>VBSM01000568.1:19849729-19913962 GCA_008086735.1 Cheirogaleus medius | reverse complement strand
CTCTCACCACTCACAAAAATTAATTCAAGATGGATAAAATACTTAAATGTAAGGTATGAAACCATAAGAACTATGAAAGAGAATGTTGGAAAAACTAGATATCAGACTAGGCAAAGAATTTATGAAGATGATTCCAGGGGCAGTCACGGCAACAACAAAAATAAATGGGCTTGATTAAACTAAAAAGCTTCTGCACAGCCAAGGAAACAATCAACAGAGCAAATAGATAACCTACAGAATGGCAGAATATATTCACAAGCTATGTATCCAGTAAAGGGCTAATAACCAGAATCTACAAGGAACTCAAGCAAAACAGCAAGAAAAAACAATGAACCACATTAAAAAGTGGGCAAAAGACATGAACAGAAGCTTTTCGAAAGAACATATACAAAAAGCCAATAAATGTATGAAAAAATTCTCAACAACACTATTTATCAGGGAAATACATATTAAAACCACAATGATGTATCACCCTATCCCAGTTAGATTGGCTTTTATTAAAAATTCCAAAAACAATAGATGCTGGCATGGATTCAGAGACAAAGTAACACTTATACACTGTTGGTGGGACGGCAGATTAGTACAACCTCTACAGAAAACAGTATGGAGATTCTTTAAATAACTAAAAGTAGACCTACCATTTGATCCAACAATCTCACTAATGGGTATTTACCCAAAGGAAAATAAGTCATTTTACCAAAAAGACACTGTCATTGAAATGTTTACTGCAGCACAATTCACAATTGCAAAGGTGTGGAATCAACCCAAGTGCCCATCAATTCATGAGTGGATTGACAAAATGTGGTGTATATATACACTATGAAATACTATTCAGTCATGAAGAATGATGAATTAAGCCCTTTTGCAACTATTTGGATGGAACAGGTGACCTTTATCCTAATTGAAATACCTCAAAAATGGAAGAACAAACACTACATGCACTCGGTATTAAACTGGAACTAACTGATGAGCACACGTGCACAGAGAGAAGTAAAATTCAGTGGAAATCAAGCAGTGGGGAGGGAAGAGGTGGGTATGGGTGAAAACCTATTTAACTGGTACAATGAATACTATCTGGGTGATGGGCACACTTATAACCCTGACTCAAGCATAACAAAATTAGTACATGTAACCAAAAACATTTGTACCCCTGTAATATTTTGAAATTAAAAAAAAGAATGGAAAAAAATAAATAAGAAAAAATGAGAGAAGAGCAATTTGTTCAAGAAAGTGTACAATGAAAATGTCTATTTAAAGGAAATGCCAGTTAAAAACCTCAATGTCAAAATATTGTCTGGCTAAATGGGTGTTGAAACCAGTCTCCCCCATAGTTTGTTAAATTTTCTTGCTGATTCAATAATTTCAATGGATACACTAAATTTACGGTAAGACTTTCTATCCAAGTACGTAGTAGAGTAATTGAATAATCATAAGATGAGCACATCTTGGTATTGTACACTGGTTGAAAATTAACATAGCTACTATATCTTACATGAATTAAACTTCTTAGGAACTTTGCAGGAAGAAAGATTATAGCTCATTACAAGGAGGAAAATTATTATTTCCATTATTTCCTCTCTAGATTCATTGACAAATTTAGACCTTTAGAATATGTTATCTCCAGGTGTTCAGGTTTTACCATCTGTTTGTATATTTTTCTTGGGGAAAACCACACACCTCTGACATATGTTTGTTTTAGAAGATGTTTTCTTTGACTTGGAATAAATCAAAATGTCTTATTTCTATTGTCCTTTCACAAGGATTTCCACAACTACTTTTAAGATATTTTTTAATATTTAAAGGGAAAATATCTATTCCAAATATAATTGAAATTCTATCAGCTGCAATCACCAAGGAAAATGTAAAGGTCTTACTCTTGAGGAGCTTTAAATAAAATAAAGGAGCAATGTCAAGGTCAAACAAAATTGGTATACTAAATATCTATACCACTACAACAACAACAACAACAAAAAGATTAAGGAGGAGACCTCCAATACAATTACAGTAGGTGTCCTGGACTCAATTCTAAAAGTCTTTGCCAGCATGCAGTTACAGACTGCATGGGAAAATGCAAATTTTAAAATAAATTCCATTCTCCAAATAAACTCTTTGTTTATGTACAGCAAAAGTACTCAGATTTTGAGATCATGGAATTGCTCCCCAACTTCTACAAGTGTTCATCAAAATTCGAAAAGGTACTGGTTAAATATTCAAATACAACAGCATTACTCTTCAGATATCTAAAAATAGAAACCTTCATTGATAGAAATTTCACTCAGGTAAGCCAAAGCCTTTTGGTCCCAATATAGTCGTGGATGTACTGAGGTCTGAAAATAGGGTAGGAAAATATTTACTCCACTCATAATAAATTTAATTTGGAGGTGTGTTAAAGTCTAGATACTTCTACAGTTTACTTCACCTCTGTAATCTGTTCCTTAACCTCCATTTTCTGTTTTTCTCATTTGTAAAAAAGAATAATTAAATTTTGCCTCAATAATTGCTCACTATTAAACACACTTTACAACATTATTCAGTTGACCAAGATATTTTCCTATGATATCAATATGTTTTCATTTTCATATAATCTGTGATTATTGGAGACTAGACTCATGCTAAGAATGTTCTTGTGGTCTTGTGGTATCTCCACACTAACTGAAAACAGATTGTTTCTATTGTCCAGGTCATATTCCTAAATAATTTTGGTTATCATATAATAGGATTTTTTCCTGCTTACTTATTCATTATGAACAGAAAATTATGCTGGAGAGTGTTTTTCTTTTAGCTGACAACCTTAAGAATGCCTTTCTAGATGGAATTTGAGGAAATGATTCATCTTACAACAATAAATTTTCCTTCAGACAAAATTAAATAGAAAACTAAACATGTATTAAATGAATTAGAGACAACCAGTCCTAATTTGGATAGTTTAAGCTTCCCAAATCACCTGAATTATTCAAACTATCTGTCTCTGCTACCAAGGAACACCAGTTAATTGCTTAATAGCATTTTTTCGCTCGATAGACCAGGCTCTAAAAGACTTTAAATCAATCTAGCATTGGTCAATGGCAAAACAATAGAAAGCTGATGTCTTCACTCTATCATTCATATACTAAACACATATCTGACCTTACTTTTCATGTCATGAATCAAGATGTCATATGTCATCTTAAAAATTTTTCATCAGGGAATTTTAAACAAGACAGATGCATTTAGATATAAAAAGCTTCCAAGTAATTGATAAGTCTTAAGATGAATCATATTATACAAGCACTCTACTCAATGAAACCATGTTCTATGACTGAGAAAGGGATGCCATATTATTTGATAACAACTTTGAGTGTGAACAGAAGCTGTGGTAACTTACTGATATGACATGGGTTAGTAATTCATGCAAATAATACTTATATTTTTAAATGGCTTTATATTTTCCAAATAATGTTTACTATTTACACTCCTTGATCAACATACAAGCACTAGGAAGGAGACAGTATTTTTTTCTATTTTACAAATAATGAAGCTGTGCTCAGAGAAGGGTAATGGCTTGTTTCAAGTACATATGGCTGAGCTGAGACCAAACCTTTGGTGACAGACTCCAAATCCTTTCTCATTCAGTGCAGAGGGTGTTTATTAACTGAAGGTAACATTTACTGAGAGCATATTTTGTGTCAGACACCACACTAAGATCTTTATGTGTATTATCTCATCTGTAATTAATAAACAAGGACATTGAGGCTTAGTGAAATAAAATGACTTTAATCAAGGTCATACGATTACTGAGTGGCAGACCCAAAATTTGCAGGATCGTCCTCTGATTCTAACGCTTACATTCTTAACCAGTTCTTATTCTGTAATTTCTTCCACCATTACAGGAAGGATTTTAGTTAGGTATAATTATGTCCATCTTCTCTTTTCATCACACTAGCTTAGAGGACAGGCATCTATCTCTATGAAATACCGTTTCATTCTTATTGTTGCTATTTTCAGTTTTCTCTTCTAAATATTCTCCTCTAACTCTTCAAGTTATATTTTCCAACCTTTTAATCATTTTTAATGGGCTCAGCTAAATTCTATTTGTTATTCTTGTTTCTCCTTTTTTACATTAACTTCTTTTTAGTGTGTTAGCTAATCACACAGGTATATATATTCTTAATAAGGAGAATATAGAACACAAAAGAAAAGAACAAAAGTTATCCCAAATACCACCAATACCACCAACATAAGACAATAATGGTAATGGTTAAATTCTTGGCCATGTAGAAGTAAAAATAAAGATTGTGCTAGGTGTTTTCATATGTTTAATGATCACAACAACCCTTGGAGGTAGGTACTACTCTTACATTCATTTATAGATAAGGAAAGTGAAGCTTATGTCGATTAAATTATTTATTCATGTTCACATAGTATGAAGCAAATCGAAGATAGAAGCAGGACTATATGTCTGCATCTCCAGGTGTGTCCAGCTGGAATCACACTGTATAATATTGTTTCATAGCCTATTTTTAGCCTTCAAGTATATAACAATTGATATTCAGCAATTTTCTCTATTGAGTATTCCAATTTCTCTCTTTAGTAATCTCTATTCAATAATCTTCAATATGATTTCTAATGGCAGGTTAATATTCTATATTAAGAATATAATATAACTTATTTAAAGAACCCCAATATTTGGGGGTACTGTGATTGCTTCCAATTATTTTTTCTGCCATAAAATTGCAATGTAACATCTTTGTGTTGCTGCAACAAAATCCAACATCCCACATCAAGTTTTCTTCGTGGCATGGTGTTCATGCCATGTCCAGATATGACTGTGTTTGGTTTTTTACTGCTCTTTGCCTTAAAGGATCCCTGGCATTTCCAAGCTTTATTTATGTGGTTGTCCTTTCTTCTAGGATTCTTAGTGAAGCTGATTTCAAGTGCTAACTTTCAATGATATTGATCCACAGCAGAGTAGCACCCAGTCTCTCTTGACCTTCATGTTTGCCTCACCCTCACTGCTAAAAAGTCATTCATTCAATTGGTTCAGGTTCTTGATTGCATGAACAGGAACAAATACTGTGTAACTTAAGTATAAAAGAAATGTGTTGAAAGGCTATTAGGAAGTTTACAAAATGGATGGAAAGATGGAAGAAAGAAGCTCAAGAAATGAACAGGAACCAAGGGAACTTAAGCAGCCAAAATAGTGTCAAAAGGATAGTCTTGGTAGGTCACCACACCAGCACCACCACTACCAAAAACATTGCTTTTGCAAAACTTGATGTCAGCACCTCTTTCTTAATGGTTTCTACACTCTCGTTACTTCTTTGTAATACACACTCCATCTTCATTCTCGGGTGTGGGCATATAAATGAGGCTAGGTCATGTTCCCAGATGATCCTGAGCTGCCAGGGACTAAAGGAAGAAAGGAGCTTCCTGCCTTAGCTTCTGTAGCAAGAGACAATCATGCAATCAACAGAACACATAAAGAGGAATTTCTCCCAAATAGGCAGAGGACTTGAATGCTAGGAAGCCATGCAAGTAACTAATAGCCATTATAGCGGCATTTAAGGGATTTTGCTATCTCAGGCCAGTTATGAAATGGTTGCTCAGCCTCTTTGATTAGTCTTATTTTCATTGTCCAGTACTTTACAAAAATCTTTCAAGTTTATGGCACAGGAATGGCACCCTTCTCTAAGTTCCTGACTTGATAGATTCCCCTCCAACTTTCATGTTATTTTGCAAGTCTTCACAGGCATTGCAGTGCTTCAAATGTTTACACTTATCAAAATAATACATTTAAAACACAATGCATTATATGTATAGCAGTGTATGGAAATGATATAATAAATCTAAATTTGATTAAGCCTTTTGTGAATATGAGGTATTAGCCAGAATGGCTCTTCTACATATCCCCCTTGACTCCCAACAATAGGCTCCTTTCCTTTGATAATTTAAGTGGATGCCTCTACTTAAGCTACCTTCATCCACAGAATCTCCTATGCATGTATTATTAATGGGATCCTGGAATGTCTCTAATATTGGAGCAAAGTCATGCCAATGTTGAGTATGACCTAAGCCAAACTCTAAATTTCCATATAGAAAGCACTTTTCCATTTGCCCCTATATCACACAAACCCTTTAAAAATGTGTAGTGCTTCTCATTATTGCTTTAAAATAAATTACACTTTAAGTATATCAATTAAACTTTTTGCAGCTGTTAATGACTTGAAGAACTGGTAAAGCTTTATTTTCTGAGCCTTGCCATTGCTAAATAAGATGGTTTCATTTTATATTAGTAATAAATTGGCAAAAAAACACTGGTTAATTAACATTGGTTAATTGAATCATTATGGAAATAAACACTTCCATGCACCTCAAGAAGAATTAAATGAGAAATCCAGGCTGGGATGTGCATTGTAAATTTTTACTAATAAAAGTGATGGGTGCAATAATGCTCTCTCCCTGTCCACCTGATTCATCATGAAGCTTTCAAATCAAAATTGATTTTTTCCTAACATTGTCACATTAATACTAACTTTCCATTAACACAACACAATAATTGCAGATAAGATTAAGTACATTTACACATGATGAGTTCCTTTCTGAAATCATCTTTCATTATCATGAAAATGTAGACACCTGGCCCCAGGTGGGTATATGTTTTTATCAATACACTATATCACTTGAATCTGGTCATAGAAATAAAAATGTAATGAGCTTTTAGTAGTTTGATCATTTTAATTCTTTGAACATAATTAACATGATACAGGTCATTGAAAATGCAAACCTAAGACAGCATATTTATTTAGTGAAATCATTGGAGAATACTGGTTCTACTACTACTATCTTCTTTATATGAATGTGTCACTCGAGGAACATATGAAAACAATGTGATGGGTATTGTGCTGGGATTTGATCATCAGAGACTATCAGTAAATTCTTTCTCCCTTCAACCAGTGCTGCACTTCCACAACCAAGTGTTTTTAGTTTCCAATTTAGATTCCTTTTTTCTAGTCATTTGATATTGATCTGATATTGGATCAAAGCTCTACCCTCTTTTGCCAGAGGAGACAACATCCTGACCCAACACACATATTAGGTCTTCATATCCATTTCCACACAATCAAGCATACTCATTCACATTGTTTTCACCTACCGTATACTATTATATTCACCTACTGGTGGATGTATTATTAGAAGGTAGAAATTGAAAAAGGAAGTATTAATAAATACCTTTTTGAGATTTATGGAAAGTCTAAATCCCATGCAATTCATAACTAACTTATAAGAAGGGATGGATGTTGAATGTATTTGGCAGACTAGGCAAACTACCTAGTGCCTAGTGCTTGAAGACTGAGAACATTTTGGGTATGACTTCAGGAAGGAAGCTCCTGTATTAATAAAGTGACTGACCAAGTTTAAGAGTGAGCCCAGCAAGGATTAGGACTGATAATACTTTGCTATATGTGTGGAATGAAGGGGAAAATGGGAATAGTGTTTTAGGGTATCCACATCAAGAGGGAGTAATGATGAGAATTCTGGGGCTATGTTTCTGGGATCATTGGTGAGAGTGAATTCAGTGCTGTGATTTGAGGTGGGCAGGTAATAAACAATTAAATAGACTGACCCAAACCTGAATATAGAAAAATATAAATTGATCAGTAGGTTCATTTCACCTCAATCATTTTCCTTGCTGTGTTGTGCTCACCTGTTCATTGGATCTTAATACGTTTTCTGCTATTTCATTATTTTCAGCACCTCAAGTGTGTTGCTTTTCACTAGACACAATTGCTAGTTCTCACCTGAATATGACATTTGTCTTTGTGAGAAATCATCAGCCCTTTTATGCCTATAGGGTAAGATTTGCAGCAGTATCATATCCTAGAAATATTTCTCCATCTCATATAATATATGATTTCTATGCACTGGGTATCACAGATAATCCTAAGCAAAAGCTGAATAAGTCCACTTTTAAAAATTAGGTAATTAATATTCATTCATTGTTTCCTTTAGTTAAATATTTTATTTTCTTTAGAAAATCTGTGTGTTTGACTACATACACAGTGCCTGTTTTGTGTCTATTATGCTGGAGACTGACAATATCTTTTTCTGCCAAATTCAAAACCAGCATATTCAAAGTCAAATATTTTGTCTTTCCCTAAATCTACATCTTGTATTCCTTTATAACCATGAGCCGAGATTATCCAACCTGTCTTAAATTCTTTCTTATCCTGTTACTCATACTCACCCAAACCCATCACACTTCTGATTGTGTTCAGGACATGCTACCTCAAAATATGGCAGCTGGCATTTGAGAAAACAGCAGAAGCAGAAAGGCCATTCTCACCTTCACTTTGCCATTCTTCCCTGAAGCAGGTCATAAGATCCTCATTCAAGCGGTGCCCTCCCTATACCCAGAGGAAAGGACCTGAAGACACAGAGATACCAAGAAAAATCTAAACCAACAGGCCCTGCTAAGTTTCCCTCAGTTTATTGCCATTAATTCAGACTCATTTGTCTTCCAGTCATATTTCCTCATCACTGTCCACTCTTCATCAAACTTAAGCAAAAAGTACACAAATTTACCTGTTTCTTTGAGTCTTCATTTCCTAAGGCCCCATGCCACATAAAGCTTATTAAGAAATAAATATATATACTTGTCTTTTGCTGATCTGTCTTTTGTTATAGGGGCCACAGTCTTGAATCTAGCAATAGGTGAGGAAAAGATATTTCTTTTCCCCTACACTTCCAAGCTCTATTGATTCTACTGCTGAAATTACATTTGCACACATACATCCCCTCTCATCTACTTGAGTTCAAATTCTTATTATCTCCTGCCCTAGTTTAAGTTCTCATTATCTCCTACTTGGATTGTTCCCCTTGCTTCCAATCCATTGTTCACAGAACTGTCAGAGAGATCTTCACAAAGAATGATCTGACCAAGAAACTCACTAACTTAAAAGCCATCTGGCTTACTCGTAATTTTTATAGCTTGTTCATTCATACAGTCTATGAGGTCCTTCATATCTTTGGCTCCTGACTATTAACATCACCCCAATGTAGAGTCCATTTCACTAGTCTTGAATCTCTTCTGGCCACTGAAAGACATTACTAGGGTCTGAATCAGGTTAAAGCAAATATCTGTATCATTGTGGAAAATGCCACCATCTGTATCATTCTGCCTCCTGCTACCTTGGCCTGAAATTCAGGAAAGTACTGGCAGTCTTTGTCCCCATTTGTAGGCCAATGGTTTGGGTTGTACTCCAATTATACTCTGCTTTGGACTAAGTAGGTCTGCTTCTTCCACAGTTAAGAGCATCAACTCACCCCACATTCTACTAGTAGATTTGAAAAAAATCCCCAGGCCTTCTTTGAATTTCTCATGCACTTTCTTTCCAAAGGGATGTCCTACAGGTCTTCTGTGGTTTTTGTACATATATGGTACAAATTAGGTATAATTTGAAAAACTTCAATTAATAACCAAACACACACAGATTTTCTTTATACTTTTAGAAACCTCTCATATAAATTATCATTCACAATTAGCACCTGATAGAAAGAATGCTATGCTATTCTATTTAACATAAAACACTAGTTTTAATAAAATATCATCTACCAATGGACAGCTATGTGGGATAAAGAATGTATATATATGTAGGAAAGAAATTGAAAGGAACAGAGGAAGGAGGAAAGAAAGAGAGCAAGAGAGAAAGAGAGAGACTATTTAATAAAAGAAAGAAAAAATTAGGTTAGATAGGAGACAGAACTTCCCAACCATACAGAAAGTGCTTAGTAAAAGGGATTTGAAATCTTTTTTTAGAGTTTTTCCAGTACTTTAGATAGCTACACATCTGACTTTCCTCAGGGTTCTTTTCAAAAGACTATTAGAATTATAGGATCTTTCTTTTTTCTTTTGCATAAGGTATTGTTATGGTTATTCTGTTTTAAAGTAATGCATAAACACAACATAATTTTAAAAACATAATAAGTTGAAGGAAGAAAAAAAACACACATAGTTTCATCTTCCAAAGATAATGACTATTGACATTTGAAGATATTTCCTTCCAGGCTTATTTGCATGCGTCATTTTTATTTTAAAGAACATTTTTCTTTTTAAAATTAAAATAATTTTCCATTTTGTTTCTTAAGGTAAAACAGTGCTTGTTCATTTAGAATTTAGAATTACAGATAAAAAATGATAAAACAAGCATGTGGGAACATTTTAAAAGAACACTCTTGCTTTCTTTTATAGAAGAAAATGGTAAGTGTTTAGCAGAAATTTAAGAATTTACAACTGAAATATCAATTTAAACAGTATTGGAAACCTTATAAAAATCAAGAAGTGATCCACTACTACAGTTAACATATTGACCTCTTAATATTGCCTTATGAGAAAAGAAAAGTTGGGAGAGTTAAATCGTTTCATGAAAACCTTTATCCAGAAATTATTCTCTCATGAAAAATACTTCAGGCAAACTGCCTATAATGCAACATTCAAGCATTAAATTAAAGGTCAAGAATATGTTAATGAGAGGCATGCAAAGTTCAGAATCCCTTCATCTCTGCTGACCGACTGTCTCTTCTTCTAACTCTGCTTTTTGTCCCTACCGTTGGCTTCATAAATACCTTTTAAACCTCATTAATTCATGTTCGTCTCTTGCTTTCCAACTCTATTGAGAAGCAGAACAGTTCTAGAAATCATGTTCACCATAACTCTGAGGAGAACTTACTTAATGATAGCTTAAAAAATGTTATTCCCCAGTCGCATCCTCTTTCTCCATCATGATGCTGTTGTCCACTGAGACTATAACTGGAAGATGCCAAATACATAACTTACTGACCACCACTCTCCACTTCTACACCCAAGTGTAGCCTCAGAATCATTCTTAACATAGAACTCAGGAAAACCACTATTTCTCAATGGCATTTGATACTTGAAACTTTCTTATCATCCCTGGAAGCTCATTAATTAAACTGCACAGAAACAGTCTATTAAGAAAATAGACATGCTTCTTGTTACTGGTTATACCATGTGACCCAATATGGCTCTGGCAGCCTTTGAGACAGAGGTCCCACTTGCTTCATGTAGGTTTCTCTCCCTCTTCACTCTGTTTTCGCATTAGATCAGTTACTGCTTGTGTATTCCCCTCTTTTCATTCCTAACCTTCTTTTATGTCATTCTGCTACTTTACTCTTCATTCCAGCACGAAACATATTTATTCCCTTGATCCCAGAAAAAGGTAAGTTACTTTCCCTCTGTTACTAAATTTTCCTTAATAGCAGGTCTAAACTTCTAAAGCAAGGATATAGATTTTTCTTCTGCAATAAGGGCCAAAGTAATAATGGCTTAAAAAGATAAAAATGTATTTCTCACATAATGGTCAGAGGGAAAGTAGTCCAGAACCGATACTGGCTACATGGTGTTCAGGGACCCAGGTTCTTTCTTCTTAATCTGCCATTGTCAACACTGAAGCACTAGCTCATGTCTCACATGGCTGCTCTAGCTACTGCCATCATGTTCACATATTAGCTAGCTGGATGGAGAAAGAAAATAGAGAGCTTGACCCTTTTCTTAGTGGCATAACCCAGAAGTCTCACACATCACTTTTGCTCAACTCTCATTGTTAGAACTTAGTCACATGCCGTATCTGACTAGAAGGAATACTGGGAAATGCAGTTTTCAGCTAGATGGCCTTATGCTCATCTAAAACATGAAAGTTCTATTATTAAACAAACAAGAGAAGAATGCATACTGAAGACAAATAGCCAATTCTCCCAAACTACTTTTTCCTGGACTAGCCATCTCTCTGAACTCTGGTCAAATAATTTCCCTGATGTTTTATCTGCTTTGTTTGGAATATACAGCATTAGCCCATACCTACAGTTCTTTCACTCAATAAGCCTGTTCTCTAAGTATCCTGATTCTTTCACCTTGAAGGATTAATCCCAGACTTTGTGCTTGCTTATTCATCAGAAGGGATGTGATACTAGTGAAAAGGATATTGGTTATGGAGTCAGAGATCCTAGATGAAGGACCTTGGGGAAATTATTAAATCTTTCTACCTTCTATGTCATCCTTGCAGAGTTGTAGTGAACATTCAATGAAATAATGTATGTGAAAGGCTTTGTAAGTTGGAAAACTCTGTTAATAAGCTCATGACTACTCCATTTCTTAGTAGTATTTTACAGCTGTGTCTCCTCAGCATTGTCACCCTGTAGCTTCCTAATTTTATCTTCTACTCGGTGATTTACTATCCACATAGGATTTTATTGGGGTTGAGTTTTTAGTTGCCTTCATGTTATAGAATGAATGGCATGATGTTATTCATTTCACAGTTAGCACTCCGTATCCTGTATGAACTCTACTTTGGGCCTACCCAATTAAGGCTTGGGTGTGTAGTGTTCTTTCTAATCCCTGATGGTATTTAATCTTCACTTTCCTTTCTTGGGTCATTTTATATTCATTTCAACTATTTAGCATAACTAATTTTGGCCATATACAATTTTTTTCAAATTATAGCAATTCTACTAGTAACTATAGCGATGTGTTTCCTGTTCTCAATCAGAAAACAGAAACTTTAGTTCACATAAAAAATGTGTTTTGTTTGCTTCAGAATAAACAAGTATTCCTATCTATGCTAGTGCCCATTATGAAACTGATAACCTTATGTAGGAAGGGTCATAATAAAAAATATGCAGGGTTTCAAATTTTCAAGAAATGGAATGATGTATTACATTAATCATGTTCTCATAAAGAGCTGATCATGGATTTAAAGTATGCTATTTTATAATTTTGCAGGCTTTGTTAAAAATAGATTAGAGCAATGGGTTTCAGGCATGCTCTGAAGGCTTGCTGGCATTATATAGGTTAGCGTTAATGATTTAGAATATACTTAAAATGTTTATGCTTCCAGTAAATGAGAAATATAAGCAAGAGAAAAGTAGCATCTACTGACGGCCTATTCTTCACTATATTCTATACGTCTTCTTTACATGATTTTAATTAAACCTTAACAGCAATCCTGAGAGGTAGGTATTATTAAATCTTCCTTTTCATAATAAGGAAAATGAGATTCAGAGAGATTAAGCATATTACTTAAGTCACAGAGCTAGTAGGCTCAGCACAAACCCCAATCCACCTGCTCCAAAAGCATTATTCATTTTTCTAGATCATACTACTTTCTGGAAACACATGAAAGTAAAACATGAAGGTGTTATTATTTCAAAATATGTTAAGACATTGGTTTGCAACTTTCAATTTGTAGCTTTTGTAGTGAAAGAATGAAATTTGGATATTGTCAAACCATGTAGCATACAGTCTATTCTCTTCACAACTTACTGCTGATTAAGCTTTCAGTATAATAGCTGTCAGATATAATTAAGGAGTGGAACATTTCATAATAAATATTAGAAATATAGTTTTTCTTATGCATATCAATTAGATTAGATTAGCTTGTAAACTAATCTTCTAAAAAGAAGTGTTTGATAACTGTGCAGCTGAATTACTTAAATCTAGTCTTGGCACTATCTATGGAACATGTGAAACGTGTACATGTACATTGTAGAATTTTAGTTATCTTTCAGTAAGTAATGTAGTTGAATAAATTGGTCTTATTTTATTTCAAGTCATATCTAAAATGTTTAAAAATTGAAAAAAAGTATGTTGACTGATTCCACATTTTCATTGATGCCATTGTTATTCAGACATGTATTCCCCTAATGAAAATATTTTGACTAATCATGCAATAATGCAAATTGCACCTAACCTGGTCTAAGTCCTAAAATTTGAGTTATAATTTCTAAATATGACTAACCCAATGTTTATTTTATAGATTAATATCAAAATTATCTAAATCTTAAAAGTTCAAAAGAAGAATAAGTTTAGGTTTAAAAGACAGTGTAAACTTAGAACAATCAGAGATCAATTCCAAGGCCAGGAGATCCCTAAGGTCCCTTCCAACTTTTTCATTTTAGCCCTAGGATAAATGCCAGCTTCTCCCTCTTCTGAGCATACACAGCATGTAACCTTTACATGTTAAAGCTCTGATCATTTTAATTTTACATATCCTGTAATATTTGAAGATTCAAAGAAAATAAAAAATTCTCCTTTTTCAAACTTGCAAATCTAGACTCAATAATGTTATGGCTCATTTTGCTTTGGAGAAATATACTGCTGGCTAAACTAAGAGCTGACTGCTAAGTCACAGCTCCACTTTGGAGTAACTACAATTGGTTAGATTGAATGACCTCATATAGAAAAGCACAGAAACTGATCCCAATGTTTACAGTCCAAAACAACAGTCATGGCCCCTATGATAATTCAGTGTAACTAGGGCATTAACAAGCTTAATGTGCCTTTGAATTTAAAAACAATAGAATGATATATAATCTGGATGGGGTACTGAGCTAGGGCATGTTAAACTACCTTTAATAGGATGTTCTTCTTACCTAGGTTTAGAAGTTTGCAAAAGCAATTTAATTACACAAATGTCTAGTTACAGCATGACCTCTGCCCAAGGTAACAAAATGCAGAAAGAACAAAGCTCTTCTTCCATAAGGAGGCCATTCCACATAGGGATGGAAGATATCTCCATTGAAAAGTCTCCAAGATGAATTCCAATAGGCAAAGTTTACCTATCTTGTAATAATGTAACATTATTACATTAGAAGCAGCAATGTTAAGTGGCCTTGTATGTGCAAGAAATCCTTTTCCATTCTAGGGTTAAGACCCTTTCATATTAACTTCAAGCACTTTCTTCCCATGTTACTACTTAGAGAAAAAAGAACAGATTATCTTTTAAGGTTATGAAATACTTATGAGGATAAACATTCAACATGAAGGCTTAAATCCCTCTAAATATCCAGCAGATCTCAATGTATGTGAAATTGGAGTCTGAGATTACTTCATATGTGGTGTTGCTTTCACCTTCTCTGCAATCTTAACTGCTTGAAATAAGTTATTCACTTTGTCCGCAGGTCAGGAGTATGAAAATTAAATACAGTAGAAACTTATATTAACTATTTGCCTCATGAGTCAGTCCATTATTATTATACACTCCATATTAAGATAAGGAAATAGGCTCAGAGCGTTTACCTAGTGCTTCACCTAAGCTATGGTGAAGCCAGTCTTTCTTCCCAACAGCACCAATACATTTTGGTTCAGTACATGACAGAGAATAGATGTATACTATGACATGAGACAAAGACATGTGTTATTGCCACCTACAGAAAAGGGGTGGGGTGAGCCAAAATGAACAAGTGAACTTAGTCTGAAACCTTTAATGAAAAGCTTTACTCCCCTTCCTTGTGGGTGGCAAACTGGTCTGACAAGCTTTGCTCTAGCATTCAGTGTAGTTTTTGACATTAAACCAGAAAGACATGATGACATTTCTAAGTTCACCAACACTAAAATTTCACAGGTAAACTGTAAGAATTGCAAAAAAAGGAGAAAGGGTGTAAAGAGCATAACTATGCACATAGTTTCTGATAAATGTCAACCTACTGCCCCTTGTTATGCTCTAACCAGAGGGCCTTTGAACGATGTGAGAAAAGCAGGGGGGCAGAGTTTATTCCCAAAAGTCTCATTGAGTTTTGAAGGCAATATTTTGCAATCACACAATAAAACTATGTATTATAAGCTCATGAGAACAAACCTTATTTAAAATGAAATATACTCAAAAATGATGATAAAAGAATTTAAGAAAAATCAATGATCTCCCTTTTAGCATTATCTATTATAAAGTTAGCAGATCTCAGTCAAGTTGTGCTCTCTCATTCTCTTTTCAATTTTTATTAGCTCTTATTTATCTGCAGAAAATGGGGTTATAAAGGTGATAATGGTCAAATATAGAAGTGAACTCTCTTACCACAATAATTACACTTTATTGATTTAAGTTAGATGTTTATATTCTGAAAAAAATGTTTAATAGTATTAGCATTTCAATCATTAGTCTCATACTCATTAGGATGAATTTCATACTACTCTTAGCAATCACTTTATTTTAATAGGCACCATGTACTCAAAGGGAAAATTTCTAAAATGTCTTTATTTTTGCCAGGAAAAATAAGATTAGCAATTGTGTATAGCCAGCTAGGTGCCTCAGGTTTAGCTGTAAAGGTAAAATGTTGATTTCATCCTGTGTTGAACACTTGTTATGCTGGAAATTATTTTGATTTCTCTAAGTTGCTCATCTCTTTTACACATTTTCTAAAGTAAATGGAACCCGCCACAGTCACATGATGAAGAGATAGAGAGGTGGCTTAAAATTTATATCAATAGTGGGATATTCAAAATTTAAAGATAATTATAAATATATAAATGCAGCAGCTGTTAATCTAAATTTGTGTACAGGTCCACACAAACACAGTCAACTGGTCTTTGATGAAGGGGCAAAGATAATTTGATGAAGAAAGGATAGTCTTCAATAAATGCTGCTGGAACAGCTAAATATTCACATGCAAAAAAAAATTACTCTAGACACAGATCTTAAATCTTTTACAAAAATTAACTCAGAATGGATCATAGCCCTAAATTTAAAACTCCTAGAAGATACTATGGAAGAAAATCTAAGTGACCTTGGGTTTGGTGATGATTTTTTAGATATAACACCAAAACCACAATACATGAAAGAAAATATTGATAAAGTAGACTTCATTAAAATTAAAAACTGCTGTTCTGTGACAGATACTGTTAAGAGAATGAAAAGACAGCTACAGACTGGAAGAAAATATTTGAAAAATACGTATCTAATAAAGAACTAACATCCGAAATATACAAAGAACACTTTAAACTCAACAATAAGAAAATAAACAACCCAATTAAAATACAGACAAAAATCTGAACAGATATCTCACCAAAGAAGATATACAGATGGCAAATACGTATATGAAAATATGTTCAAAAGTATATGTCATAAGGAAATTACAAATTAAAACAATAATGAGATACCACTATGCACCTATTAGAATATCTAAAATCCTAAATACTAAAAACACCAAATGTTGGAGATAATGTAGAGAAACAGAAACTCTCATTCACTGCTGGTAGGAATGCAAAATGGTATAGATACTTTGGAATACAGTTTGGAAGCTTTTTACAAAATGAAACATATTCTTGCCATATAAGCCCAGCAACAGCACTCCTTGCCATTTACCCAAAAGAGTTGAAAACTTATGTCTACATAAAAACGAGCATATAATGTTTATAGCAATTTTATTTACAATTGCCAAAACATGAAGCAACCAAGATCTACCTCAAAAGGTGAATGGATAAACAGTGGTATATCTAAATAATATTATAGAATGCAGTGTTCAAAAATGGCAGTGTAGAAGCAAGCTGGCTTCACTACACCCGTCACACTCACAAAAAGCCAAAAATAAATATACAGTGCAGTGATTATCACCAGCAACATCCCAGAACTCAAATATGAGGATGAAACAGTTCCCAGGACCACAGAGTAGTAAAAAAAAACTCCAAGCAGACAGCATGGGAATTTGACTTCCATATCCATGACAGCCCCTCCCCCAGTCTACCTGGCACCAAGCATTAGAAAAAATTTCCCCCCTTACAGTTTATACACTAGAAACAGTGAGATTGAAGTGAACAACAAGATTCCCCACAATATTGAGTTCCCTGGCAGGACAACTCTCCCTACCTTAGCTCACAGGAAGCATTTGGAGAATGCCTCAAGGGAAAAATATCCCCAAGAACAGAGACAAAGCGGGGAGGTAGGACTACCCCATTCCTAGCCCTGGAAACCTGCTCTGTAACTCAGCCAAAGAAGATATCAAATCAGAGTGACTGTTCAGCAGCACCATACTGTAAGAAAGTTCCCCTGAGCCCAAAACCATAGTCAGACTTCCCACTCAACAGGGATATCCTCTTTGGGGCCTTATCCATTAGGATGAGTGGCATTCTGATTGGTTATTAGAACCAAGGCAAACCTAGGCGCCATTTAGTTACAAAAAGGAGGCAACAACTTAGTGTAAACAAAAAAAAGGCAATAGGTAAATTACCAAGAATCTCTAAGCAAACATATCCAATAAAAAACAAAACCAGCAGACAAAAAAGACTAGAATAAATAATTAATCCTTCAATGCAAAGACATAGATTCACATCCATAAAAAACAACAGAAAACAGGAAACCATGACCTCCTCAAATGGACAAAGCAAAGAACCAGTGGCCAGGTCACTTAATGAAACAGTAGTAAGTAAACTCAAGAATTCAATACAGCAGTTTTAAGGAAACGGTGATTTCCAAGATAACACAGAAAGCAATTCAAAAATTTATCAGAGAAATTTAACAGAGATTGAAATAATAAAAAATCCAACAGAAGTCTTGGAACTGAGAAATATATTTACTGAATGGAAAATATTATTAGAGGCTCTCAAGCATAATGGATTAAGCAAAGGAAAGAATAAGTGAGCTCAAAGACAGGCTATTTGAAAATAAACAGTCAAAAGAGAAATAAATAAGAATGAAAAGGAACAAAGATTGCCTACAAGATATAGATAATTACCTCAAAAGACCAAATTTAAGAATTATTTGTGTTCAAGAGGAAGTTGAGCAAGAGCAAGGGGTAGAAAGCTTATTCAAAGAAATAATAACAGAAAAATTTCCAAAACTTTATAAAGATATAAATATCCAGGTACAGGAAGGTCAGAGAACACCAAACAGATTTGACCCAAATAAAACTACCCAAGGCACGTAATAATTAAACTCTCAAAGGCAAAGACAAAAAGAGGATCCTAAAGGACCAAGAAAAAAGCAGCCAGTAATAGATAAAGGAGCTCTAATTCATACGTCAACAGATTTCTCAACAGAAACCATACAGGCCAAGAGAGAATGGGATGACATTTTCAAAGTGCTACAAAAAAAATAACATACCTAGGAATCAATTTAACCAAAGAAGTAAAAGATCTATACAAGGAAAACTATAAGACACTCCAGAAAGAAATTGAAGAGGAAGCAAAAAACTGGAAAGAGATTCCATTCTTATGAACTGCAAGCATCAATATTGTTAAAATGACACTTCTATCTAAAGCAATTTATAAACCCAATGTAATCCCTATCAAAATGCCAATGAGATTCTCCATAGAAATAGAGAAAAACAATGCTAAAGCTTATATGGAACCACAAAAGACCCTGAATAGCCAAAACAATCCCGAGCAAAAGAACAAAGGTAGAGGCATCACACTACCTGCCTTCAAAATATACTATAAAGCTATGGTAATCAAAACAGCATGAAACTGGCATAGAAACAGACACATAAACCAATGGAACAGATTAGAGAACCCAAAAATAAATCCACGCATTTACAGCTGACTCATTTTTGACAAAGGCACCAAGAACATATAATGGGGAAGGGACAGTCTCTTCAATAAATGGTGCTGGGAAAACTGAATAACCATATGTAGAAGAACGAAACCAGATCCCTAGTTCTCACCACATACAAGAATAAAATCAAAATAGATTAAAGACTTAAATCTAAGACATGAGATTATAAAACTACTAGAAGAAAACACTTGGGAAATACTATAGGACATTGGTATGGGCAAAGATTTTTTGTATAAGACCTGAAAGCACAGGCAACAAAAGCAAAAATAGACAAATGGGATTACATCAAGCTAAAAAACTTCACACAGCAAAGGAAACAATCAACAAAGTTAATAGACAACACACAGAACAAGAGAAAATATTTGTAATCTTTTCATCTGACAAGGGATTTATAAGTAGAATATATAAGGAGCTCAAACAACTTGATAGCAGAAACACAAATAATTAGATTTAAAAATGGGCAAAGATGATCCAAATAGACATTTCTCAAAAGAAGACATACAAATGTCCAAGCAGATGAAAAAAAATGTTTAAAATCACAAATCATCAGATAAATGCTAATCAAAACAACAATGAGATATCATCTCCCCCAATTAAAATGGCTTTTATTAAAAAGGCAGAAAATAGTAGATGCTGGTGAAGATGTTCGAGAAAGGGGAACCCTTGTACACTGTTAGTAGGAATGTAAAGTAGTAGAGTCACTATGGAGAACAGTATAGAGTTTCCTCAAAAAAAAAAAAAAACTAAAAATAGAACTACCATATGAACCATCAATTCCATTACTGGGTATATATATTTTAAAAAAGGAAATTGATATACTAAAGATATATCTGCACTCCCATGTTTATTGTAGCAGTATTCACAATAGCCAAAATATGGAATCAAACCTAAGTACCTATCAATGGATGAATGGATAAAGAAAATGTGGTGTATATGCAATCTTGTCATTTGCAGCAACATGAATGGAACTTAAATCATTTTGTTAAGTGAAATGAACTAAGCACAGAAAGGCAAATACCTAATGTTCCCACTCATATGTGGGAGCTACAAAAGTAGACCTCATGAAGATAGAGAATAGATAGGTAGTTACCAGAAGCTGGAAAGGGTAGTGTGGAGAAGTGGATGAAGAGAGGGTGAATAATGGGTACAAATATACAGTATAACAGAAGAAATAAGACCTAGTGTTTGATAGATCAGTAGGGTGAATATGGTTTAAAATAATCTATTGTATATTTTAAAATAGCTGGAAGAGAATAATTCAAATGTTTCTAGCATAAAGAAAAGACAAATCTTTTAGGCGATGGACATCCCAATTGCATTGATTTGATCTTTACAAGTTATATGAATGTATTAATTTATCACACATACCCTGAAAAAAAAAGCCAGGTGGTATGTTTAAAATAACGCATGCTAAATACACATTTAAATTTTTTTAAACACCTGTAAAAAAAATAGATGAGCTAAAGACATAAGGAAACCTTAAATGTATATCACTATGTGAAAGAAGCCAAAATGAAAAGGCTAAGTTTTATATGATTCCAACTATATGACATTTTGGAAAGGGCAAAACTATAGTGATAGCAAAAAGATCAGTGATTGCCAGGGGTTTGGGTGGGAGGAAAGAATGAATAGGTGAAGCACACAGGAAGTATAGGACAATGAAGCTATTCTGTATGGTACTGTAATGGTGGATATATGTCATTATACATTTGTCAAAACCCATAGACTATATAACACAAGGATTTGAACCCTAATGTGATTTATT
This sequence comes from Cheirogaleus medius, assembly GCA_008086735.1. Lineage (NCBI taxonomy): Eukaryota > Metazoa > Chordata > Mammalia > Primates > Cheirogaleidae > Cheirogaleus > Cheirogaleus medius. The sequence goes on along the minus strand of VBSM01000568.1, from coordinate 19,892,884 downwards.
AACTTTAGTTAATAATATTAATGTATCAATATTGGCTCATAAATTGTAACAAAGTACATCAATACAAGATGTTAATAAATGAGTGAAACTAGGTGTGATAGTGGTTGTGGTGAGGAAATATATAGAATATCTCTGTGCTTTCCACTTATTTTTTTGTAAACCTACTCTAAAAAATAAAATCTATTAATAAAAATAGTATTCAAGGATGTAGTGACTGAACTGAGAGTTTCTTGTGCTCAAAGTCTATTTTTGCAAAAGGTAAGTATAGAAAGTAGGCATATGCAGATCATATCTGCATAGTAACACATATTCTGTGTAAGAAAATAGCACTGTGAAAATTGATTAAAAATAGAAAATCTATTAAGTAGTCTGTTTCCAGTGAAAATATCTCTCTAATATTTATAGAACAGCTGTATAACCCTGCTTATCTGAAATTATATCTTTTCAAGGTTTTAAATGTGATGATTTCATACCTCATTTTATTAATCACCTTATGCATTTGTTGTGTGGTAAATGATGTGAGAATATATGAACTGTCTAAATATACATCATATATAGAATATATCCCTGTCTAAACAATAAAATAAAATGGTTTTTTCCCTAGACTCATTTTCCCTTAAGTGTTTTTACTCAGCTGTCTTGTCTGCCCAAGGGTACTCTGTTAAAGCTTAACAAACTACAGGTTCTCAGTACTTTCTCCTGAATGATACCAAAATATAAGATCTATCTTCTTTGAGTCAATTAGGGTATAATTATATGTATAACTTAATTTGATCTCATTAAACACTCATTGTCTTTAATTTTAAGGACCACTGGTCCTATATACTACTTTCTCAGGAATTGTATCTCACAATCTATCCATGACATTTCTAACTTAAATTCTCAGCTTCTTCAACTTTTCCATACTGATTTAAATAACTATTTTAATTTATTCAAATCTGTCAGTTTTTACACAAATGAATAAATAAATGAAAGTAGATGGCTAAACCTCTGTTGATTTATAAAAATGAGTGAAATTTGTAGAATGCTTATTTTCAAACTACACCTGATATAGTACACATGTGTGTACCCACTGACAGTACATGTGTGTATCCACTTGGAGGCAAAATTCTGCACATTGAAGGATTATTATGAAAAAGGCAGGCTCGCCACAAATGTTTGTGGGGCCCAAGTTTAAAGCACAAATAAAGGCCACAAAAATTTTCTTAAATATTTTAAAGTTATTAATCAGCAAACTATTAAATAGAATATGATCCTTTAACTAAAATAATTTAAAAAGTGCTTTCATTCAGAGTGAAAGTTTAAATATCATTCATTGACCTAGGTGCCTCAGGCTTGCAGTGGGACACAGGGCTCTCATCCCATGGGGGAGTACCAGGAGGAACCAGAGAGTCCTCAGCACCAAGTGACTGAACATGCCTTGGGCAACTGAGAATGCACGCATGGCTAGGCCCACGCTGGGTGACTGAGCCTGCCTCGGGTGAGAGGTGCACACTCCCGGCTTAGCCTGCCTCAGACAGAGTGGCCACTGGCCCAGCTCAGAGAGGAGGATGGTCGTGGTGCCACACCCACGGAGGAGGGTGGACCAGTGCTCCCCCCATGAGCTCCAGAGTGGAACAGGACGACCATGGCCACTTCCCCCTCACCATAGGAGCTGCAGGAGTTCTCTGTGCTGAGTGATCTCCTTACAGTGCTGGAGGCATATTTCCCACTGGAGCTGGGCCAGCAGAGCAACCTCTGTTGGTGACCTTTCTGCCCACAGGTGGTTTGCTTTGTCTGCCTGCTGACAGCACAGGCAGTGGGGCGAGAAGGCGTGTGAGAGAGGTCTCAGTCTCAGGATCAGGCAGCAAGTGAGAGCCCTGGCCAATTGGGAGGATGTGGAGGTGCACAGGAGAGCAGGGGTCCATAACTGTGTCCCCTTCTTACCTTCCCTGGAAAACCGCCATATTGGATTTTACTGAATCTGGGAGACTCGATTTGCATAAGTACTTGTTTCCATGGCAACTGAATGTCTCTGATGCCTCAGGCTGAATTGGAGTAGCTGCTCAAACCACCACTCACTTTAATTGGGAGTTCAGCTTGATCCAAGAGTTCCTTGTGTTGCCACTATTCCACTGGTGCAAGTATCCCCCTAGCAGAGTTTTCTGGGGTTAGAGAACAGACTCTCTGGTTGAGTGGGGCCACCCTAGCCCCTCCCAGGCAGTTTAGCCCAAAGGCAGGAACTAGTCCTTTAATCCCTGCACACTCCTACTACCATTTTTAAAGATAGAGGGTAGGCTCACCCAACCTAACCCCACCCAGCCTAATTCCCCCATCTGTTTCTGCTGTGATGGTGAATAAAGGACTCAATTGGAAGGACCAGGGCCCCACCCACCACCAGGGGCATTACAGTGCTTCTCCTGAGGAATTAGAGTGGGTCACAAGATTCAAAAACAACAGTGTAGCTTGCTCCCTCCAGCAAACACCACATACTGACAGAGAAGTTCATTTGCACAGCAGTTACAGCATTCACTGACTGAAACATAGAGGGTGTGGTTGATTCTCACCCACAAGCACCACTTACTGACTCAGAAATTAAGCTGGATTTGTCATTATCTAAACAAAACAAAATCCAAAAGTAAGAAACAATATGTCTCCAGATGAGAAGGAACCAGTGAAAGAACTCTGGAAGTATGAAGAATCAGAACCTAAGGTCACCCCTAAAAGGGAACACAAGCTCTCTAGGAATGGAGACCAACCAAAAACAGAATATTGAAATGACGGATGAAGAACTTCGAACATAGATTATAAGAAAGCCTAATGAAATACAAGATAAAATAGAAACCCAACACAAAGCTGCAAAAACAATGCAGGAAATGAATGAAAAATTCACTGAAGAAATTGAATTATTAAATAAAAATCAAACGGAATTTCTAGAAATGAAAAGTTCATTCAAGGAATTACAAAACACAGTGGAAAGCCTTAAGAATAGGTTAGATTAAGCAGAAGAAGGAATCTCAGAGCTTGAAGACAACACCTTTCGATTAAACAAGTCAGTCACAGAGATAGAGCAGAGAAATAAGAACAATAAAAGCCTAAAAGAAATATCAGATAATGTAAAGAGGCCTAACATAATAATTGTAGACATCCCTGAGGGTGAAGAAGAAAATACACAAGGGTTGGATAATTTATTTGAGGGAAGAATTAAGGAAAATTTCCCTTGCTTGCTAGAAATCTAGACATCAAGGTATAAGGAGCTCATAGGACTCCTAGGAGATTCATCACAAAGAGAACTACACCATGCCACACAGTCATCAAACTGGCCAAAATAAACATGAAAGAGATACTCCTATGAGCTATAAGGAGAAAGGAGCTGGTAACTTACAAAGGAAAACCCATCAGACTAACTTCAGACGTCTCATCTGAGACCCTACAAACCAGAAGGGATTGGGGCCCCATTCTCAGTCATCTCAAACAAAATAATGCCTAGCCTAGAATTTTGTACCCTGCCAACTAAGTTTTATATATCAGGGAGAAATAAAGTCTTTCTCAGACAAGCAAACACTGAGGAAATCCGTCAAGACAAGACCTGCCCTACGGGCAGTAATCAGAACTGCATTATTCACAGATCAACACAACAAACATTTACCAATATAAAATTTATCCAGAAGCTAAAGGTTGAAGACCAGATACCAAAATGGCTCAAGAGATAAAATATTGCAACAAAGTTAAACTCAACAGGAGAAACAGAAATACACCACACTTATCACTTCTTTCAATAAATGTAAATGGCTTAAACTACCCACTGAAGAGACATAGGCAGGCTGAATGGATAAATATACACAAGTGAAGTATCTGTTGTCTCCAAAAAACAAAACTAGCCCACAAGGACTCTCAGACTTAATGTGAAGGGATTGAAAACAATATTCCATGCTAATGGAAACCAAAAGAAATCTGGCATACCAGTACTCATGTCTGATAACTTAGTCTTCAAATCAACAAAAATAGTGAAAGACAAAGATGGTCATTGTATAATGGTAAAAGGAACAATTCAAGAAGAAGATAGAGCAATCTCAAATATTTACATACCTAACATAGGAGCACCCAGATTCATAAAGCAAATCCTATTTTATCTAAACAAAATGATAGGCAGCACCACAGTTAAAGCTGGGGACTTCGACACCCCACTGAGAGAACTGGGCAGATCCTCCAAACAGAAAATAAACAAATAAGCAAGGGACTTAAATAGAACCCTAGAACATGTGGTCCTAACAGTCATTTACAGAACATTCTACCTAAAAACCACTGAATATACATTCTTCTAATCAGCTCACGGGACATTCTCTAAGATTGATTACATCCTAAGCCACAAAATATGTCTCAAAAAAATTTTAAAAAATAGAAATTATACCATGCATCTTCTCAGACCACAGTGGAATAAAATTAGAAATCAAATCCAACAGAAACACTCATCTCTACACAAAGTCATGGAAACTAAAAAACTGAATGACTGTCAAGTCAAAGAGGAAATTAATATGGAAATCAAATGATTCTTTTAATGAAAAGATAATGGGGACCCAAGTTATCAAAATCTGTGGGACAACCTAAAGCAGTCCTGAGAGGAAAATTCATATCCATAAATACCAACATCCAAAAGACAGAAAGATCACAAATCAATAATATAATGAATTGTGTCAAAGATCTAGAAAAATATGAGCAAACCAATCCCAAACTCAGCAGAAAAAAAGAAATAACCAAAATCACAGCAGAACTGAATGAAATCAATAACTAAAGAACTATATGGAAGATTAATAAAACAAAAAGTAGGTTCTTTGAAAAGACAAATGAAATGGACACACCTCTCATGAGATTAACTAGAAGCAAAAAAGAAAGGACTCTAATAAGCTCAATTAGGAATGAAAAAGGAGAAATTACAACTGATACCACAGAAATGCAAAATACCATCTTGGAATACTATAAAAATCTCTATGCACATGAAACTGAAAACATGGTGGAAATGGACAAATTCTTAGAAACACACACGCTCCCTAGACTAAATCAGGAAAGTATAGAATTCCTGAACTGACCAATATCAAGTACGGAAATTGAAACAGTAATAAAAAAAACCTTCCTAAAAAATGAATGTCCTGGAACAGATGGTTTCACACCCAAATTTTACCAGATTTACAGTGAATTGGTGCCTATCCTGCAGAAATTATTCCACAACATCAAAAAGGAAGGAATCCACCCCAGCATGTTTTACAAAGCCAATGTGACCCAAATACCAAAGCAAGAAAAGGACTTAACAAAGAAAGAAAATTACAGGCCAACATCCCTTATAGATGAAAAATTCTCAATAAAATCCTAGCAAATCTAATTTAGCTGTTCATCGAAAAAAAATAATCCATCATGACCAGGTGGGCTTCAGCTCAGAGATGGGATGGTTCAGTAGCAGGGATGGTTCAACCTATGCAAATCTATAAATGTAATTCACCACATAAACAGAAGTAAAAACAAAGACCATATGATCCTCTCAATAGATACAGAAAAAGCATTTGACAAAATTCAGCACCACTTTATGATAAGAATGCTTAACAAAATAGACAGAGATGGGACTTACCTCAAAATGATAAAACTCACATATGACAAACCCACACCAATAATCATACTGATTGGGGAAAAATTCAAAGCATTGTCACTTAGAACTAGAACCAGACAAGGTTGCCCTCTATCACCCCTTCTCTTCAACATACTGCTAGAAGTCCTAGCCAGAGCATTCAGACATGAGAAGGACATCAATGGCTTCCAAATAGGGGCAGAAGAGGTCAGACTTTTGCTCTATGCAGATGATATGATCTTATATCTAGAAAACCCCTAATATTCTACCAAGAGACTTCTGGAATTAATAAATAAGATCAGCTAAATCTCAGGTTACAAAATCAACATATACAAATCAATACCATCCATATACGCCAACAACAGTCAAACTGAGAACCAAATCAAAGACTCAATATCTTTCACAATATCAACAAAGAAAATAAAATACCTAGGAATATATTTAACTAAGGAGGTAAAGGACATCTACAGAGAAAACTATGAAACACTGAAGAAGGAAATAGCAGAAGACACAAACAGATGGAAAACCATATCATTCTCATGGATCGGCAGAATCCACATTGTTAAAATGTCGATACTACACAAAGTGATCTACAGATTTAATGAAATTCTTATTAAAATACCATAATCATTTTTCACAAATCTAGAAAAAATAATTCTATGCCTTGTATGGAACCAGAAAAGACCCCATATAGCCAAAACAACCTTAAGCAAAAAGAAAAAATTAGGAGGCATCAATTTACCAGACTCCAAGCTACACTACAAGGCTATAATAACCAAAGCAGCATGGGACTGGCACAAGAACAGAGACATAGACCAATGGAACAGAACTGAGGACCCAGATATAGAACCATCCTCATGTAGCCAACTAATATTTCACAAAGCAGAAAAAAACATACACTGGGGAAAACAATCCCTATTCGATAAATGATGCTGGAAAAATTGGATAGCCACATGTAGAAGACTGAAAAAGGATCTGCACCTCTCACTTCTCACAAAAATCAACTCATGATAGATAACAACTTAAACCTAAGGCAGGAAACCATAAGAATTCTACAAGAATATGTTGGAAAAACTCTTATAGACATCGGCCTAGGCAAAGAATTTATGAAGAAGACAAAAAAAGGCAATCACAGCAACAACATAAATAAATGGGACTTGATCAACTTAAAAAGCTTCTGTACAGCCAAAGAAACTCTCATTAGAGCAAATAGACAACCTACAGATGGGAGAAAATATTTACATGCTATGCATCCGACAAAGGGCTAATAACTAGAATCTATATAGAACTCAGGAAAATCAGCAAGACAAAACCAAACAACCGCATTAATAAGTGAACAAAGGACAAGAACAGAAACTTTTCAAAAGTAGATATACTTATGGTCATGAAATATGTGAAAAAATGCTCAACATCTTTAATCATCAGGGAAATGCAAATCAAAACTACAATATGATTTCACCTAACTCCAGTGACAATGGCTTTTATCAAAAAGTCCCAAAACAACAAATTTTGACATGGATGCAGAGAGGAACACTCCTACACTGCTGGTGGGACTGCAATCTAGTACAACCTCTGTGGAAAGTAATGTGGAGATACCTCAAAGAGCTACAAGTAGAACTACCATTTGATCCAGCAATCCCATTACTAGGCATCTACCCAAAGGAAAGAAGACATTCTGTAAAAAATACATCTGCACTCAAATGTTTATAGCAGCACAATTCGTGATTGCAAAGATATGGAATCAACCCAAGTGCCCATCACTATATTATTAGATTAATAAAATGTCATATATGTATACCATGGAGTACCACTCAGCTGCATAAAACGATGGTGAACTAGCACCTCTTGTATTATACTGGATAGAGCTGGAACCCATTCTACTAAGTGAAGTATACCAAGAATGGAAAAGCAAGCACCACATGTACTCACCATCAAACTGGTATTAATGGATCAACACTTATGTACTCATATGAAAGTAACATTCATAAAGTGTTGGGCAGGTGGGAGGGGGGAGGGGGATGGGTATAGTCACATCTAAGGTGTGTGGTGTGCACTATCTGGGGGATGGGCATGCTTATAGCTCTGACTCAGGTGGTGCAAAGGCAATATATGTAACCTAAACATATACCCCCATAATATTCTTAAATAAAATAAAAAATAAATAAAATTCATTAACAAACATAAATTATAATAAATGTAAGATTTTGAAAAATTAAAATAATTTTGGCATGCATCTTCTAAAGTATTTTCTCTAAATAAATCCAAATAATGAATTAAAAAAAAGATAGAGTACATATTATAATGTGTGAATACCAAAGGTTTAAATCAAATTTTAAATTTAAGCTAAAATTTTATATAATTTTTGAAAATTTAATGAAATATGATTAAAGATTTTATCAAAATAAAATTATTTACAATTCTAGTAAGCAATGTTTATATAGTTGCCAACATAACACATGTCATGTACAGACCTGATTACATATAAATTTAAGAATAATATAGATCAATTAATACAACAAAATATTTCTGAGCTGCTATGTGTAATTTTGTGAATACCATGTTAATTTGCGAGTACTTCTGGAACCATGAATTAAAAAATCAAGAGAAGTAATAAAATGGACATTGGATACTTCTGGGAACTACTAGAAAATAATACTTCATTATACAATATCTATCACACTCATGCTATCTAGGAATAAGGATTGAATAAATTATTTTATCTTTTAAGCACTTCTGTTCAAATCCTTCCCATACCCATCTCTGATAGTGACATAACCCCCCAAAAAATGGCATCTGGATGCAATTGCCTTTTATTTGGAACGCATAAAGAAAGAGATTTGAAGTGATTCCCTTGAGTCTGAACAGTTGGTCATGTGAGCAGAAGTTAAGATTTTCAAGTCCTATTATGCCAGAATAGAGCACCAGATCCTAAGTGACAGAGGCACACATATGTTCCTTAATATAGTTATTTGAGTATGTTTATATATATGTTTGCATGTGTGGCGCAGGGAAGGGGGTCTGCATTAATTACCTATTGCTGCATAACAATATTACCATGAATTTAGCAGCTTAAAACAACACATATTTATTATCTCACTGTTTCTGTGGGACAGGAATCCAGGCACAGCTTAGCACTGTTCTCTGCTTCATGGGCTCAGAAAGCTGCATTCAAGATGCCATATAGGCAAAAACATCCACTGGGGAAAAGAATCCCTACTCAATAAATGGTGCTGGGAAAACTGGATAGCCACATGTAGAAGGCTGAAGCAGGATCCACACTTTTCACCTCTCACAAATATCAACTCACGCTAGGTAACAGACTTAAACATAAGGTATGAAACTATTAGAATTCTAGAGGAAAATGTTGGAAACACTCTCCTAGACATTGGCCTAGGCAAAGAATTTATGGAGAAGACCCCAAAGGCAATCACAGCAGCAACAAAAATAAATAAATGTGACCTGATCAAACTAAAAAGCTTCTGCACAGCCAAAGAAACAGTCATGAGAGTAAATAGACAACCTACAGAATGGGAGAAAATTTTTGAATCCTACACATTTGATAAGGGGCTGATAACTAGAATTTACTTAGACCTCATGAAAATCAGCAAGAAAAAATCAAACAACCCTATCAAAAAGTGGGCAAAGGACATAGACAGAAACTTTTCTAAAGAAGACAGAATAATGGCTAACAAACATATGAAAAAATGCTCAACATCTCTAATCATCAGGGAAATGCAAATCAAAACTGCAATGAGATATCACTTATCTCCAGTAAGAATGGCCTTTATCAAAAAGTCCCAAAGCAATAAATATTGGCCTGGATGTGGAGAGATAGGAACACTCATACACTGCTGGTGGGACTGCAAACTAGTTCAACCTCTGTGTAAAGCAATATGGAGATACCTTAAAGCATATACTCACCAGCAAATTGGTATTAACTGATCAGCACCTAAGTAGACACATAGGAATTACATTTATTGGGTATTGGGCAGGTGGGAGGGGTGAGGAGGGGGCAGGTATATACATACATAATGAGTGAGATGTGCACTGTCTGGGGGATGGTCACACTTGAAGCTCAGACTTGTGGGGGGAGGAGGGGCAAGGACACTATTCGAAACCTTAAAATTTGTACCCCTATAATATGCTGAAATAAAAACATAAATTAAAAAAAAAGATGTCATATAGGCCTGCAGTTTCATATGAGAATTGACTGGCAAAGAATCTGCTTCCATGTTCATTCAGTTTGTTGGCATAATTCAATTTTATGTGGTTGTAGGACTGCAGGCCTCATTTTCTTGTTGGCTCTTGGCTGCAAGCCCTTGCTGGCTGTCAGCTGGAAGCCACATAAAGTTCCTTGCCATGCCGTGTTCCCCAACATGTCTGTTTGCTTCCTCAAAGCCAGCAAAGAAGAGAGAAACTCCAGGAAGATGGGTGCAACAATCTTATATAATTATGTAATCATATGTATGTAATCATGCACATCCCATTGTCTTTACTGTATTCTGTTCATTAGAAGCAAGCTGTAGGTCCTGCCCACATTCAATGGGAAGGATTACACAACCTGTGAATACCAAGAGGTAGAGGTCATGAAGATATCTCTAAGAGTCTGTTTACCACAGGGTCTCTTGTGTTTGGGTCTAAAATGGTACTGAAAAAGACGATAGGCATTTTTCATTGTACTGGATTTATCTAAGTAATTCTATTAGAGATTTTTTAATAATACTGATTCTTTTTTCATTTTTTCCCTACTTGCTATGGTATTTGTCTACTTTTCCAAAACAGTCGAGATTCCATATATTCATTCATAAGGGGGTCTGGCCATTAGGAAGAAGAAAAAGGAGGAGGAAACGGAGGAAAAGGATGGAGAGAAAGAGAGAGAGAAGAAGGAGGAGGAGAAAAAGGAGGAAGAGGAGGAGGAAGAGAATGGGAGAAAATAAAAGGAAAAAAGGAAGGAAGGAACCACCTAAAAGGTAGAGAAGGACACTTGGAAATAGGGCATCAATCATAGAATGTGAATGCTTTCTACCATAGCAGGTCAATACAATCTTCAATTTGTACAGGTAGTGATTTGGGGCCTCTGTATGTACAATTTATAAGAAAAATTTCCAGACGTGGATATTTAAATTCTCCTTGTACTACATGAGATATGCCAAAAAGGTCAGGTTACCCTGTTGTCTGATCACCCGCTTAAGCTGACATTGTCCTGCTTCCTAGAAACCTTTTCTCAGTCAAGACAGAAAGAATGATTGTTTGCTCACTCAGCTGTCAGGGCCTTGCCATGGGGATCTGCCCACACATACAAAGATTTGGATAGAAATAATTATAAACAATATGTCATATACATCATAATGGTCATTCTTCATTAATTGTCATTTCAAAATTGATTTTGCTTCTGACTATTACCAATTTTGAAATCTCTAATTCTGAAACTGCCATAAAACTCAGCATCGGCCTTAATAAAATACATTCAGGCTTTGTATTTTTATATCCTTCCTGTTCAGAAATGATGACATATCAAATCTTTAACTATGCATTTAATAGACTAAATTATATATAAGATGTGTACAAAGAACCTCAAGGCACCCAAAAGAAATGCCAAAACAAAAGGAGCATAAGATATACATGAGATTGCACATGACCAGTTTGATTTTAAGAAGGACTAAGTGGCAAAACCTCCCCCACAGTCCCTCTTCAAATCTGACAGTACTTTTATTGTGCACAGATTTGAATTGTCCCCATTTATAACCTTATGATTTCTAAATCCAGTAGCTTTAAACAGCAAATCAATCATGAAGTGCAATGAGAGGTCATGGGGAAGGTTAGAGGAGTTTAGTTTTGTGGTTGTATGAAAAACAGACCATATTGCTTTTCTCAAGAGCAATCCACCATAAATAGCCAAATTCATGTGACCCAGAAACTTTAGGACTGGAGTCTGATCAAGTATTATGTCCTGGGCAAAGGAGTATAGTAGAACTGACTAGTTATACGATTTACAAAAGTGGAAAATGCTGATAAAATACAAATATTTAACTGAAACTATAAAGCTACCATTATAAAATACTTTGGAAACATGGCCCAAAAAAGAGTAATAACACTTATGTAAAAAGCCTGGTATTTTTGACTATTATTATAGGATCTTGGAGCATTTGTAGAAAGGTTTCCAAGTGTGAGGCAAACTAAAATTAGTGAAGATAGACTGAGAGTAAATTTAGTTCATTTACAAACTAAATGAATATAACAGAAGGGAATAAGTCCTCATAAATCACTGCCATCAGAACCTTGCATCAAGCCCCTCTTAAATTTGACTATTATTTTGTGTATATACCAGTACTTTTATTTCCTAAAAAATCATTGAGGTATCATTTATCATCTGAAAAATATTAAATAAAAACAATATTTCTTTAGCGAGCAGAATTCCCATTGTTTATTACCATTTAAGCAAATTTTACTTTGTTGCTTAATTCAAGCAGAGTAATCAAAAATATTATTCAATATATATTAATTAGTCAAAAAAGGTTTAATTTTAGATTATTATTATTAGAAAGTACTATAGCAATAACTATAAGATATAAAGGAGTGTGTGAGATTGAATATCTTCCCTTATGGAGCTTAACAAAGGCATACTGTTGTTGAGTTTGTCATACATTTATTTTTAAATTAATTAGTTAATTGGTTTAAAGATGAAGATAATTCATCTTATAAAATGTATTTTTCAGTGTTTGGAATAAGGTGCTGATCTGCTGCCTTAGTACAGAACAGTAACACAGCAGGCAAAACGAAGAAGGTTAAGTTGCATTTAAACGAGTTTGGCCCAATAAGTCCCATGCCCTGTTTCTCCATAGCGGTTCATTCCATTATAAACTTAATTAGAAACCTTTACTTTTTAATGTTGAGAAAAAGCATTTTGATATTACTAACTCTCTATGTAGGATTTTCAAATCTTTTAAATGGCTGATTTACAGTTACACTAAATTGACTTTTTATTTTTAATATGCCTAGTAGGATGATGCTATAAAAGCTTTTAAGGAAGCCAATGAATCTTTCGGAGTAGACTATATGGTGTTTCAATCAGTCTGTATTAAGCCATGATTGTCATAAGTACCAAATGAATTAATACAGTGAACTTTTGGGTACTAAATTAGGTGAAAGAATAGTTGGCAGATACATATTTACGATTAACCTACATAGAGAAATATACTTTTAAATTTTTTTTTACTGAAAATGATAGGATTTCTATTGTGCAAACTGTGATTCTATTGCATTTGCGTAATGATTTGTAGTTGCTGAAAGTTGTTAGGCATTCTAAAAGCCAAAGTATGAATGGCATTACAATCTACCTAAAATTTACTGCATTCAGTAAAGGGCTAAAGCACTCAAGCTTTGAAATCATCTACTGCAAAGACTGATTATTCCCCATATAAAATCTTACTGTATATTGTGTCCTCAAAGATATAAGGGCTGCAACCGAGCAGACTGCTAAACATCTCAAATATTAATTTATTGGCTTCCAAAGCTGTGCTCGCAAAGCATACAGAGTAGCAGATTAGGAGTTGGTAAGAAAGAATAAGTGAGATTTGACAATTCTATTTGAATCTTCTGTGGTTTGGAACTGGAATATTTTAAGGCCACACAAGCTGAAAAAGATATTTTGAGCAAATAGCTTCATAAAGCAGGTTTGGTTTTAAAAGCTGGAGGGATTTCAAAAATTCATTTTATTCTTCAGAAATAATTAGAAGTGGGAAGCAGTTTATTGAAAATATCAGAAAACACAAATAGTGCAAACTTCCCACAGGCGAGTATCTTGCTATTGTTTCACCCTGGTGTGAATTGCAGCCTATCTGGCACAGGTGTTTCCACCTTCAAAAGGCACATTTCTCCCCCAGCCTTGGCATTTCATTATTTATTATAATAATTTGGGTGGCAACAAAATCATGTTGTGAACATTTTACAGTAACTTTTCAGAATGAGTTATGAGCCATGCCTTGGAACAATTTGCATTTGAGTAAGAGATATTTTGTGGTGAATTGACATCTAAGAGTGTATGGCATAGGGAGTTAGAGAGGAAAATAATGCTAAGAAGAGAGAAGCAGGAATTAGCTCCCTGCACAGCCTTGGTAACAGAAACAGCCTATCAGAGTAATACATGGCAAACAGTCTATTTTCAAATATAATAATTTCAAAAGAATGGAAAGAAAATGCTCTGTTATTTTAATGGCTCATCCGAAACCCTGGAGTGAAGAAATGAACAAAACAAGTGATCAGACAACAAAGGATATCCCCCAAACTTTGAGATTTATTAGTTTACATTCCAAAATGTCTGCTTTGATCTTACTTTTGCATTTTTAGGCTAGTCATCCTCCTTTCTTTAATTTACCCTTGCACTATCTCTCCCATTATTTATATATGTTTGAAAGGAATTTAATTTTTTCCTATTGAGGATTCCTTAGAATTCAGAAATAGTGTCTTTTCCCACAGAGACCTCCCATGCCCAGCAGATCACCACTTTAAAAACACATTGATCCAGAATACAAGAAAGAGAGGTGACATCCTCCAGACACAGCCACATATTGCCATCACTAAAGAGGCCATGCTGAGGGTTAAAGAGAGAATGGCATTTCACCTCTCTGTCAATGTCTAAGAAATAAGTTCATTTCTCTTATGATAGTGAGGAATGTTTTGTTGGGTTGTTTGTAGGTTTGCTTTTGCCAATGATATTTTCTCAGATTTCTATCCAGTTATCCTTTCTCTATAACCTTTGTGTTGGTGCAATTTGGATTTGATTTTTCCAACTAGCTCAGTTACCTCATGACCAGTCCCCAGAGCACACAGTCCCTTCACTTTTCTGCTTTGTAGTGCCAAAACCTTCATGCCTCGCTGAAAACTGCATAACATTAAACACATGCTGCAGATATATGTTCAAATTAGAGATGTAACAAACTATCCATTGAGAATCCACTAAATCACTGAAGCAACAAACCTGCAGATCCAGAGTTAGCACCAGTAAATTACAGTCTACAATATACTTCTCCTGATGATAAAAGTAAAACATATTTTATTTTAAAATGCTGACAATAACTCCTGAGCAATCAATACCTTTCTTGGAGAAGGAAAATTGCACAGCCCCAACTGCTACTGTACATTGAAAAGGACAGATGAACCAGAGATGTGAGCCCTTCAGCAAAGCCCAGGTATGAAAAGTCTTTGGAACCTGGCACTTAGATCGGATTCTGCAGTCAGCCCTTGAACTCTTTGTGTTACATGCACTGAGCTTCTCACGTTTGACAGCATGTTGTCTTGCAACCTTGAGGGATGTCTAAAAATCAAATGCCAGGACTCTACTGACAAATGTGTGGCTTTTCCTCACCTCCCCTTCCAGGGATGTGGGCTTAGTTTTTGTAATAAAAACAGAGCAGCAGCAAGGCAATACTATTTGGGATACTATATGGAAAATATGTGTTCCTGAAGTGGCAAATCCCTTGCTGATGAAGAGATATAACTAGTGCAATGAAATATAAACAAATAACGTTTTGTTTTGTTTTTACCAAAAAAGAACAGAAAGAATGAACCTCTCTTAATGGAGTCTGATTCTATAAAAAACATTTGCTGGTGTCTTGTACCTCTGTTGTGCATGGGATGGGGGTGGGAGTCAGGGGGATGGTGTGTTAGAAAATAGCATAAATACAGAAAATAAAACATACCGGTAGGGAAAAAGGAGCACACGGACATAGAACTGGGCTATAAGCATGTAAGAGTGCCCCTTATTTATAGCATACACAAATCCGAAATGTCTGAATTTGTGATCACTGCCTAGTTACATTTTGAAAAGGAAGAGTTATTAGTAATTTCTCTAGATGAAACTTCAGCACCTTTAAGTATCAAATGGCTTATTTTAAAAACTCAGCTTATTTTTCTAGTTGTGCTGTCACCACATCTGCGAATGTTTGCAAATGCTTTCAGGTTTGGGAAATTTACTTTGCAACTTGAAGTGCCCTTCATGATTCCAAACTAGAGACTTCCATTTATAACATTGGATAAATCGTTTTCTATATGCACATCCTTCAGGGAAGTTTGGCAACTTTTAGTTTTATGCCTGATGGCAATCTGTGTTGGGGCATAGAAAATGACAAGAATCTCTGTGGTATTTCAAATCGGGAGTCTACCCAAACAAGTCTCAAAAATAGCTTTAATAATTTTTCTATGCAAAAAAGAAATGTATAAACCTGAAAACTTCAAAAAAAGAAAAGTTCTATTTAAATTACTGGTATGAACTAGCCCAAACTGATATTTATTTCACAACTTCCATACATAATAAGGGTACACTTTGCGCTGGGCATTGGACTAGCAATACATCTTATTTTAAACAATAAATAAGATATCATCTTTGATCCCTTTATGGTTCTGTCACCTATGAATTTATCAGAAGAAATATTATGGAAGCAATTCATATTTGTAGCCTACATGGTCTCTGTTCATTTAGTTGTTCAATCATTCGTTCACTCAATGTTTATTGAGTTACTGTTTTTATCCCTTTATGACTATATGACAAAAGGTATTTTCTCTGCTCTCAAGGCGCTCATGAACTTATGAGAAGGCAGGCCATTAGACAACTAACTATAATAAGAAGGGTTAGTTAGCATGCTATAATAGAAGTTGGAACATGAGAGTTCATGAAGCTATGCTGGAAATTGCAAGTAGTCTGCTGTGCCTAGAGCTTCAGGAGCCTGGAGTGGAAAACAGTCGTTAGATGAGGGACTGAAGCAGTTAGGACCAGAGTATAATCGGGGCTTAAATGGCAGAATAGGAATTTGGAGGTTATCCTATGTGCAGTGGGAGGCCTCTGAAAACTATTATGTAAGGGAATCACATGATCAAACAGAGATTTTTAAATGTAAGTCTTGAAACTAGGTGCAAGATAGTCTGGAAAGACAAGAGATGAAAGATTAGGAAAAGATTAGAACAGCATAGGAAATTCTTAACATAATTCAGGCAAATACGATTCAGGGCAAAACCAAGGCAGTGGCAGTAAAAATGGAGAAGTGAGTCCAGATTTGGGACATATTTCAGAGATCAAACTGGCAGGATTTGAATACATGTGGCTGTGCCATTTCATGGTGATTCAGAGGGTTCTTTAGGAGAGGAAGGCCTGAAAAGTACCATGGGATGCTATTCAGTGAGAAAGGAACACAAGAGGAGCAAAGCATGTATAGGGGGCAGAAGATAAAGGATTTGTTTTTACAGATGTTGACTTTAATGTGTTTGTGTGAGAATCAGGTAGAGATGTCAAACAAGCAGTTAGAAATAAAAGTCCATCACTTGAGAAAGAGATGAAGTAAAAAACCTCTGGCAATAAGAGTTTCCATAAATCTATTCTTCACTGTAGAGTATAGCTCTTTAGTGTATTTTTGGTTTTTGTGAGAAGTTTTTCTCAATTTTCATCAGTTTCATTCTAGTATCTGGAAATTCAATAAATTAAAATTGGAAAAACAGTAAATTATGTCCTCACCTTAGTCATTACTTCCTCTCAGTCTTCATTTTTTAAAACAATGTGTCCAACCCATTGGTAGCTTCCTTTTATTTCTTTGCTTCCTGTCTTTAGCTCACTGATAAGAATTGTCTGATGTTGCAACAATAATTTCCAATCAAAGGAAGGATGTTTTCTAGCTCATTCATTCATCTCCTAATGGACTACATAGCTCTTTTCTTTCTTTCCTTCTTTTCTTTTCTTTTCTTTTCTTTTTCTTTTTTTTACCTGAACAACACATTGGGGAGATACCTTCAAGGAACAATTTCTGTTGTTGACTCCCATTTTCTTTCTTGGGTTTCTTTTAGGTACAGTTTAAATAATATTTCCCTGAGGACATTCCCTCTCATTAAGCCACTTTGCATCATCACAAGGCCTTTCTAGGTCTCTCTACATCTCTTGACCCTTTAACTGCCCAGAAGAGCTTAAGGACATCTGCCAGCTCAAAGACTACCTCAAGATAATTTGTAAAACATTAACTGCCCAGATCTCTGGGGAAACTGTTTGTAACTCTCTATTTTAGAAATGCCTATTTGTTTCCTAAATTGAAGACAATTCTTTATTCTGTGGTGAATGTGGTTTGTTTGTTTGTTTTATTATTTCACTTCGTTTTGCTTTTTAACAGGTTTTGAAGATGTGGGACCTTGTCAAATTAATAAATATAGTCACTAGATTATAGAAAGTTTGTCCCTATATTACTGTATACAATAATGCCACAATGCAAAGATGCCTGTTGTATTTTCTGATGAGTAATGTGGATAAATGGCTGTGGTGTTTTCTCCAATGTGGGGGATGAGGTAAAGGAATAAAACCAAAGCCCTAGAACCCACATAAAAAAACAACCAAAAAGCAATCCCTGAAAAATAAAAAAAATGGATTTATTAAAAAGTTGGTGCTTTTGGATTTGACATTTTGGAGGGAATGACTTTTGATAAAATGAAGTGAAATACCAGCTTTTAAAAATGCCAGGTTGTTCCTTTCTAAATAGGTTTTTAAGTAAGCTTTTTTTTTTCCTTTCTCACTCACTTAGGAGGGAAAAAAATCAACCTTTTTGAACACAGTACATATGGTTGCCTCGGCAACAAGCACAATAATAACATCTACAGCATCCATGTGAACTTTAATTATAGCATTATATTAAGATAACACATGTTAATTCTTTAGAAAAACACATGTACTCCTTACTATGAAGAATGTTAGCTATTGATACATGGTCTTTCAAATTAAAGCACCTGTTTCTTTACAAAAAGAGTTTCATAACAAGTAGCTAAGAATCCAAGCAGCTTCTCTCATGATATTTCAGAAATGAAAGCCAGGGCCAATGAACTGGACATTCTGTTTATACTGTGTTCACTTTGTTAATTATTTATTGAGCATCAGTGATTTGCCTAGCTGAGTGGGAAAGGTTTTAATTATTTTTAGTTTTTTCCAGTATAAAACATGGTCTCTGCTATAAACGAGTGTATTAAGGTGATAAGACCATTATGTAGAAAAAGATCCAAGTCTATCAATATTTAAATATTTTCACATACATTATCTAAATAGAGTAATAGTCAAATATTAATTTGAGTCAAGCACCAGCCTATGATGTTGCTGCATAACCAAATGTCAAAAGTATTATAGCTTAAGACAACACAAATTTATTAGCTTTTCTCAGCTCCTAGAAGTTGTCAGCATTCTATTCTTACATGATAGCCTCAAGCTTCAAGCTAGAAATGACACATTAAGCTAGAAATGGCACGTCCCTCTTATGCTTTGGATCTCTTATGTCTCCTTCTGTGACTAGCTGGAGAAAATTCTCCACTTTTAAAGAACTCACCTGATTGTGTCTGGCCCACCAACTTAATCTCTAGACCTTTTTTTTTTTTTTTTTTTTTGGAAACAGAGTCTCACTCTGTTGCCTGGGCTAGAGTGCTGTGGCATCAGCCTAGCTCACAGCAACCTCAAACTCCTGGGTTCAAGCAATCCTTCTGCCTCAGCCCCATGAGTTGCTGGGACTACAGGCATGCGCCACCATGCCCGGCTAATTTTTTTTTATATATATTTTTAGTTGTCCAGCTAATTTCTTTCTATTTTTAGTAGAGACGGGGTCTCACTCTTGCTCAGGCTGGTCTTGAACTCCTGAGCTCGGGCGATCCTCCCACCTTGGCCTCCCAGAGTGCTAGGATTACAGGCATGAGCCATCATGCCCGGCCAATCTTCAGATCTTAAGATCAACTGATTTAGGATTTTAATTACATCTGCAAAACCCCTTCAGAAATTTAGCTAGATTAATGTTTGTCAATAACCAGGGGACAAGGATCTTGAGTGTCCATACTTAGAATGCTGCCTACCACATCAGGAAAAGATGCAAATAATTGAAAAGTCTTCAGGATTGAAATGGAACTTGGACTCATCTGAAAAATAGGCACAACTTGAACATGTGGAAAAGAAACAGAGATGTTATTCCATACAGGAGAAGCAGCATGAACCAAAACACAGAGATTCAGACATCAAGTAGGCATTGTATGGGAGAGCATTGGAGAGGCTCATGGACTGTTTCAGATGGTACATATTATTGAATAATGGGAGATAGCAGTGAATAGGTTTTTTGCTTCTTTGCTGCGTTTCCTCTACTCCTGTGAAGAAGTCAGCAAATCCGTTTGCTTAAATATTGAAGGCCAATCTCCTAAGCCCATATACATGCATGTAAACCCTCTTTTTAGAATGTATAGAATGGAGACTATAACAGTAATTAATAATATTGACTGCAGCTGATTTGAGTACACTGATATGAATAGTACCTATAAAACAAGTTGTATAACTATGTATGATATTGTCCCTCTTGTGAAAGAGAAAAACAACCAAATTTTGTCTACTCTGTATTTCTATATTTCTGTTGCTGTGTAGCCATATATCTATGCATTTGAGATTTGGGAGTTAGACATGTTAGAAACAGAGGGAAGGTTTAAGATAGAGTTTTCAGGGTTTTTGTTTATATACATTTTTGTGTTTGAACTTTTAAAATAATCGTGTATGCCTTCTGTTAAGTGTGTGTGTGAGCACTCGTGTGTGTCTGCGTGTATCTAATTCAGAACTCTGAAGCAGAGGCATCATGACCTAGTGGAAAGTAAACTTCATAGCTGTGTGATTTGAGCAAGTTACTTAACCTGGTGAGTCTAGTTTGCCCATCAATAAAATAAAGGTAATAATAGAATATAACTCACAAGATTGCTGGAAGCAATTGGAAATTTAGATCGGTAAATGAGTAGGTAGATAAACATAAATACAGAAAGAACAATTCTAATATGTGTTACTGCATAGTAGGATCACCCCATCTTTTATCACATGGAGTTGCATTGTTAATTCATATTATGTTTATAGTCACCTTTGGAATTATAGGATACCTGCTAACAGTTTGTGCCTTTTATATGTATATTTTATTTTGTACTTTGAATTTTAAAATATTGTTGACCCAATATAATTTTATTGTATCTGGATAATTGGTGACAATATTAAACAGAATGAAATAAAAGATTTCAGGGAAGTAAATAGCAACCCTGCCCCTGCTCCCTGTTCTTGCCACCCATGGTTGACATACCACTGATTACTGTCATTTAGGTATACATTTTCAAATAAGCTAATAGTCCTTAAAAATAGTATTAAGCTTTCCAAGATAATAGAGAAATATGTCATTCAGAACACAATAATAAGTGTTCATGAAATAAAGATATATTGCTTACATCTTAGTTTTTTACTTACCTATATGAGCTGTCAGTTATTTAATATAAAAAAGTGAATTGATTACCTTCTATGTGCAAGTCATTGTGCTTGAAAATTACAAAGATGAACAAGACATGTTTTCTGTTCTTAAAGATCTTATTCATTAGTAGGGGAGATGTACACATATGCAAATGTACATACACACAGGACTGATTATAACTGCCTTGATAGATACTTAATAGATAGGGTTAATACTTGTTGGGTATTTTTATGATGTGAATTCTGTTAAACTCGATTGCGTGAGATGATGTTGAGTATCTATATGGCACATAGACAAGTCTCTGCTTGTTTATGCATTTATGTATTCCACCAGCATTTATTGAGTCTTTCCTATTTGCAGGCTGTGACATACTACTAATGCAAAGATGAATAAGGCACAGTCTATACCTTTAGGAGCTCACAGTCCAGTGAATGCAAGAGACATTCCAAAGAATGTCACACACAGGCAATAGTCCTAAATGAAACCAAAATTATAACTCCTATACCTTAAAAGCATAAAACAGAAAGTTACAGTAAATCATTAATTGACAGGAATGTGTATTAAACTTTAGCATACTTTCCATCCCTTCTTCGAATTAAATGTGGTCTTTTCGTTGGTGGCCTTTTAAAAGGCACATGTCCCTGGAGAGTTAATCCATTTAATCAATACCACATCACTGGCTTTTTTCTTTCACAGACGGGGCCAGAGCTGCATGAAGATACAGAAGTTGATGGGGAGGGCAGGTATATCGAGGAGTTTCAGAAAGAAAGTCCATCTATTTCATACTTTTGCCGAAGTCCTGATGCTACATTTCTACCTTAACTACAACACTTATTTTTTTTTTACCAAAAACAATGTCTAGTCCATGCACAAGAGATGAAAATGGTTACTTCACTTCAATTTATAATGGGCCAGTATTATTTTATCCCATGCGTATAACTGATCATATCATTGTAAGACTATCGCAGCATACAACACTTATTTTAAACTGAATCATTTTAACTAATCAGTGCTTTCAATTTACTTTGCATATCTTTACCATACATTTCAATCCACTTTTACTAAAGACATTTAACTTTATCTCTTAGTCGCAAAATGGCCTATATGAATTTACATGATACTTTCACTACAATGCTTTCTTACAATTTGGAAATGAAGCATAAATAAATATACATAGTGAAGACTTGGAAAAATATTTGAACAAAAAAGATTTACTTCCATTTCAGGTAAGCATATATATGTCCATAGCAGTTGATGCCATTATGAGCAGATCTTCACAATGATTTCCAATAAAAGGTTGCAGAGGCAATCTTCTCTTTATGTTTAAATATGCCATGGAATTTTCTGTTCTTGTTCTGTTTGGGAGTTTAGCTAATCTTTCATTTACTTTTCAAAAGTAACCTTTTCTTAATCTTCCCAAACTACTTATCATAGCGCCTGAGTAAAATATACAATGCATCTAGTGAATTTTGCTAAAAGCTTTTTAACATAACTGCATAGTGAAACAGTATTATTTTTCTTCCTCTATAATTGGTTTCTATCAACATTGTTTTCTTTAAACTTTCTCTTAAGTTTTCTCCTATTTATTTCCAAAAATTTAATAACATATTGCTAAAAGTAGCATTTCTATTTTATGTATCTATAGAGTAAATAATAACAATCATGTTCTTGGAATATCAAAACAGAGAGCCACCAGGCACATTGCTTCATAGCTGTAATGACAAGAGAACTATTATAGCGGTCTGACTACAGCATTTGAGTTTGGAAGCTCTTTAATACCAATTATGTTTCTAATTCTGACTATGTCCATGTCCTTGGATAAGCTATTTAAATATTTGCCTTTATTTTCTCATTTTAAAAGGCAGAATAATTCTTCTTATATCAAAAGAGTGCATTAAGAATCGATCAATTTTTT
Organism: Cheirogaleus medius; assembly: GCA_008086735.1. Lineage (NCBI taxonomy): Eukaryota > Metazoa > Chordata > Mammalia > Primates > Cheirogaleidae > Cheirogaleus > Cheirogaleus medius. The sequence continues at coordinate 19,870,110 of VBSM01000568.1, read as the reverse complement.
TCTTTAAAGAAAATATTTAGGCTGAAAAACAAGACTATAGAAAATGTAAATATTGCATATATCTTTGAGAGATATTTGTATGCATAATATTTATATAACACCATTTTATTCTATTGTGATAAATGCCTATATTAATGTCTATATTTGTGCAAAGAAATCACCTTAATATTCTTCTAAGGTATAAGTACATGTAACTTCGTTATATTATATATTTTGTTAACATGGTTTTACATAATTATTTTTTGGAAAGCATAATTGTAACATAGTTTAATACACTTTTATTGTTTAAAATTGTACTGTGCCCAGAGCAGAGGGGAATGGAGTGAGTGGAGGTACAGATGAACCAAGAGGACTATTGACAGTTTTAGGGGCTGAAGAATCAGGCACTATTCTCTCTACTTTTGCATGTGTTTGATATTTTCTAAGGAAAATTTAACATAACCTTTTAAATATGCTTAGTAACATAACTTAGTTTTGTGAATTCTTAAAGTTTGAATATACTCATGAAGTTAACTGTAGTTATAGCTGGTGATTTTTTTAAAAAATATGATTATTAAATCCCTTGGGGGAGATAAGAAGTTTTAATAAGAACCAGTGAAAAAAAATCTGATTTAAAAAGTTAGTAAAATGTTGAAAATTGGTATGGTAACTTAGCATAAGTTAGATGAAGTGGCTTCTGGAAATGAGTACATTTTAATTTAAATATTACAGAAAGAGGAAACAATCAGTGTTTTTCAGCTTAGCTACATAGGAGGCAAATCAATGTCTTACTTGGACTGAGGAGTTGAGGAGATGAGAAACCAAAGTCTCTTAACATCCTAATTCTGCTGGGTGCTGCTATCATTTCATGGCACTAGCTACTTATTTCAAGATTTGGGTTTGGCATCATATTTTATATATAAAAACAGCTTCTTAGTTCCAAAAGTCGTGAAACATTTGATAGATGAAAACAATCTCACCAACAGATCTAGAAATAGAGACAAAGAGAAGTAGATAAATAAATGATTGCCATATAGGTCTCCTTAGGGTTTCTGAAGCACAAGAGGGAAAACAAGGGAAAGGCTCTAAGAAGTTCTCTCTTAGGAGTGAGAGTGATGCACCTAGTCACTGGCCAACTAAAGAGCAGTCCCGGTTTCATATTTTGGTTTTGGAATGTTAAGCCTATTTTTGAATATAGAATGTAACATCTATAGGAACCTGGTGGCATATTTTTGGAGCCGGCGTTAATGTATTATAGGCATATTTTGTTTTATTGCGCTTTGCTTTATTGTGCTTCGCAGATATTGTATTTTCTACAAAATTAAGGTTTTTTACAAATTGAAGGGAACTCTGTGTCAAACGAATCTATTGTTGCTATTTTTTCCAATGGTGTGTGCTCATTCTGTGTCACATTTTGGTAATTCTCAGAATATTTCAAACATTTTAATCATTATTATATCTGGTATGTTGATTTGTGATCAGTGATCTTTGATGTTACTATTCTAATTGTTCTAGTTCATGAGGTTTAAGGAAAGAAGCTGTCTCCATACCATAAAAGCACAAATTAAAGCAGCAAGCACTGATGTACAAACTGCAACAAGTTATCCAGAAGATCTAGCTAAGATAATTGATGAAGGTAGCAACTGCACCCATCTGACACTTAACTTATAAATGTGCATTCTCATGGCTCCACCAATTGTCTGTTCCCCCATCTCTCTCCCTCATCTTGGGCCTCCCTATTCCTTGAGATGCAACAGTAATGAAATTAGGCCAATTAATAACTATAAAAAGGCCTCTAAGTGTTCAAGTGAAAGAAGAGTCTCATGTCTCATTTTATGTGAAAAGCTAGAAATGATTAAGCTTAGTGAGGAAGGCCTATCTAAAGCCAAGATAAACAAAAAGGCAGGCTTCTTGAACCAGTTAGACAAGTTGTGAATGCAAAGGAAAAGTCCTTAAAGGAAATTAAAAGTGCTACTCCAGTGAACACAAGAATAATAAGAAAGTAAAATAGCTTTATTGTTAATACGGAGAAAGTTTTAGAGATCTGAATAGAGGATCAAACCAGCCACAATTTTCCCTTAAACTAAAGCCTAAACCAGAACAAGGATGTAACTCTCTTTAATTTTCTGAAGGCTCAGAGAGATGAGGAAGCTGCAGAAGAAAAGTGGAAAGCTAGCAGAGATTAGTTCATGAGGTTTAAGGAAAGAAGCTGTCTCCATAACATAAAAGCACAAAGTGAAGCAGCAAGCACTGATGTAGAAACTGCAAGTTATCCAGAAGATCTAGATAAGATAATTGATGAAGGTAGCAACACTAAACAACATATTTTCAATGTAGATTAATTAGCTTTATATTAGAAGAAGATGCCATCTAGGACTTTCATGGCTAGAGAGGAAAAGTCAATGCCTGGCTTCAAAGGTTCAAAGGGAAGGCTGACTCTCTTGGTGGGGACTAATGCAGCTGATGACTTTAAGTTGAAACCAATGTTCATTAACCATTCTGAATTTCAGGGCCCTTAAGAGTTATGCTAAATCTACTCTGCCAGTATTCTAGAAATGGAGCAACAAAGCCTGGATGGCAGCACATCTGTTTACAGTATGTTTTACTGAATATTTTAAGTCCACTATTGGGACCATCTGCTCAAAAAATTTCTTTCAAAGTATTACTGCTTATTGACAATGCACCTAGTCATCCAAGAGCTCTGATGGAGATATACAAGGAGATTAATATTGTTTTCATTTCTGCTAACACAACATGCATTCCACAGCCCAAAGATAAAGGAATAATTTTTAATTTCACATAGTATTTAAGAAATACATTTCATAAGTCTATAGCTGCCATAGATAGTGATTCCTCTGATGTATCTGAGCAAAGCAAATTGAAAACCTTCTGTAAAGGATTCATCATTCAGGATGCCATTTAGAACATCTGTAATTCATTGGAGGAGGTCAAAATTAATGGGAGTTTGGAAGAAGTTGATTCCAACCCTCATAGATGACTTTGGGGGGTTCAAGACTTCAGTGGAGGAAGTCACTGCAGTTGTGGTAAAAATAGCAGGAGGAAGAGAATTAGAAGTGGAGCATGAAGATGTGACTGAATTGCTGCAATCTCATGGTAAAACTTGAACAGATAAGGAGGTGCTTCTTATGGATGAGTAAAGAAAGTGGTTTCTTGAGATGGAACCTACTCCTGGTGAAGACACTATGAACTTTGCTGAACTGACAACAAAAGATTTGGAATATGACATAAACCTAGTTAATAAAGCACAGGTAGAGTTTGAGAGAATTGACTTCAATTTTGAGAGAGGTTCCACTGTGGGCAAAATACTATCAAACAGCATCACACTCTACAGGGACATTTTTCATGAAAGGAAGAGTCAATTAATGAGGCAAACTTATTGTTGTCTCGTTTTAAGAAATTGTCAGAGCCACCCCAACCTTCAGCAACTCACCACCCTATTGAGTATCCAATAATATCAAGGCAGGATCCTCCAGCAGCAAAAAGATTATGACTTTCTGAAGGCTCAGATGAAAGTCGGCACTTTTTTTAAGCAATAAAGTGTTTTAAAATTAAGATATGTGTATTTTTTAGACATAATGCTGTTGCACATTTAATAGACCACAGTATAGTGTAAACATAACTTTTAAATGCATTAGGAACACAAACTCATGTGACTTGCTTTATTGCAATATTCACTTTATTGCAGTGGTCTGGAACCTAACCTGCAATATTTCTGAGATGTGCCTGTATTAAGGAAAAAGACTTGAAGTTTAAGGTGATTGAAGGGCAAATCCATTCAATAAATAATGCTGACCATGATTCTGTAAATATTTGAATAAACTGTAGGTTTTTTTTGAAAGACACATTTTAATCTTTTATTGAAGCATGACATATATACATAAAAGTGCACATGACATAATATTCATATGCTGGTTAGTCTATATTCCAATCAGAAATAGAAATTTGAGCAGATAGATTGCATAAGTCCAATTAAGTACAAAAAGACCAGCTCTGATGAATTCCTTTCCTTTCTAGATCTGTCCCTTCCTCCTTTCTTCCCTTCCTTCTATTTTTTCTCTCTCCTACCTTTCTTCATTTACTTCTTTCCCTTCTTTCTGTCAACATATATGTTTGAAATCTTACTCTACACAAGGCATTAGAGATAAAGCAAAGAACCATGCAGACATGTTTTATGCCCTCAGAGATTTTTCAGTCTATTGGGAAAGGCAGAAAAATAAACAGAATATCATAATAAAGTATGAAGAGATAATAGGGGATATACATTATACTATGGAAGCAAATTAAAACTTGGCCTTTCCCTTTTCCTTACCATTGTTCCAGTTGAGTGAGCCCAAAGTGAACGTTTTGGTCTTTTTAAAACTTACGATCTATATCAAATTTACAAATGCCTTTGTTCCTAGGATCCAACATACTTTCTAACAATAATAGCTCAAAGTAAGCTTTTCACTTCCCCTTTCACACCACACATCTATTATAGTTCAATTCCCTGTTACCCAGCACAGAAATGTTTCATTTTCACCGATTCCCCTAACAACCTAAGAGTAGCACCTACTCTTTATAATCAGCTAGACCACTAACATATAAGGAGCAAAATCTCTAGATAGCTATTGCTGAATCTCAAGTGGGCATTCCAAAAGAAGATGGGGGATCTTGGGCTTGTGTATTTTTGATTTCAAATTTCTTTTTTCTACTTAGCATTATTGATAGTACCATTAAGTCATCCCTGAAAATTTCTCCTATGTCATAGGTTGTTAAAACTCTTTCTCTCTCTCTCTCTCTCCCTCCCTCCCTCCCTCCCTCCCTCTCTCTCTCTCTCTCTCTCTCCCCCTTCTTTCTCTCTCTCTCTTCCTCATTTTCAACATCAACTTCACTCTAGTAATCCAAATCCCTGTATGTGTTGGATCTTACGTGGGAAAACTTATAGCGAGTGTCTTAGTCCGTTTGGGCTACTACAACAAAATACCTTAGACTGGGCAATTTAAAAATTGCAGAAATTTATTGCTCACAGTTCTGGATGCTGTAAAGTCCAAGATCAAGGCCCTGGAAGAGTCAGTGTCTGATGAGGGCTTATTCTCTGCTTCATAGTTGGTGTCCTCTTTCTGTGTCTGCACATGGTCATGGGGGAAGAGGTAAACAGGCTCCCTCAAGCCCTTTTATAGGGGCACTAATCCCATTCATGAGAGCTCTACCCTCATGACCTAATCACCTCCCAAAGGCCCCACCTCTTAATATTATCACCTTGGTGGTTAGGTTTCAACATATGAATTTTGGGGAGGGAGGACACCAATATTCAGACCATAGCAGCAATCATTCAAGTTTACTTTGTATTCTGAGGTCCTTAAAAAGACACGTGCATATTATAGCCCTCTGATGAAAAGCTGTGGCTTCTACTTAATAGGACACTTACATCAAATGTTGTGAATTACAGAATTTTTTGTACTATCCCATTAATGTGTTTATCTATAGGAATTTGTGTGGTTGGAACATTAAAACATTGATAATGACTATATAGTAAATTAAAAATGCAAGTAATATTAGAAAGTATACTGATTTACAGGTCAGATTACTTACATTCTAGTCCTGTTGTAGCCACTTACTGTGAAATTGCTTCAGCATCTTTAGGTGTTAGTTGAACTGTCAGTAAAAATAAAAATATTTACATTGCCTACAAAGAAATTACCTGTGCTGCCTATTTCACATGGTTATCATGAGGCTCCAATGATATGATGAATAATTTTGGAATTACTTTAAAAAATTATAAAGCATTATACAAATATAAAATGACATTTTTGTTTTGTTATTAAATGTAGGCATTTGATTTTTGCTTTTACTACTGCTTTTGTAACATAGCTTTGCTTTAGAATCTGACGAACTAAACACTTATAAGAAGAAAATCATGGTCAATTCTAGGTTCCAAAAAAAATTTTTTCCATTAATTGCAGTGCTATTTTAATTCAAGTCAGGGAAACTAGTATTACACTCTACATGAACTGAAGAAAACCCAGTACACAGCCCTTTAGAGTGTCTGAGCCCCATTTTGTAATCTCGCATATTTCCCTTTCAAGTTAGCAGTTACGTTTCGAATGAAACAAGCTTGAAATGGTATATTCAACACCAGAGTTGCCAAAGAAAATGGTAGAATGATTCATTTAATTATTCTATTTTGTTATTTGTACTATGAGAAAAAATCAACTTCGTGACTTTGGTTTGGCAGTACTTCTAGTTCTCAATACAATGAAAGATAAGAAGGAAATCATCTTCTGGAAACAGAACAATATGAGAGTAGAGAATGAAAGCACCAGCATGCAGTGGAAAGAAAGAGCCACGAGACTCTCCAGGTCCTTATTTCATACTGTGTAAATTTAGGGTCATACTATTCTGCAATTCTGGTATGTACCCTTATGGAAAGTAGTTTGCTAAAAGTAAACAGGCCTAGGAATTTGTTAGTTGTAGAAAATTTCCCTTCAGTTAAGAAGAAATCTCAATTTGTTACCTACAGGGATAATTTATATGGCCATCCCTCTAAAACTATTTTTGTGTGTGTTTATGCACTACCATGCAATACAGATATACTTTAAGTAACAGGGTTCCCAATCCAAAAATTCATTGTCATAAATTTATTTCTATGAAACAGTTTCACCTAATATCAGAGAAATACCTATGGCCTCATTCCCAGTACAGCCACCACTGGAGCCTCCACTATAATAATAAAACTTGAGCTTTGAGAACAACTAGCACCTGGTTTGGCTCAACAAATACTGCCTTGTTATAGTCATGCTCTCACTTCCCAAAAATGTTGCTCTTTATTGAAAGGAAAAGAAAAGTAATGAAAAAAAGGAAAGGAAAGGAAAAGAAAGGTGAAAGCAAAGGAGAGAAAAAAGGAGAAGAGAAAGGAAAGGAGGGAGAGAGAGAGAGAATGTTAGAATATACAAAAAGGCAAGCAAATCTTGGGCATGTGGCTTTTCTAAAGATCCTGACAGGCAGTGGCTTTACCTAGTTTGAAATGGTAACCAATTTAGATCTGATTAGCATCTAATCAGCATCTAATTAGCATCTTGGTGAGAAGCAGGGTTGTAGACACACAATCACCCAATCACCAGCCTGAGATCTAAAAGTCCAGAGTTCTAGTCCACCCATCTAACTCTGCCACATATGGCTTTGTGTAAGTCATCTTCTTTCTCTGGGTCTCAGTTTTGTCTCCTGTAAGATGAAGAGGGTGGAATAAATGATCTCGAATAGCCCTTCCCTCTTGAACATTCCACAACTGATTTAAGAAAGGATACTGTAAAAAAGAAGCTTGTGCATCTTCATCGATGACACATCCCTCTGAGTTAATACTAAAAAACAAAACTTCAAATTAGTATTTTGGTAATGCTGGCCCTTTCAGTTATATAATTAAATGTGTCACACAGTGAAATGAGGATGAAATCAAAGAACTGGAATCCAAAGTTGCTTTTTCTACCGCTGACGACTCCAAGAAGCATGGACAGAGAGCATTTGGTTCACTTCAACATTGAAACTTTTCTGAGATGTACTTTCTAAGGAATCCTATATATTTCAGGCTGTTCTCTTACAGTATTGCAAAGTCAATAAAGTTTCTCCCTGGATTCTTTCCTGCCTCTTTCTGGATCATTTCTTATTCCATATGAGACTTTAACCTCAGATATCCCATATAATCCATATAATATTTCGGCTGATACACCTTGAATTATTCCTCATCCAAGAGGATTATACAGGTGGAATTTTATGCATTACACAACTAAGAAGGACAAGAGAAGACGCCCCTTCTTAACTCATACTACTATGGCCAAGCCTCAGCTGTCCACACCTGTTGATTTCTTCTATATCCTAGGCATCTCTGTCTGATAGCAACAGTGACTGTGGAAGAGTCACTAACTCACAGCCTGTCCTCAGGCAAGTCACTTCAGATCTTTGAGCCTGTTTCCCCCATGATAACTGAATTAGATATTTCTTTCCACCTTAAAAATCCTTGGTTTTACATTTCATTTAAACATAGTTTGTCATTTGGAAGCCATATGACAGCAGGAGCTGTATTATAAGTATTCACGTAATGTTTGTGCATATATTCCATGAATGGGCATGTCTATGTAAATCCTAAAGGTGCAATTTCCATCATTTTGTAAGCTAGTTAGGCTTCAGGAACCTGTGGATAGAACTTATACCCCATTACTGCACAGGGAAAGAAAGCAATTCACTAATCCTTCTCATTGCTTCTCAGTTCAGTTGCACCCTCCAAAGTGCAAGTTACAGAGGCAGATTTATAATCTGAAAGTGAGACACTAGATACTGAAAGTCTTGGTAGAGAAGCCCCAAAAGGCCTGCAATTATTCTTCTACACACACGTTCATAAAGTTATTAGATAGCCTTTTTGGAAAAGAATGTCTGACAAGGGACACAGCATGTGGTTCAGCTCCCGCCATGAATTTGATATAAGGTTATCAGGAAACCACACCAAGGGCAATATGAGTCTACTTATCAACTCTCTAGTTTTCTTATTTCCACTCTATGCATCTGGCCAATCCCTTGCTTTGTAGGGAACTGCTTGACAAAATTAAACATGCCTTCTAACAAAAAAAATCATCCTGCTATAAATAGGTTTTGGACATTCTCTTTATTTGGAGATAATGTCTGAAAAATAATACCACAATAAAGCACATGCATAAAGGATGGCAAAGAATTCACAGATAAGAATCAAATATGTTAGGTGAAATAAGAGCTCTTCTCTGCAGTTTGTATATGACAAATCATTGAAAAACAATTAGAGAGCATGTAGATAAAGGAACCCAAAGATATGAAATGGCAGTAGTTAAGTATAAAACCATTCACAAAACTGAAAAGCAAACGACAAACTAAGAAATGTACACATAGAATATATTCTAGACTAAGGTTGTCATCCTCTATGTAAAAAGAGCTCTTAGACATCATTAAGATACAGATGAACAGTCCACAAAAATTGGCAAAGAAGAGGAAAGGACGATACAACAAAAAAGAAAATTAAATGGCCAATAAATTAAAGAAAAAATATTGACAGGGGCTGTGCCAAAAAATTACACTAAAGAGAAACCTAAATAACATTTTTTATCTATAAAATTAGTAAAGCATTTTAAAAAATAGTAACACTCTTTTTGCTAAAGATGAAGGAAAATAGACATTGTCATTCATAAGTTGTGGGAAAATAAGTTAGTATAATCTTCCTTGACAAAAAGTGTCAATATTTATCAAAAGCTATGGAATTTTCCATCCTTTTTTAAATATATAGATTTATATTAAGGAAATAATGTATTTGCACCAAGGTGTTATTATAATAATACTTTGCAATTTTATTATAACATTTAAAAAACAACAGAATATCCCATCATAGAGTATTCACTAAATAAATACTGTACATCCATACTAAAGAAACATTAAGCAATCATTAAACATGATTGTGGCAAGGAACATTTAATGATGTGGAAAATGTTTGTGACAAATAATTAAGTGAAAATATCATATTATTGTGAAGCTTGAAGAATCTCCAAACTGTTTTCCATAGAGGTCATACTAATTTGCAATCCCACCAACCACATATGTGTTCCTTTCTCTCTGCATCTAAGGCAGAATCTATTGTTTCTGGACTTTTTAATAAAAGCCATTCTAACCGGGGTAAGGTGATATCTCATTGTAGTTTTAATTTGCATTTCTCTGAAGATTAGTGACGTTGAACATTTTTCATATGTTTATAGGCCATTTGTCTGTCTTCTTTTGAAAAGCTTCTGTTCATGTCAAGACCCCAATGGCAATTACAGCAACAACAAAAAAAGATAAATGGGATTTGCTTAAACTAAAAAGCTTCTGCATAGGCAAAGGAATAATCAACAGGGCAAATAGACAATCTACATAATAGGAGAAAATATTTATAAGTTATACATCAATAAAGGGCTAATAACCAAAATTTACAAAGAACTCAAGAAAATCAGCAAGAAAAACACAAACAACCCCATTAATAAGTGGGCAAAAGACATGCCCTTTGATTTCTTGATGCTGACATTATTCTTACTGATTAATAAATCTTACTTCATATTGGAAATATGTACTGGGTTAGGACTAACGTTAGGAACATTCAGAAGGAAATCAGGTGAGATGTGCTGGGTAGCAGACTAAGGAATAAACCAGTGGAGTAGATCTCTTGGAGTAAATATCCACCACAAAATTTTGAATTTCTGCACTTTCCTTCTGTAGTACTACCATTTCTCTAACTAAAGTTAAAGTATTGCATGGTGACATTCTGCATTCTCTTTTACCTTACAATGTTTTATATTCTACTTTCTGATTGAGATATTTGAACCGTATCTGTATTGGCTTTTCCAGATGTTTTTCTAGTCTGGCTTCTTATGTAATCTACTAATACTAGATACAGACAAACACATACAGAGTTCTGATAGGTACTCTCAGCATCAAAAGTCAGAGGGAAGAAGCTGATCCAGATAAAGCCACTGAAATATTCAGTGGGTGGAATACTTATCATAGCACATGAAGGAATCCAAAAGAGTTTACAAGACAGGAAGAGTTTACAGGACAGAAATTGTGACAACCAACTGCTCCAAATTATATGTTAGGATTACTATGTAAAGTAATTTCTCTTTCATGGTGACCATGTTTACTTATAAAGGGTGGGTGATGAGTGAGCACAGCATTGAGAGAGTGCCATGAGAACCATCAAGTTGCAACATTCATATAAAATTTGTGAAAGCTTGAACCTTTGAGCTGAGTTGAGACATTACTTTGCTATTTGCATACTGTCGATTTATAATTAACCTGTTGATAGTTTCTAATATTTTGCAAGCTAGAATACCCTGAGTCTCCATGAAGTTATACCAGAGTTCTCAATAAGGCTATGACCATTGACAGAGGTTTGATCACCAAATTGGTTTTTATATGGTTGCAAGCTCCCACTGACTGCCACCATGGGCCTTGAAAAATTCTGGTTATTTTTTTATGTAAGGATCAGAAAGAATATTTTTGAGCAGAAAGAATCACATGAGAATGCATTTATAGGTAAAGCCCAGATAGGGCAAGCAATCTAATCTGTAATCTAAATAAGAATGTTACTTATACTTTTATAAATAGCAAGGCAACTCTATTTAGGGGATCTTAATGACTGAATGACTGATAACAAAAAGGTGCTTAAAAAACTTCTTACCTGATAAGAGCCTTTATTTACTGTAGAAGGAACTAAGAGAGAAGTTGTTATGGTTGTCAGCAGCAACTCAGAAAAGGATAACAGCTATGCAAAGCTGTAAAACTTTATCAGAAACAGATGTAAAAACCTTTGCTTAAATGAATATGCTTTTAAAAAGGTTAATCTGTAACTAGAATAATTGCACTATTTTGAAAGAAGTCAGTCTAAGAGGCAGCCATACTCCATACTGGAATTAAAAAAAAATCATTGTGACAGGAAAATGATGCATGTTGAAATACTAAATATTAATAATACTGTCAGATCCTATAGTTCCCATTTTGGCCTTTATTAGAAACCCATCAATTGCATGATTCTTCAATTGGTTGACCAGTCATAAATGTGCAACTTGCTCCTGATCCACTCCTGAATTGACTTCTCATAGGCACATGGAGTGATCAGGATAAGATAATAGAGACATGGTAAGACAAAGAGAAGAAAGGAAAGGAAATGCATGCTAAAGAGCTGTTGCAATCCCAAACTTTTTTTTTCACTTTAAAAATATTTCTAGTCAACAAAACAAAGCCAAATTTTTAATGAATATTGTTCTCTTGTTTCAAATTTCTGCAAAACTAAATACATAGTTTCCTTTCTGGACCAATCTTACAGGTAACCAGAATCAGTGGTATGATATAAGAGGTGGAACAGACCCTCTTCACCCAAGGCTTTCTCATCCTGTTTTCCTCCCATGTCTGAAAGTTACACTTTTAGGATATCTATGACTTAGATTACAAAAGAAATATCTTCAAAGTTAAGGACTGAACTCTGATCTTTTGCTCAAAATTCCTTCCTAAGGGGCCAGATGGGTCATGGTCACAAATGGTAAAATCCCACTAGACAGGTTTTGTTAACCAAATAAAACATGGTTTACTTCCCAACCTGATTCTGGTATAGCATTAATATCACCTAAAAGATAGAAAGCCCCCATCTTGACTCAAGCATCTCAGAAGATCCTTATCATAACTTGAAAGATTCTCCTGTCTGGACCTCCCAGAGTGCTCACACCTTTATCTTAAATTAAGCATTTCCTGGTCTTTTAGATAAAGCCTAACTCTCTCAGCTAATTGTCACCCAGAGAAATTTTAAACCCATGTATAACCTGTAAGCCCCCTTACCCCCACTTTGAGATGTCCCACTTTTTTGGGCCAAACCAATGTATGCCTCCCATGTATTGATTTATGACTGTACCTGTAACTCCTGTCTCCCTGAAATGTATAAAATCAAACTGTAAGGCAGCCACAGCTGAGTCCACTTGCTCAAGGTTTCTTGGGAGTGGCTCCAGGCCATGGTCCTCAAATTTGGCTCAGAATAAACCTCCTTCATATATTTCAGAGTTTGAATTTTTCCATCCACAAAGTTAACTTTCTAAAGGAAAGATTTAGAAACGATAGGAATGTTGAGCTAACAGTGCACCAATTTTCTCATTTTAGAGACTGAGAAACTAAAGCCCAGAGAGGAAAAGTGAATTGTCCAAAACCCCTCCAAATAAACACATTACTTGGTGAGGGAGGATAATAGAGGCTAGGGAAATTTCTAGCCACTCTGAAGAACACAGTAAAAATCAATAATACCATTAGCTCCCATAAGTTTATCTCATTAGCTAGTTTTTATGTTAAAGGAGAAAAACATTCTTAAAGGAGAAAAGGTAAGACAAACAAGAAAAAAACAAGCAGCCTAATTTCGAGGATATTGGCTAGAAAGCAAATCTGGAAACATATAATACAGTCTCAGGAGAAGGATATAGCAGCAAGAGAATAAGATAGGAGGTGCAGATCAGGGAATAGAAGTTAATGGAAACAATCATTGTCAGCTTTACAATGTTGTCTAGCCTTCTGATTCACAGATAGAGGAGCAGAAGCTAAATATATAATGATTTTCTTCCAGTAAGAAAAACAAATCTTGGGAATTTAAAGATGCAAATAAGACTCTTAGGGTAATGTGTACAGAGGGTGCAGTGATTCCCCCATTTTTGATTTGTAGCTTATTCATTCTCTTCGATTTGCCCTTTCTCTTTGGCCACCTTCATTAGGTAGCCAAGTTCACACTTTGATTTTTCACATTTGCATTTTATCTAAAAACATGAAAACACATACAAAAAGAAGAAACTTTTTTCAAAGGTTTTGATGGAGTAAGTTAAGGTCAATGTTTTCAGCATTAACTCTGAGTGTCCTTGTTTTTATGAAGTTAAGTCAGACCCCTAATATACAATTTAAATGCAGTTTTGACTGACTAGGAAATGTTATTTAAAATCCCCAGAAGGCATAGATCAAAGGACAGTAAAAATGCATCCCATATTTGATTTAATGATACTTTGAATTAAAGTAAAAAGAACATATGTCAAAACCTTGATCCATTGATTATCCAAGTTCAGTTTAAGGCAAACCTGCTGTAGCTTTACATGAATCCATAGCCTAATATATAATACATAAGAGAAACTACCTGTTTGCAATAAAAATATCTATATGACTTCAAAGACATTCTAGGTTGCTAAGCCTAATTATGTGCGTTATGTTTATAGCTTTAACACTGTCTTTTTCTTCATTTGGAGAAAAGATCTTTACTTTCTTTTGTTCAGCCTTAAGGGAACTTTTACAGGGGCCTGCACCACTGTTTCTCTGTCTAGTGATAATTGTAATTTCCTTTTCAGTCTCTAATTTTTTTTCACAGTACTCTTCATTTAGCTGCCTCTACTCATCTTTCCCACTCTCACCTCTGTTCACACAACATCTGAACGATTGTTACCTTCTCCTCTCATTGTACTTCACCATTTATTTTACCCAATCCAGGGACATCTGCTATCACTTCTTTGCAGTCACCTCTTATATATGTGTCACTCAGCTATAGTCTGAACTCCAGATTCATGTTTCCCAGCGTGGGTTTCACATATCCAACTGGATATCACACTTGTCTTTTGCACATACATCCTTCTTAAACTACACTACCTGACTTTCTTTCTTCTATTAATAGTAAACACCTCTCTCCCCACCACTCAGGCTTGAGCACTTCAGTCACTCTAGACTCCTTTCACTCCCTGGCCCTTCACATGCAATAAATTTCCAAGTGCTCTTGATTCTACTCCTCAGTATCTCCTGCATCTCTCCCCTCCTTTCTGTTTCCACTGCCAATACTCTGGCTAATGCTCTCTTACTTTTCATCCTGGGCTACCTTAATAGCCTTCTAATTGATATCTCACTACTTATCCTTCTTCACTCCACTGCATGCTACACACACTGTCACAGAAGCTTCCCTTAAGTCAACTCTGATCAAGGTACCACCATACTCAAAAACTTTTAGATAAAATTTTGGAGATTCAGAAAAATGGCAGAGTAGGGGTGTCCTCCTGGCTCTCTGCTCCCAGTGTGGAAAGTGAAGAAGGCAGACAATCACACGCTAGCGATCTACACGTCCACAGGACCAGCTTCGCAAGCCTGCAGACTTTCACCGGGAAACGGAGGGATAAGACAATCTACAGCTGAAATCAAAGGTGATTCGGATATTCTTTTGCAAAACCCATGGAATCAGAAATATACAACAGGGAAGGAGCAAGACGCAGCCTGAGCCACTGCCGGCTGGTAGCAGCACCAGCCCTACCTGGCACTGAGAGTCGCCCTCTCCTACACCGAGCTCCTCACCCACTAGGCCTGAAAGTGCTTGAACTTGATGGGAACGGGTAGCGCCAGACAAAGCTGTGTGGAGAGGAGACTAGAGCAGGGAAGATTTTGAACTCTCCTCAGCGTGCAGAGGAGGCAGTTTCAGGTGGAGGAGGGTCTGAACCTAGTGATCGCTCCCCCGCTCGACAGGAACGAGAGTCCACTCTGGCATCACCCTGCAGGTCACTTCCAGGTTCAGGTTGAGGGGAGTATACATGAAAGGAGGTTTTGACCTTGGACATGGTCAAGGTTTAGGCTGGCGCTGTATAGACACAGAGTGCAAAGCTAAGTTCCTTGATCCCTTGGGACTCTGCGAGTTGGAGGAAGTCCCTCTGTGCCTCCAACACTGCTCCCGTCTCCCCATCCTTGCGGTCTGACTTGGACTTGGTGTTTGGAAGGGGGGTGGGGAGGGAGTGGCGATAGGCACTGCTGCCTCTCTAGTCCGATATTGGATGGTCTGATCCTTCGCTACAGAACTCCCTTGCTCTCTGTGCCCAGAGAGCAGAGCTCGCCAGGGCAGGGCCGAGCTGTGAAAGAGCCAGAATTTTCTAGAGACAGCCTGGATAGAAATTTTCACCCACGCTTTCCTGCAATTTGGGTCCGGCCTCTCTGCACCAAAGGTCCCAACTCCACCTTGGGGCAGAACTGAGAAAAGGTCGGAGTCCATACCTGCCGCTTGTCTGGGGTTCTATAATTAGGGAAACAGAAAGAGGAGATAGGTGGGTCAGGCTGCCCCACCAATCTGATATTGTACAGTCTCTCACTACACAATTCTCTTGTGCTCTGCACCCAGAGAGCAGAGCCCACCTGGACAAGGCCAAGCTGTGAAGGAGCCTGCTTTTGCTAGATAGAGCCAGGAGAGAAATTTTGATCCACACCCTCCTGCGACTAGGGGACGGATGCTTTATGCCAAAAGTACCAACTCTGCCTTGGGGCGGTCCAGAGAAAAAGACTGTTCCCATTCCTGCCACTTATCTCCAAGTTGGTATTTAAAGAGACAGTAAGTGGAGAGCAGCCGGTAAAGGCTGTCCTGCCTATCTGATCTTAGACGGTCTCTCTCAGCACAAGCCACCTCGTGCTCTGTGTGCAGAGAGAAGAGTCCACCTGGACAAAGTGGAGCTGCGAAGGTGGCGGCTTCTCCAGGTATAACAGGAAGAGTCATTATCACCCGCACCCTCCTGTGACTAGAGACCTGGCGCTTTGTGCCAAAGAGTCTGTCTCAGCCTTGGGGCGGAGCTGAGAAAGAAGTTATTCCCATGCCGTTTATCATGAATTAGGTGTTTAAAGGGGTAGAAGGCGGAGAGTGGCGGTTTGCGTGGCTGAATCGCCAGACTGATCTTGGGCGGTCTCTCGCTGCTCTAACCGCCTACCCTCTGTGTTCAGAGAGCAGGGCCAGTCTTGGCAAGGTGGAGTGGCGAAGGTGACTACTTTTCTAGATATAATCAGGGGCGACACCAACACCCACACTCTCCTACGACTTGGGTCTGGGTGCTTCACACTATAGGGTCTAACTCCACCTCTGGGCAGTGTTGAGAAACCACCTCTGGGTAGTTCAATCAAAAATCTGGATTCCAAGATTGTCACCTCTGCTTCGCTTCCACATTCCCGCTGGTACAGGCCACAGAAAGGTGGATCTAATAGCCAATCAGGACAGCCTATCAAACTGAGTCCCCTCTCTACTTCTTTACTGTAGCCTGTTAGCTGGTGCCTACAACCAAAGGGCAAGCTCCACTCGAGGGAAATACAGAGGAGTGAGGGAGCTTGTTGTCAGGGCTGAGATTTGGCAGAGCTGAAAAATACCCTCAGCGGTGACCAACCCTCCAGGATTCCATGCAGAAGGAACTAACCTCATCCTGGCAGGAGATAAGCCACGTGGCAGGTCTCAGTTTGATTTGTGACTCTCAGAGGCCTCAGGAAACAAAAGTCAGAGTAATCTCAGAACTTAACATAGCACCTACATATTCAACCAAGGGGTTGAGAGCGATCTTCCACCCACAAGAGTTATCTAACCCCTGAATCTCTAAGCAAGGGGACTAAACTTATTAATCTTAATATACATAAAGTGAAGACATTAGATAAAAGATTATCCAACTGACTCAAACTCCTCTAAGACGCTAAAGAACCAGACCACATACTCCCAACCCTGCCATAGAACAATCCTTAGGAATCCCGGAATTTTGCTCATTACCCAGTCCCAACACCTTGGGTCCTCGACAGAACTGCCAAATGAGAGACAACCAGTGGAAGATCACAGGAAACATGAAGGAGCAGAGAGAAAAGTCACCTCCAAAAGATAATACTCGACCTCCATCAACAGACACCAACTTACATGATATGATTAAACAGACAGAGGAAGAATTTTGAATATGGAGGGTCAGAAAACTCAACGGAATTGAAGAGAAAATAGAATCACAACATAAAGAGAACACAAGAACAATCCTGGAAATGAATGAAAAATTCTCAAAAGAAATTGAAATTATACAGAAGAACCAATCAGAAATTTTGGCAATGAAGGAAACAATCAAGGATCTCCATAATACAGAAGAAAGCATCAAGAACAGGATGGACCATGCAGAGGAAAGAATCTCAGAGCTTGAAGATTATACCTATGCTCTAAACAAATCAGAGGAAGAAAGGGAACACAGAAACAAGAGACAAGACCAAAGCTTAAAATAAGTGTGGGATTACATAAAAAAGCCAAATCTCAGGGTGATCGGGATTCCGGAAGAGGAAGAGGAACAATCTCAAGGGATAGAAAACTTATTTCATGGAATACTCAAGGAAAATATGCCGGGCCTGGACAGCAATCTTGATATAAAAATACAAGAAGCTCACAGAACTCCTGGGAGACTTAACATGAAAAGGCAATCACCTCGTCACGTGGTCATTAGGTTGACCAAAGTAAACGTGAAAGAAGCAATACTCCATTTGGCGAGGCAAAAACAACAATTAACCTATAAAGGAAAACCTATCAAATTAACAGAGGACTTCTCATCTGAAACCTTACAAGCCAGGAGGGATTGGGTCCCTATCCTTGACCTGCTAAAACAGAACAAAGCCCAACCTAGAATTCCTTATCCAGCAAAATTAAGTTCCATCTATAAGGGAGAAATAACGTCCTTCTCAAACAAGCAATCACTGAAGGAATTTGCAAAGTCCAGACCAGCCATACAGGAAGTTCTCAGACCCACATTTATAAATGAATGGGGCAATAAACACTCCACAAAATAAAATCATCAAAGATTTAAAGTTTACACCTCGAACTATATGATGGCTCAAGGAGTAAGACAAAACAACAATATGAATGGTAATTTTCTTCCAATTTCTATCCTCTCAATAACTGTAAATGGCTTAAACTGTCCTTTGAAGAGACATAGACTGGCAGAGTGCATAAAAATCCACAAGCCTAGTATCTGCTGTCTACAGGAAACACAACTAACCCACAAAGAAGCCTTCTGGCTGAAGGTCAAGGAATGGAAAACTATCATCCAGTCAAACAGAAGTCAAAAGCAAGCTGGGATAGCTATACTATTTGCAGATAACATAGGCTTTAAAATAGCAAAAGGAAAAAAGGATAAAGAGGGCCATTTTATATTGGTGAAAGGGAAGTTCCAACAAGAAGACTTAACAATTCTTAATATCTATGCTCCCAATACAGGAGCACCCAATTACATAAAGAAAACCTTATCTAATCTAAACGCCATGTTACACAACACTGCCATAGTAGCAGGAGACTTCAACACTCCACTGAATGATCTAGATAGATCCTCCAAACAGAAAATAAGCAAAGATATAATGGAACTGAACAGAGTCCTTGATCAAAAAGGTGTGACAGATCTCTATAGAACATTCCATTCAAATAAAGTTGAATTTACATTCTTCTCAGCAGCCCATAGATCCTTCTCCAAAATTGATCACATCCTAGGCCACAAATCAGATCTCAAAAAATTCAAGAAAATAGAAATTATACCTTGTATCTTTTCTGTCCAGAGTGGCATAAAATTAGAGTTCAACTCCTATAATAGCACTCAACACCTCACAAAATCATGGAAACTAAACAATCTATTATTAAAAAATTATTGGGTCAAGGAAGAAATTCAGAGCGAAATCAAGAGTTTCTTCGAACAAAATGATAATGGTGATACTTGTTACCAAAACCTGTGGGATACAGCAAACGCATACCTGAGAGTAAAACTAATAGCAATCAACGCTCACTTCCAAAAAACAGAAAGCTTAGATACTAACAACCTAATCAATAGGCTCAAAGAAGTGGAAAAACAAGAGTGAACAATTTCCAATCCCAGTACAAGAAAAGAAATAACGAAGATCAAAGCAGAACTTAATGAAAGGGAGAACAAGAAAACTATACAAAAGATTAACAAAACCAGAAGCTAGTTTTTCGAAAAGATAAACAAAATTGATGGCCCTCTTCCTAAAGTGGCAAGGACTCAAAGGGAAAGGACTAAAATAAACTCAATAAGAAATAAAAAAGGAGAGATCACAACAGACACCAAAGAAATACAAAACATTATATTTGATTACTATAAAAATCTATATGCCCCAAAACTACAGAATGAAGATGAAATGGACAAATTCCTGGATTCATACAACCTCCCTAAGTTCACCCAGGAGTTAACAGAATTCCTGAATAGACCAATCTCAAGCTCAGAAATTGAAGCAGTAATTAAAAACCTCCCCAAACGGAAAACTCCTGGGCCAGATGGCTACACTTCAGAGTTCTACCAAACATACAAAGATGAACTCATACCCATACTACAGAAACTATTCCATACCATTGAGAAGGATGGTATCCTGCCTAAATTATTCTATGAAGCCAATATCACCTTGATACCAAAGAAAGGAAAGGACACACACAAAAAAAGAAAATTACAGACCGATATCCCTCATGAATATAGATGCAAATATCCTAAATAAAATTTTAGCAAATAGAATTGTGCAGCACATCAAAAAAATAATTCACCATGATCAGGTGGGCTTCATTCCAGGGATGCAAGGCTGGTTCAACATGCGCAAGTCTATAACTGAAATTCACTTCATAAATAAAATCAAGAACAAACACCATATGATTCTGTCAATAGATGCAGAAAAAGCATTTGACAAAGTCCAACACACCTTTATGATAAAAACTCTTAACAAAATATGCATAGACAGCTCATACCTTAAAATTATCAAATTCATTTATGACAAACTCACTGCTAATATCATTCTAAAGGGGGAAAAATTGAAATCATTCCCTCTTCAAACTGGAACTAGACAAGGGTGTCCATTATCTCCTCTTCTATTAAACATAGTGCTCGAAGTCCTAGCTATAGCAAATAGGCAAGAGAGGGGTATTAAGGGTATCCAAGTGAGGGCAGAAGAGGTCAAACTCTCCCTCTTCACCGATGATATGATATTATACCTAGAAAACCCCATGAACACATCCAAGAGACTCCTAGATTTAATAAATGAATTTGGTAAAGTTTCAGGCTATA
>VBSM01000568.1:19815097-19845616 GCA_008086735.1 Cheirogaleus medius | reverse complement strand
CTCTAATAAACTCAATAAGAAATGAAAAAGGAGAGATCACAACAGTCACCAAAGGAATACAAAACATTATGTTTGACTACTATAAAAATCTATATGCCCAAAAACTACATAATGAGGAGGAAATGGACAAATTCCTAGATTCATACAACCTCTCTAAGTTCAGCCAGGAGGTAACAGAATTCTTGAATAGACCAATCTCAAGCTCAGAAATTGGAGCAGTAATTAATAACCTCCCCAAATGGAAAAGTCCCAGACCAGATGGCTACACTTCAGAGTTCTACCAAACATACAAAGATGAACTCATACCTATACTACAGAAATTATTCCACACCATTGAGAAAGATGGTATCCTTCCTAACTCATTCTACAAAGCCAATATCACCTTGATACCAAAGCCAGGAAAGGATGCAACAACAAAAAAAAATTTCAGAAAAATATCCCTCATTTATATAGATGCAAAAATCCTAAATAAAATTTTAGCAAATAGAATTGTGCAGCACATCAAAAAAATAATTCACCATGATCAGGTGGGCTTCATTCCAGGGATGCAAGGCTGGTTCAACATGTGCAAGTCTATAACTGAAATTCACCTCATAAATAAAAACAAGAACAAAGACTATAGATTCTGTCAATAGATACAGAAAAGTCATTTGACAATGTCCAACATACCTTTATGATAAAAACTCTTAACATAGTAGGCATAGGTGGCTCATACCTTTAAATTATCAAATCCATTTATGACAAACCCACAGTCAATATCATTCTGAATGGGGAAAAATTGAAACCATTCCCTCTTCGAACCAGAACTAGACAACGATGCCCACTATCACCTCTTCTATTCAACATGTGCTCGAAGTCCTAGCTATAGCAATCAGGAAAGAGAGGGGTATTAAGGGCATCCAAGTGGGGACAGATAAGATGAAACTCTCGCTCTTCACCAATGATATGATAGTATACCTAGAAAACCCCATGAATTCATCCAAGAGACTCCTAGATTTGATTAATGAATTCGGTAAAATTTCAAGTTACAAAATCAATATACACAAATCAGAAGCATTCATATATGCCAAGAACCATCAAGCACAAACTCAAATCAAAACCACAATACCTTTTACTATAACCCCAAAGAAAATTAAATATCTAGAAGTATATATAGTGAAAGATACAAAACACTTATACAAGCAGAATTACGAAACGATAGAAAGAGAAATTGTAGAAGATGTAAACAGTTGGGAAAATCTACCTTGTTCATTGATTGGTAGAATCAATATTGTTAAAATGTCAATATTACCTAAAGAGATCTACAGAACTAATGCAATCTCCATCATTTTACAGACATAGAAGAAATATTTCTTCACTTTGTATGGAAACAGAAAAAACCTCGTATAGGCAAAGC
Source organism: Cheirogaleus medius (assembly GCA_008086735.1). Classification (NCBI taxonomy): domain Eukaryota; kingdom Metazoa; phylum Chordata; class Mammalia; order Primates; family Cheirogaleidae; genus Cheirogaleus; species Cheirogaleus medius. Next base: position 19,844,220 of record VBSM01000568.1, on the reverse strand, counting down.
AATCTTAAGTAAAAAGAATAAACTGGGAGGCGTCAATCTTCCTGACTTCAAGCTGTACTATAAAGCAACAATAGTTAAATCAGCCTAGCACTGGCACAAGAACAGAAGCATCAATATTTGGAATAGAACTGATATTCCAGAGGTGAAACCACCTGCATATGGTAACCCAATCCTTGATAAAGCAGACAAAAATATATAATGGGGAAAAGAATCTCTCTGCAATAAATGGTGCTGGGAAAACTGGCTAGCTACATGCAGAAGAATGAATCAGGATCAATACCTGTCACCTCTCACAGAAATCCACTCAAGATGGATAACAGACTTAAACCTAAGGCATCAAACCTTAAGAATCCTAGGAGAAGATGTTGGGAAAACCCTATCAGACATTGGCCTAGGCAAAGAATTCTTGAGGAAAACCCCCAAAGCAATCTCTGCAGCAACATGAATAAACAAATGGGATCGAATCAAAATCAAAAGCTTCTGCACAGCCAAGGAAACTATCATTAGAGCAAATAGACAACCCACAGAATGGGAGAAAATATTTGCTCTCTACACTTCTGATAAAGGTCTAACAACAAGAATCTATCTAGCACTCAAAAGAATTAACAAGAAAAAAATCAAACAACCCCATTAAGAAATGGGCAATGGAAATGAACAGAAACTTCTCCAAAGAAGACAGAATAATGGCCTGCAAATATATAAAAAAAATTCTCAACATCTGTAATCATTAGAGAAATGCAAATCAAAACCACAATGAGATACCACGTAATCCCAGGGAGAATGGCCTGTATCAAGAAATCCCAAAACAACAAATGCTGGCAAGGATGTGGATAGACAGGAACACTCTTACACTGCTGGTGGGACTGCAAATTAGTGCAACCTTTGTGGAAAAGAATTTGGAGATACCTCAAATAGCTAGAAATAGAAATACCATTCGACCCTGCAGTAGCATTGCTAGGCATCTACCCAAAAGAGCATAAGACATTCTATTATAAAGACATCTGAACCTGAATATTTATGGCAGCACAATTCACTATTGCAAGGACATGGAAACAACCCAAGTGTCCTTCAATTCATGAGTGGACTATTAAAATTTGGTATATGTTCACAATGGAATATTACTCAATTCTAAGAAATGACAGGAAGCTAGCACCACTTATACTATCCTGGATTAAGCTTTACCCCATTATCCAAAGTGAGGTGACACAGTATCAGGAAAATGGGCTCCACATGTACTCGCCATCAAATTTGTACTGACTGATTAAACCATGGTGCTCAAATGGTGGTAGTGTTCACCAGGGATTCAGGGTTGTGGGGGTAGACCCACATCTTAGGGATGTGGTGAGCATTGTGGAGGAGAAGGGCATACCTCTAACCCTTCCTAGGGAGAGGCAAAGATATAAAATGTAACCAAAATGTCAAAAAAATTTAAAAAAATTATCGGGTGTTGGGCAGGTGGGAGGGGGGAAGAGATGGGTGAAAAAAATAAATAAATAACGTGTGAGTGAGATATAAAGGGAAACTGAGTCCATAAAATAAATTTCTTGTATATAAAAGTATATACACCACCCATCTTTTGCCCTTTTGAGTGCTGCCAATATTATTGCATTGTATTCATGGGATATGTTGTTTATCATTCTCATGAAATTCCAAAATACTTTATTTCAGGTACAAAATTGAATCTAAATATTAATCAATATTAATAATGAAATAAATATGAATACCTCTCAAAAAAATAAGACATGAAAGAGTCATTTAGGAAATTTCAAAATACAGCAGAAAGCTACAACAACATGCTAGACCAAGCAGAAGAAAGAAGAGCTTGAAGACAAGGTGTTTGAACTAACACATCCATTCAAAGATGCATAAAAAGGAATAAAGAAGAATGAACAACCACTCCGACAAGTATGGGACAATATAAAGTGGGCCAGTATAATAAGTATAGGTATCCCTGAGGGAGAATAAGAAAAAACAGAAATTATGGCAAACCTATTTGAGTTAATTATTGAGGAAAACTTCCCTGGTATCACCATAGATCAAATATCCACATATAAGATGGTCATTGAACACCAGGAAGATTAATAGAAAATAAGACATTTCTAAGACACATACTCATCAACCTGGCCAAAGTCAAAGTGAAGGAGAAAATCCTTTAAGTGGCAAGGTAAAAGCAAAAACTAACCTACAAAGGAAAATCCATTAGGGTAACAGCAGATTTCTTAGCAGAGACCTTATAAGTCAGAAGGGATGGGGACCCCATTTTTAGTCTTCTTAGATAGAATAACTGCCAGCCAAGAATTTTGTATCCTATAAAACTACATTTCAGGGCCGGGCGCGGTGGCTCACGCCTGTAATCCTAGCACTCTGGGAGGCCGAGGCGGGTGGATAGCTCAAGGTCAGGAGTTTGAAACCAGCCTGACCAAGAGCGAGACCCCGTCTCTAAAAAAAAAAAAAAAAAAAAAAAAAAAACTACATTTCATAAATGATGGAGAAATAAAGACTTTTCCACACCAACAAACACTAAAGTAATTTTTCATTACTAGACCTGCCCTACAGGAAATACTCAGAACTGCATTATACATGGAACAGCACAACAGATACCCACCAGTGTAAAAACATCCAAATGTTAAAAGAGCTCTAATAAAACAATAGCACAAGAGGTAAAATAAAACAACAATGTAGCCTCCAACATGATTGACAGAACAGTATCCTGTATATCAATACTAACACTGAATGTGAACAGTCTTAATGCCCCACTTAAAAGACATAAACTGGCTAAATGGATTAAAAACTCAACTCACGTATATTTTGTCTTCAAAAAACACATTTAACTTGCAAGGTAAAAGGGTGGAAAAAATATTACACACAAATGGAAACCAAAAGCGAGTAGGTGTAGCCATTCTCATATTAGATAAAACAGACTTTAAATCAACAATGGTATAAAAAGACAAAGATGGTCATTATATAATGGTAAAGGGAGCAATTCAATAAGAAGTCATGACAATCCTAAAAATATATATGCACCTAACACAGGAGCTCCCACATTCATAAAGTAAATCCTACTAGATCTAAGTAAAGAAATAAATAGGAGCATCATAACTGCCAGGGACTTCAACAACCCACTGACAGAACTGGACAGATCATCCAAGCAGAAAATAAATAAACTCTGTACCTAAATGGGACTCTAGAACAAATGGGCATAACAGACATTTACTGAACCTTTTACCCAGCAACTACTGAATATACATTCTTGTCATCAGCACAGGGAACATTCTCCAAGATTGATCAAATTTAAGGCCACAAAACATGACTCAACAAATTCAAAAAATAAAAAATAAAAATCATACCATGTATCTTCTCAGTCTACAGTGTAATCAAACTGGAAATCAAATCCAAGAGAAATACTAAATTCTAAACAAAGTCATGGAAATTAAACAACATGCTGTTGAAATATTATTTGATCAACAATGAAATTAAGATGGAAATCAAATATTCCTTGAATTGAATCACAAATTACAAGCTATCAAAATCTATGGGATTCAGAAAAGCATTCCTAAGGAGAAAATTCATAGCCTTAAATACCTACATCAAAAAGACAGAAATATTACAAATTTACAATCTAATGTCCCATCTCAAGGGACTAGAAGAGGAAGAGCAAACCAATCCCAAATCCAGCAGACAAAAAGAAATAACTCAGGTAAAAGTAGAACTAAATGAAATCAAAACCAAGAAAATAATGCAGAAGATAAGTGAAACAAAAAGTTGGTTCTTTGAAAAGAAAAAAAAATTGATAGACCTCTTGGGAGATTAACCAGAAACAGAAAAGAAAGGACCTAAATAAGCTCAATCAGAAATGAAATAGGAGATATTACAATTGATACCACAGAAATGCAAAAATATCGTTTTGTGAATACTATGAAAATCTCTATGCTATGCTCCTAAACTCAAAAACGTAGAAGATATGGACAAATTCCTGGAAACACACAACCTCCTAATACTCAATCAGGAAAAAATAGAACTCCTGAACAGACTAATAATGAGCGATGAGATTGAAGCAGCAATAAAAAAATATTTCAACAACAACAAAAAAAACCTAGACCAGATGGATTCAGAGCTGAATTTTATCAGATCTACAAAGAAAAGTTTGTACTCATACTGCAGAAATTATTCCATAATATGAAGAAGAAAGGAATCCTTCCCAATTCATTCTATGAAGCCAGTATCACCTTGATACCAAAGCCAGGAAAGGACACTATAATAAATAAAAACTACAGACCAATATCCCTTATGAATAGATGCAAAAATCCTCCATAAAATACTAGCAAACCAAATTCAACAGCACATCAAATAAATAGTCCACCATGACCAAGTGGACTTCATTCCAGGGATGTAAGGATGGTTCAACATATGTAAATCAATAAATGTGATTCACAACATAAACAGAAGGAAAAACAAATATCATATGATCATCCCCATCCTAATAGATGCAGAAAAAGCATTTGACAAAAATCAGCGCATTTCATGATAAAAGCCCTCAACAAAATAGGCATAGAAGGAACATATCTCAAAATTATATTAATAAAAGCCATATATGAGAAACCCGTAGCCAATATCTTACTGAATAGGGAAAAATTGAAAGCATTCTCACTAAGAACTGAAATAAGACAAGGATATCCACTGTTACCACTTCTATTCCCCCTAGTCCTGGAAGTCTTAGCCAGAGCAATCAGGCAAGAGAAAGAATTGAAGGGTATCCAAATAGGGAAAGAAAAGGTCAAACTATTTCTTTTCTGATGATATGATCTTATATCTAGAAAACCCAAAAGATTCCACCAAGTGACTTCTGGAAGTGAAAAAGTTGGCAAAATCTCAAGTTACAAAATCAACATACATGAATCTATAGCATTCCTATACACCAATAAGAGTCAAGCTGAGCGTCAAATCAAAGACTCAATAACATTCACAATAGCTACAAAGAAAATAAAATACCTAGGAATACACTTAACCATAGAGGTGAAAGATCTCTACAAAGAGAAATTCAAAACATGGAGGAATAAAATTTCTGATGATACGAACAAAAGGAAGAACATATCATGGTCATGGTCCATAGAATCAGCATTGTTAAAATGCCCATACTACCAAAATTAATTTATGGATTGAATGCAATCCCCATCAAAATATCAATGTCATATTTCACAGATCTAGAAAAAAGAATTCTATGCTTCTTTTGGAACCAGAAAAGAGCCTGAATACACAAAGCATTCTTAAGCAAAAAGAACAAATCTTGGGGCATCACAATACCCAACTTCAAACTATACTACAAGGAAATAGTAGCCAAAAGAGTCTCGTATTTGCACAAAAATAGCAATATAGACCAATCTAACAGAACAGAAAGCCCAGGCATAAAACCATCCAAATACAGCCAACTGATCTTTGACAAAGCAGACAACAATATATATTGGGGAAAAGAATCCCTACTCTATAAACGGTGCTGGGACAACTGGATAGCCACAGGCAGAAGAATGAAACAGGATTCATATCTCTTACCACTCACAAAAATTAATTCAAGATGGATAAAAGATTTAAACGTAAGGCATGAAACCATAAGATTCTAGAAGAAAATGTTGGAAAAACTCTTCTAGATATTGGCCTAGGCAAAAAATTTATAAAGAAGACGCCCAAGGACAATCATAGTAACAAGAAGAATAAATAAATGGGACTTCATGAAATTAAAATGCTTCTGCACCAGCCAAGGAAATAATCAGCAGAGCAAATAGACAACCTACAGAATGGGAGAAAATATTTGCAAGCTACACATCTTATAAAAGGCTAATAACCAGAGTTTACAAAGAAATCAAGCAAATCAGCAAGAAAAAAAAACCATTAAAACATGGGCAAAAGACATAAAGAGAATCTTTTCAAAAAAAGATAGACAAATGGCCAACAAACACATAAAAAATGCTCAATGTCACTAATTATCAGGAAAATGCAAATTAAAACCACAATGAGATATCACCTACCTCAGTCAGAATGGCTTTTATTAAAAAATCCAAAAACAATAAATGCTGGCATGGATGGAGAGAGAAAGGAACACTTATAAACTCTTGGTGGTACTGCAAATTAGTACAACCTGTATGGAAAACAGCATGGAGATTCCGCAATGAACTAAAAGTAGTTCTACCATTTGATCCAGCAATACTACTACTGGGTATTTACCCGAGGGAAAAGAAATCATTTTATCAAAAAGACACCTGCACTCAAATATTTATTGCAGCACAATTCATAATTGCAAAGATGTGGAATCAACCCAAATACCCATCAATTCATGAATGGTTTAACAATATATGGTATATGTATACTACATAATATTACTCAGCCATAAAGGCGGATGACTTAAAGCCTTTTGCAACAGTATGGATAGAGCTACAGACTGTTATCCTAACTGGAGTACCTAAATAATGAAAAAATAAATACCACATGTACTCACTATTAAATTGGAACTAACCAATTAGCACACATGAGTGTAGAGGGAAGTATAATTCAGTGGAAATCAAACAGGGGGAGGAGGGAGGACATGATGGGTGGAAACTTACCTAACAGGTACAGTGAACACTATCTGGGTGACAGGCACACTTATAACCCTGACTCAAGCATTACAAAAGCTATCCATGTAACCAAAAACACTTGTACTTCCATAATACTTTTAAATAAAAATAAATTAATAAATGTGATTCACCACATAAACAGAAGGAAAAAAACCCATGTGATTATCTTAATAGATGTGGAAAAACTATTCAATAAAATCCAGCAACCTCTTATGATAAAATCCCTCAAAATACTAGGCATAGAAGGAACATACTTTAAAATTATAACAGCCATATATGACAAATCCACAGCAAACATCATTCTTAATGGGGAAAAATTGAAAGCATTCCCCCTGAGATTTGGAACAAAACAAGTGTGCTCACTATCCCCACTTCTATTCAGCATAGTAATGAAAGTCTTCACCAGGGAAACCAGGCAGGAGAAAGAAGTAAAGTGTATCCAAATCAGGAAAGAGGAGATGTTCACTGACAATATGATCTTGTGTCTAGAAAGCCCTAAAGACTTCACCAAAAGACTCCTATGATTGGTAAATAAATTCAGCGGTGTCTCAGGTTAAAAATCAATGTACAAAAATCAGTAGCACTTCTATATACAATAATAGTCAAGCTAGGAGTCAAATCAAAGACTAAATAACATTTACAATAGCTGCGAAGAAAATAAAATACCTAGGAATATACTTAATGGAGGAGGCAAAAGATCTCTACAAGGAGAACTACAAAACCCTAATGAAAGACATCATAGATGACACAAACAAATGGAAAAATATGTACTGCTCACACATTGGTAGAATCAATGTCACTAAAACATCCATACTGCCCAAAGCGATTTACATATTCAATGAAATCCCCATCAAAATGCTAACCTCATATTTCACAGATCTAGAAAAATTAATTCAATGCATAATTTGGAACCAAAATACAGCTCAAATTGCCAAAGCAATCTTAAGCAAAAAGAACAAATCTGGAGTGATCATACTAGCTGATTTCGAATTATACTACAAGTCTATAGCAACCAAAACAGCATGGTACTGGTATGAAAGTAGAGATATAGACCAATGAAACAGGATAGAGAATGTAGAAATGAAACCATCTACCTATTAATACAACCAACTGATCTTCAACAAGGCAGACAACAACATATACCGGGAAAAGGAAGTCCTATTTAATAAATGGTGCTGGGACAACTGGATAGTCACATGCAGAAGATTGAAACAGGACCCCTATCTCTCACAATATGCAAAAATTAATCCAGGATGGATGAAAGACTTAAACATAAACCATGAAACCATAAAAATTCTCAAAGAAAATGTAGAAAAAAACTCTTCTAGGCATCAGCCTAAGCAAAAACTTTATTATTAAGACTCCAAAGGCAAATACAGCAACAACAAAAATAAATAAATGAGAATTAAATTAAAAGGCTTCTGTACAGAAAAAGTTGGATCCAGCAATCCCACTACTGGGTATCTACCCAAAGGAAAAAAAGTCATTTATCAAAATGATACCTCTACTTGAATGTTTATAGTAGCACACTTCACAACCACAAAGATGTAGAATCAACCTATGTGCCCATCAATTCATGAGTAGCTAAAGAAAACGTGGTCTGTGTGTGTATACACACACACACGTACCATGGAGTACTACTCTATTATAAAAAGGAATGAAAGAATGTCTTTTGCAGCAACTTATATGGAATTGGAGGGCATTATCTTAAGTAAAGTATCTCAGAAATGGAAAACAAACACCACATGTCTCTAACAATTGGGAGCTAAAGAATGGGTGCATACCTGTACAAAGAGATGTATAGGACAGCGGAAATTAAGAATAGGGGATGGGAGCATAAAAACTTACCTATTAAGTATAATGAACCCTGTTCTGGTGATGAGCACACTAAAAGCCCCTACTTAAGCCTTATACTAGGCATCCATGTAAGAAAAACATTTATTTCCTTTTAATATTTTGAAATAAAAAGATGAAAAAAATTCTCATTAAAAATGCTCTGATGGAAAAAAAAAAACAAGATGTGTTATATAACACAATGGAATATTATTTAGCCTTAAAAAGGAAGAAAATGAATAACTGAAAAAGTAGAAATGGAATATTTCTAACAAAAGAAATGATAAATGCCTGAGGTGATGGATACTCCATTATCCTTATATGATTATTGCACATTGTATGCCTGTATCAAAGCATCACATGTACCCTATAATTATATACAACTATTATGTACCCATAATAATTAAAATTAAAAAATTTAAATAAAAAAATAAAAAGACTGATGCTATGCAGTCATTCACTTTTGATCATGTGGTACTTTCTCTCTGCACTGCCCTTCTCTCCCTCTCTCCATGAGGAATACTAGACACTGTTCAAGGTCTTTCTCAAATTTACTTCCCTGATGTCTTTTGTACCTTCCTATTTAAGCCATTTCAATGTACTAAAATTGTAATTTTAAAAGGATACTTTTGGAGGCAGAATGGAGAAAGGATATATCAACACTATATAATTGATGTAGATTGGCCTGAATATCAGAAGCAATCTTCGAGAGCCACATACAGAAATACTCCATGTGAACAATCATTTGGAACCAAAGGATAAGATCAACGAGGTTACACTACATCAGTTAGGCTGATATCTGGCAGGCATTCTACTTATTTTCTTTTTATGTCCATGGTAGATACAAGAAAGTCTTCTACTCATAGACTGGGGCATAATTAATCATAGGACCTTTACCTGAGAAACATTGAACCAAGTAGTCTATCTCTGGGCTGGGCATTTTCTACTCTCTCCTAGTCATTTATCTTTGAACCTCAATTGCATTTGGGCCTTAGTTATGTTATGGAATATTTTTCTCCACTTTGCATTATGCATCATTTGTGTACATCTCTTATTTCCCATACTGGGCTATAAGATCTTTGAGAGAAAAGATTATGGCTCAGTAGTTGCAACCCAAGAATTTCTATTAAATATATCAGAGGGAAATAGGGGTAGCAAAGTAGTCAGAAGGGTAGGGATTAAGGAGGGGCTCTAGGCTAGAAAGTTGCATTTGCATATCATGTATACTCTTTTACGCAGACCATGTATATTTTTGGTCATTCAATGGGTGCTTGTGGAGGTCATGAAAGGACACTTAAGCTCTCTCAAGCCTCCCTTTGTCACTTGAACTGTATCTTACTCCTTATATAGCTTTACATGCTTTACAGCAGATATATCAGTAACTACAACTCTGTACACAGACCTACTCAAATACTCCCACTCAAATGCTGTTATCTTCACCATGTTCCCATATGGGAACCACTAGTCTTTCCTCTCCCTCCCTCATTCCCTCTCTTCCTTTATTTCTTCTTTCTTCCTTCCTTCTTTTGCTCCCTCTTTCCTTTCTTTTCTTCCCTCCTTCCTACTTTCCTTTCTTCCTTGCTTTCCTGTCAAGAACAAAACGGATTCTTTGGAGTTCTGAGAGCAACTGTGGCATAGTGGTTTGGGGATCAGACAGACCTGAATTTGTATCACAGCTGTGTCTGTAGCTGTGTGCCTTTAAACAAATGACTTGACGTTTCTGCTCTCTATTGTCTTTAACTAAAGTTTTGATAAAAATATTTTTGCTTTAAAATATACAGTAGAGAAGAAGTGATGGTATACCAAGAAAAATAAAGCACCAATGTACAAATTTTGTTTATGTTTCCATTTTGCATAGTGTGCATCCCTTCAACAGTCCATTGAATTTATATATCTGGATGAGATTAATTAAACCAAGAACATATTTCAGAACAGATATAGTCTCTATATCTTTGGTATAATTTATGTATTTTTGTTATTTCCACAGTATAATTAGAAATTATTCTTTGTTCTTGAACAAATTAAGAACCTTGTGCAATGAAATGCTACAAATGCTTGTTTCACTTGTGGCAATATTTCCAGAAAAACTTCAGCACTATCTATTTATGATTCTGGTAATGTAGACAGATATTGTTTGCTATCATTGCATTAGCTGTAAAACTACAGAATTTTTACCATCCTAATGGAGCTTATCTCAATAAAGATTTGAGGAAATAATTTTGCTGTCATTGGACATCCTATTATCATCTCCTCAAAATTTGGCACTAGGATAATGTTTTCCTTATACTCATTTGCTTTTGGAAGAAATATGAAATTCAGAATAGGTTTTCTAGTAAAATGGTGATTGCCTAAAATTTTTTTTGAATAGATTGTCTACATTTTACTTGCTGCCCATCATAAATTCCAGTAGCTAGTTACTTTCTAGAAAATAACACATGATGAAAATATCTTCCTCAATAAGCACAGGTTTCGTTTTATGTAGGTATCTATTTCTGGTTCAAATAAGTAGAAGTTCATAGACAAAGCAGTCTTCAGGGCTTATGTAATCCAGGAGCTTCAACTCCACTACTCTGTGAGTCTCTTATCTTGGCTCCCTTCTGGGTGGTGGTGGCTGCATTCTCAGGTTGATATAAAAATGGCTACCACAGTCTGGGCCTCATGTCCCATCAGGATGATGTACACAAGAAAAGAGGTATGTCTAGTTTTTTGTTTGGTTTATTTTTTAAAATTTATCTTTAAAGAGAGTCAAGGTAATGTAGGCTTCTCATGACCTAAGTCAAAGATAGTAAGCCGATGTTGGTTAAACAAGTATATCAAGTCTTTTGTAAGTAGAGGACTTTGCCATCTGGTGTTGCCTCCACAGAGAGAGGGAGTCTATGACCCTTTTTATATCTTGCTTAGTATATGTTAAGATAATTTTTTCATTATATCTAAACACTATCCTGATGCCTTTTAAGACTATATTTTCCTCATCTTCCTTTTTGGCAAACCGTGAATATCCTTGTAGCAAATCACATTATTCTGAAAGAAAACATGATTGCATGTATGTGATGCTGAGCAACTGATTAAAAATGGGAAGAAAACAATAGAAATGATATGTCTGAAGCCATGTAAACAGATTATTTTCAATATTAATTTATTGATTTCTTGGTGAAAAGACTAAAATTCCTTTTGTATTCCTTCACAGCTTCCCTTCGTTTATCCAGGCAGTGTGCTTTTGTGCAGACCAAAGAGCCAAGATATACAAGTGAGAGTGTTCATTCTGCCACCTACTACCAATGTGACATTGAATAAATTACTCAAACTTTATGAGCCTCAATTTCCTCACCTATAAAATGGACATCATAATTTTTACCTTATAGTTTTGTTGCCATTCATTAAATATTAGTTTCCTTGCCTTTATCATTTGTGTTTTTTCTTCGGCCTTTATATTTTTTCCCAACTAAGCCCTAAAAATAATACTAGTAACTGAAGTAATATCTGCCAGTGACATAAATACCCAAGAATGTGTGTCACCAGCCTTTGAAAGGTACCCTAAACCATTCCTCAATAGACTAGATTGGTATGTTATAGAATGTGTCCCTTCATTTAGAACTGGTTCAAAAGAAATTGTTTGAGATTAATTTTCAGCATATAAAGAAAGCTGTGAGGTGGCTGGAATTATAAATGTCAAGGTAACATTGATGTTGAGGAATGTGTTTTTTTAGAAACAACTATAAGTGGTGGATTACAGATCACTTCAGGAATGCTATAATGAAGCTTCACTGTATTTACTTAGAAGAATATTATTAGCATAGCAATTTTTAAGATTAATATTCTGCTAAATTGTCTCAAAGGTTTCAAATAACTCTTCTAATTTTATGGGAAATTGTTACCAAAATTACGCCTCTTATGAAAAACACATATTAATGTACCAGACAAGATAAATACATTTTAATAAATAAGCATTATGTTACAAGGGAGTTATATCTTATTTGAACCTGATATAATGAGTAATGGAGCATTTCAACTTGATACAATGAGTAATGAAACCTTTCAACAACACTGATGATTCACTATGTCATTAAAATATACTGAAATTTTAAAAGAGAGACATTAAAATCATCACAGACACCCATTCAGAGTCTACAAGAATAAAGCCTGAATTATTTTCCATGCTCTGGCAGAGCAAGAGACAGAAGCTGCTTGCAGAAGTTGTTCATAGAATCCTAAAAGGAGCAGAGAATCTGAATAATTTATTTCCCCTGTAGTTGCCCAATACTGTACTACAAAATGGTATACCTGGTGAAACTAACCCATTGTAACTTGACATGTTAATGGTCTAGTGTTAATTTTGACTAGACTTTATAACATCATTTATTTTTCATTATCTCTGTAGATTTGCACTGGCTTTCTAAGATTGTTAACAACTGAATGTAAAATTGGAATTATAAATCAAGAATGAAAATGGAAAAAGTAACTTTACTATCAAGTAACATCATATCATTTCCACTTCAATAATAGGGTCAAGTAAGTACAACTCTTTGTTTGCTATAATAAAATTACTCATTTTTTATAGTGAAAACATTTTTTTCCTTTTTCTGGCATTATTTCTAATCTCTCCTTGCTCTTCCTATATGGATTTTTAAGGGTTATTTTTCCCTTAACATATGTGTGATATCTAATTCAATGTTGCTGATGGCTGTGTTTTTGCACCAGATAATGTTAGACTACAAAATTAAAGTGCTACTAATATCATCCCGCTTTTTTGAATCACCTTCTTAAATCAGACTTGGGCAAAATATATGCCCCTTTCCAGGTTAATAGGTTCAGGAAAGGTAAAAAGATATGTCTAAATATGGCAAATGTTAATTGCCTAGGTCTTTTTTTTTTTTTAACTTCCTCAAGATTCAGGGAAAAGATACTAGAGCTTTCAGACTTGATAAAATTTTAGCTGGAAATGCTCTTTACAATAAATCATTTCAAATATAAGTTGGTTTTCAAAACTGAGGTGCTTTAGCACTGCAAAGAACTTCAGCTCCAACTAGCAAAGTTTCATCTCTGAAATTTCACAACCGATCTAATTGTGTCTATTTTGCAGTTGCCAATTCAACTCAATGATTTCATCTGTCACTTGGAATCTGTCAGACTTGCATACATGTAGACATAACATTCAACACCCAACCTGGAGGGCACTAAGTTGTGCATATTGGAAACAGGTATGACTTCAGCAGCACTGATGAAAATGCAATAGTTGTTAAAAAAATTTAAAAATTAAAAACTGTGAGTTTCTGATGAGATTAAACATGTGAATGTAAGGTTAGAAAACATAGTCATCAACCAAGATTCTGCAAGATAGTTGTCCTGGGGCACACTTAAGGGAATAGTTGTTATTAATGTTGTTCTTTTTAACTGGTGGCTTTTTGCTCTTTCTCATGTTTCTCAGTTTCCTACCTTTACTTTTTATATATTTTTGGTCTTACTACAAAATGATACCACCATACTTATTAATTATTCTCTAGTAATGGCTGTCAAAAATATTTTAAACAAATTTTTACTGTTATTTTCAGACATCAAAGTGATGTACCAAAATTGCTCAGTGTGAGACCCATCAGTAATTACTAGTTTTTATGACTAAATATTAGCATGGTCAGTAATAATTCCAAAAGCCAATCTCTCACTAGCTTGAACCTATTATTCGTGTCACTACCTTTCTCTCATAAGAAAGATATTTGCACAACCCTACTAATAAATATTGAAAATTCTTACTTTTTCTGCAAATATAGCTTATTTAGTTATATAAAAATAACCTTTTACAAGAGCTATTCATTTCAATGAATGTTTAGAGTATTTAAGTAAACCTGATTTATGGGTCCTTTTCAAACATTAATCAGAAATTCAATCCTGTTGATATGGTATGAGGGATGAAAAAAAAAGAAATTCAAAAAACTATGCCTTGAAAATGATGCTCTCTTGAGTGTGTTACAATATTAACCCAAGCTCAAGTAGAACAACTGTATTGAATGACAAAGAGGAAATTTAGTTTTCACATTAACATGTTTAGTGCCAATGCCCTCAATTATTCTTACCATCTTGCCAAATTGCTGTATCCCAAATCTAGCTGGAATTTGCTCTCCAGTGCCAAATTATTTGTTGACTCATCTCCTTCCATGCTTGTGCAGTCAACAGACGGGAAAATGTCCATGTGATTAAAGTGTATTCATTTTGTTTTCCCAGTGTGAGTTTTATTGTTTCCTCTCCTTTTGTCTGACAAAGATGTATCATCACCTATCTTGATTAAACCAATATCAGCACCACTATGAATATTGAGTGGGCACAATTCCACACCCAGATAGAGGCCAGTAGTGACACAACTTTAGGCAAGATGAGGGATGAATAATCATCCAATGCCTCCTCAAGCTTTTTGTTAATTCCTGTGTTTTTCTGTGCCAGATAACTGGCAAATAGAGGGTTAACGATGAGGCTCTACCAAATCAAATATTACTAGGAGTGTTCCACTTTAAATCAGCAATTGGTTTAAGAAAAGCAAGGTGAAAATATACCTTGGCACAGATTGTAGCATTGACCATTGTCTAAAGAATATAGTCAAATTTTAATTATCCAAATGGAATTAATTTAAATAAACTGATGATCAGATAAAAGAGTAAATAAAAAGCATTTCATGTAAATACTCATGTCTTGCAAAGTAACTTAATTTAAATGACTGGTTTGGGGTAAGAGCTGAAACCCATTCTACTAAGTGAAGTATCACAAGAATGGAAAAACAAGCACCACATGTACTCACCATCGAATTGGTATTAACTGATTAACACTTAAGTGCATATATAGTAATAACATTCATCGGGTATCGGGCATGTGGTGGGGGGAGGAGGGGATGGGTATATATACACCTAATGGGTGCGGTGTGCACTGTCTGGTGGATGGACCCGCTAGAAGCTCTGACTTGGGTGGAGCAAGGGCAATATACATAACCTAAACATTCGTACACCCGTAATATGTTGAAATAAAAAATTAAAAATAAAGACTCTGATGAATGAAGTTTAAATGTAGATTTCAGTTCAAAAGAAGAGAGAAAATGTTTTTAACTGCACTTGTATCATGTGTTCCAGGCATTTTCTTCTGCAGTAAATTGAGGTGGTTGAAGTCTTTAGGGAAATGTGAGGATTAATACCTTCTTATCTGCTGTTGCACTTTAAGATGAATATCAAAAATGTTATATAGTGATGAAAAGTATTCTTGTGAGTAAAACATCCAATGTCACTTTAAGATTTGCAGTTCTCTGCACATTTCATGCAAATAAATTTTAATTTTTCAATAAGGAGTCAACTATTTAAACTGATGCTGAAGCACATTGATCGACCTAATTAGATATAAAACCCGGTGACTAAAGTCACCAAGAGTATATGATCTCATGCCCTGGGTAACACATTCAGTGTTTTTATTATTATTGTATGATAATTCCCCCAGCCTTTTCTGTGAGGAACTCTCTCTGGACTAAGTAATTGGTAGTTTCTCATGCATGTTTTAATAGTCTTCAGAAAAAAGGTTTCTGAACAAATGCCATCTACTATGGAATACTATTTGAACTGCATTTATTTCTACAGCAGATTTCCCTAGTTGGCCAATTAATTGCAAGGTATAAAGGTCTTTTTAAAGTCACTTGGAAAAAAAGGACAACAGTTATGGTTCATTGTTCCCATCTTGAACAGACTCTAATACTGCGAGTAGTATATATCATAAATACCTTTTCAACATTGATAGGACAAGATATAAAAATATTATATATAGACTGTTCAAAATTGTCATTAAATACATGGTATGGACTTTGATTTTATTCTTACCAGTTTTGTGTTTGCACAATAAAAACAAAATTTGTCCATAAGCTTTTTTGACCATTGTTTAAGAGGACTTTTAAACCTATAGAACATCTCTGAACAATTACCACAATCAGTACTGAAGTATTTAGATTTAAGTAATTAAAGAAATAGGATCACAATGCAGTGGAGATTGAATTAATTTCTCCTTTTTGTGTATCTGTTCTTGGAACCAGATAATCAATTTTTTTTTAACCTTAAGAGCTTGTTTGGAAGTTCTAGCAGGGGGCCATAGCTTCTATAAGTCCTTGACTGAAGAACAGTCTTTAAATTTTCATAACAATTTTTGGAACCTAGGTTCCAGACTACATATCTTTTTAAGATAAATCTTAAAAATGACTGACATATATTTACTAGTCATTTAGCCTCTATTTAACCGATCACAAACAAGATAATGATTTTCTCTTAAACAAAGTAAATTAATTACACACATTGTATCACCATGGCAGGATGTAAACTATCCTGGGGTATGCATATTTCAGGATTCTCCTGATTTGGTTATCTGTATCCAGAGCTAAATTAGAATATATCTATATGAAGCCGAGAAATCCCAGAATGACAACAGGGATATATGATGGGAATTACAAGTTAGGGCATTTTCTGGACTTGATGTTGTTATATATTTCCAATATCAGAGAACCCACATAGAATGCATGGCTTGTAGTAGGCACTTGAGACATATTTTATGAATTAATAAATGGGAAAACTACACATAAGTTTTAATCACAATTATATATTTGGCACACATCTACATAATACATGATTCATTCGAGCTTAGCCTTTTTACAAACCAGTTATTGCATGTAGCCATCTAGGTAGATTCACATGTAAGTCACTGGTTATGAGAAACATTACTATATTTTAGGTTGATATTTGCTTTCCAGCTAGTCTTTTCATTTTCAAGAGTTATCAGCTAGCAAGTCTATTTATCAAAAGGCACTTTTTGCATTTTAGAAATGACTCTAACCCCCTAAGTAGTGTTTGAAATTTGTAAAAAGCCTCCCCAGGGCTCCAGCTGATATTTGCCCTGGCCAGGAGAACTGGGCCTTTTTCCTTTGGGCTCACTGCTGATAATACTGATGTGGACCTCTCACTTCATTAGCTTTGATAAGGGCATTATTTCCCCTACTGCTTGTGAGAAACAAGACTATAGAGATTCTCTAGAGCAGTAGGAACTCTGCCCTTATCATACACAAAAAATAGTGAATTTCTGCTCCCATACAGCCTTACACTGGAAAGCATATTAATCATAAATGCACATTGTGAAGAAACTCAGTCCTACATCTTTAAAAATAGTTTTGATTGACTTGGTGTATGTCTGAAAAATAGGTTTGAAAGAGCTGCAAGAAGTAGTTGCAAGGAAACAGGACTATGCAGAAGATAATGAGGCTAGAAAATAGTACTCTTGATGGGACAAATAATACATGGCCCAGAGGCAGTTTGATATAGTAACTACTATTACTACTAATAATAATGGCTATTATATAGCACTTAGTACCAGACTCTGATTCTAAGTGCTTTATCTATTATAACTAATTTAATCTTCGCAATAATCTCATTAAGTTGCTATAGTCATTAACCCCATATTATAGATGAGGAAACTGAGGCACAGAAAGGTTGAATAATTTCCCCTTGGTCAAAGAGCTAGTAAATAACACAATCAGTATTTGAACTCAGGCAGGGAGGTTCAAGAATGTACTTAATTTAAGCCCCAGATTTGCACTTAGTATTTGTGTGCCCCTAAGCATGTCGCTTAAACTCGTGGGCCCTCAGTTTTCTCAACAATTAAGCGAGGGTTAACAATGCCTATCACACAGGGTATTTAGGGCTTAATAATTGTAAATCATAATAATGGTAGATATTTATTGAGCATGCAGTTCATGATCTCTACTCTTGGAAAAGTAGTTAGGAAGGCTTTATAGTAAGGCTCTACTACTTACTTGTTATGCGATATTGGGAAAGTACTTTATATCTCCGGTCCTCAGTATTCTCATCTGTAAAATAGGGGAACATATTTTCACATCTTCAAAATAAAGATGCTAATAGCTATTTATTAGAGTTGTCATAAAAATCAAATGAGATAATACATAATTATTTAGCATGATGCCTGGCACATAATAAGCATTCAATAAATAATAAGAATAGTATATGAAAATGTTTAATCAGCAAGAAACTTCTCAGAGGACTCTAGCTAAAACAAACATAAAAACAAGCAGTCAATATTATTGCATCATGCCAGCTTCTTACTGACTGGGAAGGTAAAGTAACTGAATAGCAACTCTATGCTGTAAGTGTTAACTTGAGAGAAAGGCCCAAAGAAGGACATATATTCTATGTTGCTGTGGCTTGAATAATTCTACTTAGAGACTTAGCAGACTTAGAGACTTAATAGCCAAGCACCATCACTATTAGAGACTCTGTTGACCCAATTGCTCAGGTTCACATTTATTGGGCATTTTAGTAACAAAGGAGGCAAAACAATAGGTTGGGGCCTGGTTAAGATAGTGGCACTCTGCATCTAAATATACTTTTGGAAGACAGAAATTTGAACTAGAAGTATACAAGTCTTACTCTAATCAGTAGCCAATGAAATAAAGTGTGTTTAAAAATTTGAAAGCTTTTTAGCATAATAATAAAATTGTGTACCTCAAATGGATGGATTTTATGATATGTAAACTATACTTCAATGAAATTGTTTAAAAACAAATTTATTTCTGTGAAGAATGTCATTGGCATTTTGATACAGATTGCATTAAATCTGTAGATAATTTCTGACCGTATAGTCATTTCCACTTCACAGAAATAGAAAAAATAATTTTAAAATTCATGTGGAACCACAAAAGATTCTAAATTGCCAAAGCCATCATGAGCAAAAGGAACAAAGCTGAAGGCATCATACTACCTAACTTCAATATACTACAAAGCTATAGTAACCAAAACAGCATGTAAATGGCATACAAACAGACATATAGACCTATGGAACAAAATAAAGAACCCATAAATAAATCCACATATTTACAGCCAACTGATTTTCAACACAGGTGTCAAGAACATTCACTGAGGAAAGGACAGACTCTTCAATAAACTGGTGAAACTGGATATCCATATGCAAAAGAATGAAACTAGACCCCCACAGCTTACCATATGCAAATTTCAAATCAAAATGGATAAAAGATTTAAATGTAAGACCCAAAATTCTGGTACTACTAGAAGAAAACATAGAAGAAACATTTTAGGATATTGGTCTGGGCAAAGATTTTATAGATAAGACCTCAAAAGCACAGGCAACAAAAGCAGAAATAGACAATTGGGATTATATCAAGCTAAAAAGCTTTTGCACAGCAAAGAAAACAATCAATATAGCAAAGAGACAACCTGCAGAGTGGGAGAAACTATTTACAAATTATTCATCCTACAAAGGATTAATATCCACAATATACAAGATATTGGAACAACTCAACAGCAGAAACCAAATAAGCTGATTTAAAAATTGGCAAATGAGCTGAATAGACATCACTCAGAAGAAGACATACAAATGGCCAACAGGTATATGAAAAAATATTCAACATCAATAATCATCAAGGAAATGCAAATCACAACCATATGAGATATCATCTCACCTCGGTTATTAATAAAATAGCTATTGTCAAAAAGACAAAAAATTAACAAATGCTGGCAAGGATGTGGAGAAAGGGAAACTCTAAACCAGGGTCCTCAAACTTTTTAAACAGGGGGCCAGTTCACTGTCCCTCAGACTATTGGAGATTGCACTCTGTGGGCCTGGGATGAGTCGGCTGCTAAGCAGGACAGGCAGCAGCGGCAAAAACACCCAGAGGGCCGGATTAAATGTCCTTGGCAGGCCGCATGTGGCCCGCAGGCTATAGTTTGAGGACGCCTGCTCTAATACATTGTTGGTGAGAATGTAAATAAGTACATCCATTATGGAAAAATGTGTGAAAGTTCCTCAGAAAACTAAAGATATAACTACTATAAGATCCAGTAATCTCACTACTGGGTATATATCCAAAGAAATGGAAATTATTATGTTGAAGAGATAACTGCACTGCTATGTTTATTACAGCACCATTCACAGTAGCCAAAATAGGAAATCAACCTAAGTGTCCATCAACAGATGAATGGATAAAGAAAATGTGGTACATACACACTAGAATACTATTCAGCCATAAAAAGGAACGAAATTCTGTCATTCTTGGCAATATTAGATAATGATGAGCTTGAGGGACATTATGTTAAGTGAAATACACCAGACACAGAAAGATAAATATCACATGCTCTCACTCATATGTGGAAGGTAAAAAAGTGGATCTCATAAAAGTGGAGAGTAGGATAGTGGTTATTAAAGGTTAGGAAAGGTCAAAGGGAGTGGGGGATGGGGAGGTGTTGGTTTATGCATATAAAATTATAGTTACATAGAGGGAATAAATTCTAGTGTTCTATAGCACTGTAGGGTGACTATAATTAACAACAATTTATTATATATTTTCCAATAGCTAGTAAAGCAGACTTTGAATGTTCCCAACACAAAGAAATAATAAATGTCTGCAGCGATAGATATGATTATTACCCTGATTTGATCATTATACATTGCATAAATGCATCAAAATATTACACTGTACCCCACAAATATGTACAATTATTACAAGTCAATTAAAAATAATTACACCAAAAAAGATGTCACCTGAGTTTATTTATAAATATATAATAAAAGTAGAAACTGAGGTTTTATTTAATTTGATAGATGACTACTTTTATGATAGGAGGAGTGAATATTTAGGTATATCTTAGTTCTTTGGGAACTGAAAATATCTACCTTGGGATAAGGTGCATCAAAGGAAAATGTTACATACTTAGAAGGCTATAATAGGCACTTATGAAAGTGCTAAAAAACTCTCAAAAAGAATTTAGGAAAAGAAAATAAAGCAGAGACTCAAATAATGTCAGAAAAACATGTTTAAAGTAACTTCTCAGAATTAATGCCTACTTGTTACATCATATTTAAAAGGAGGAGAATAGAGAATTAAAACTTATGAAGCAGCCAATATGCACCAATCACTCTGCTACATGTTTTACCTTAAGTTGTCCCATTTTATACTCAGAACACCCTACATGGTAAGCATCATTGCCTCCATTTTACAAATGAGGAAACAAGCATGAGAGGTTGAGTTACTTACCTAAGGTCATTTAAGTATTAATAGTAACTGGTGACAAATTCAGGTCTTTGAAAAACAATGTGACAGAGTGAAAGGAACTTGAACTCTGAAGTAATTATAAATTTTGTCTAACAGACAGTTGTTTTTTAAAATTCTGCTGATAATTTTATGATAAGGAATATTTTGGCAGAAAGCTTCTAAGACTACGAGGCATCAAGTAACACTACCTGGCAATAACGAGTGAAGCACTAAAATGTCATGGTCTATCATTACTGAAAATTTCAGAGGGCCGAGAAATCCCTTTAAATTAGAGCATCAGGGAAAATATTGTGGAGAAAAGTGGAGACATACAAGAACACACTCTACCTGAAAGATACTATAAGGACAATGACATTGCAGTGAAAGTTGCTATGATATGGTTTAAATATCAGGTCCTTACTGGTACACACCAGTACACATCATCTGAAACAACTCAACAAAATCACTTTAGAAAACAAATCAGTTGACTTTCACTTCTCTTTATTGCTGCCACTTATCAATCTATATTCAGTAGCATTGTTGACTTTTAGCCTCTTCATTCTTTTTTATTCTCTTAATAATCTGTTTTCAGATTTTTGTTATAAAAAGTTCAAACATATAAAAATACAAAGCATTGTACAGTGAACATTCATATACCCAACTCTCAGAATCAACAATATTCAAGATTTTGCCATATCTACTTTATCTAGTCTCTTTTTTTTTACGAACAATTTTTAAGATCTATTGATGATAGACTAGGATTAGAATGGAATAAATATCCTTATTTATAATCCATGTGTTATATAATTTTTTCTACATAGTCTATATTTACAATACATATTATAAAATGATGTAATAAATATTTTAAAAAACCTGATCTTTTCCCATTCAAGAAGTAATTTAGTCAAAATATGCCTCAAAGCTCAAATGTCCTTCATTTGTCTCATATTAGTCATTGTTAGGGCACAATGTACTCCTCTTATCAAATTTTTATTCTGGTTTCTTAACTCTCCCATGGAGTTCTTGCACCATGTACTGTATAAACCTGATCCCTCTGTAGAGTCTTTAATAGTGACAGTCTATTAGTTTTCCCTCCAAAACCAATCTCCCTTTCTTTGATAGGCCTATAGCCTCCAAGCTTGAGACTACATTTCCTGGTTTCCCTTACCTCTAGGTAGAATAAATATAAGTCAATGAGATATGAATGGAAGTAAATGTTTGCAACAACTGGGTCATCTTCACTTGAAAGCCATGTTTCTTTCTTTGGACTTTGTTTTATTTGGCTCTTTCTGCATACTAGAATAGGACATGGAAGCAACCCAGCTTTGATGATGCAGATGTGGACATTACCATAAAGGATGGTCAAGCAGAGAGATGGAAGGAATTTTGACCATGAATGACTTTGTGGAGTAGAGTTGAAAATACCACAGAGACCTATAGGACTGTTATGGGAGAGAAAAGTAAA
Source organism: Cheirogaleus medius (assembly GCA_008086735.1). Classification (NCBI taxonomy): domain Eukaryota; kingdom Metazoa; phylum Chordata; class Mammalia; order Primates; family Cheirogaleidae; genus Cheirogaleus; species Cheirogaleus medius. The sequence continues at coordinate 19,821,254 of VBSM01000568.1, read as the reverse complement.
CTCGATAAATAAATGACTTAAATACCTTCTTTAAGCCACTGTATTTTGTTGTCTCTTTATTACAGCAGTTTAACCTTTACACTAATTATTACACTAGTATAATATCCTCTGGTGTAGATATTATAATGGTTTTGCATGTCAGCCAGACCTGGGAATTCTAGTTTTATCACCTATTGTATATGTGATGTTGGTAAGTTCTTTAAACTGTATGTACTCATTTCCTCATCTGCAAAATAGCAGTAGCAATATCCACTCACGGTGGTATTGTGAGGATTCAATGAGACAATGGATGCATATTATCTCATGTTGGCTGGAATACAGTGCAGTGCTTAATAAGAGTATTTTCATAGCCCTTTTATCACACTCAGAGATTGTTTTCTGCTAAATTATTAAACTGATTTTTTATTCAATATTTTCCCTAGTGATGTCAACCTTACCTATTTATATAATTGAATTAACCTACTCAATGTCCACTGTTGTACACAGATTTTGGTCACTTTTAAAATAGAGTTTGACAGGGCCGGGCGCGGTGGCTCACGCCTGTAATCCTAGCACTCTGGGAGGCCGAGGCGGGTGGATAGCTCAAGGTCAGGAGTTCGAAACCAGCCTGACCAAGAGCGAGACCCCATCTCTAAAAAAAAAAAAAAAAAAAATAGAGTTTGACATATACAGAGTAATTTTAAGAATATAGGTAGTTGACAAGAGAAAATCATATGAACAGACTTTTTGAATTTTTGCAGATCTACATGTCATGGCTATGATGCTCAGTGAACAAACAAACATGCTTCATCTCTTCTGGGATGACATGACTGGTCAGAGAGGCTTTTGTATTAATACATGTCTTGAATCACAAGTCCTCATAACACTCTGATGTTAAAACAGGAATGTGGTTAATCCCTGAAGTCTTTGCAAGATTTCATCATTGTAATTCAGTGTATAGACTGAAATGACAAAACTGACACAGGAACAAAATAACTCCTTAAAAATCACATAGCTTATTGTACTGGTCTAGAAAGAGGGATTGGAACTGCAGTTGTTGGACACATGAGCAATGCTTTATTCAGTAAATTATTTAGTTTATGTATAAGAAAGGCAAGCATAAGAAATATTCTTATTCCATTCTTTTCAAAGGAGAGTTGTGAAATGACAGAACAGAGCAACTGGTTGAAATTATAACTGTGAAATTGGTAGCCAGAAATATACCTCAAAATGGATGTATATTATCTTACTACATTACATTTGAGTTTTTTATGAGCCCTGTTTTAATTTTTTTAAAATTATTTTTAAATTTTTTTTTATTTCAGCATATTACAGAGGTACAAATGTTTAGGTTACAAATATTGCCTTTGCCTCCCTCCTTTCCGCTCTCCCCTATTCCGCATTTTCTGCCCGGCCTCTGTCAGTAGGCAGGACCTCAAGCTGGCAGGGCTCCCCTGATTGTGATGTGAGCTGAGAGGTTCCTTACCCAGGACCATGGCTTGAGCTGGGAGTGCAGCCCTCCCATCGGAGGAGGGTTTCCCAGCAATTACCCTGCAGCTAGGATGCACTCTGATCTACCCCTGAAGGCACACTCACCTCAGTAGACTAGTTCACAAATATCCGTTTTGTGCCCCGGGGCAATGCAATTGAGACCTGTGTGTATGGGATCTGGCCTGCAGGCCTGTCCACTGGGCCCCAGAGATCAATCCCTGACCCTGCCAGAGAGAAGAATGCTGGTCTCAAGTCACCCACGGGGTTCCCAGGCTGGATCAATGTCTCTCTGTCTCGGGGTTTGCCCTGCTCTGCTGGAGTCACCAGGCAAGCAACACCTGGGAGGGCTGGTGGGTAGGGAGCTCACAGTTCAAGTACCTCTCAGTGCGATGCAGGGGCACAAAAGGAAAGGTCCTGTTCCTTGTGGATGCCTCTGTGTGGTGGCTAAATTGTATCTCTTGGCAGCCCTGCCACAGGTAGGGAAGGGGAAGAGGAGAATGAAGCACTATGGCGCCTGTTGATGGGCTTGGGTCATTGGGGCAGCACGTGCCCCAAGGGAGCTGGGAGCCCAGTGCCCTGTCAGCAAGAGGCTCACCCGCTCATTGGCAGTAGCCAGTCTCTGGGCTGGTGTTAGCAGGTGTGAACTAAAATAAAATCTTAAGGCTCACCCCCCACTGGCTGACTGAATGGATCCCCTGGTGGCCAAAGGAATATCCTAAAACTAAATAGTCTGCCAGGAAGAGGGAGGTCAGACATGCTTCATCATGCCTTCCCTCCTTCTTGGAGACATCCTTTGTAACCCATTAACAGGCCTAAGGGTATGCAAAACAAACCTGAAGGTCCTCAATTTACACAACAAATATATGTCTGGTGGCTTATCTCTGATAAACACCTTCTTTCCAAACCTTTAGACAAAGCTTCATGTCTTTAACCAATTACAAGCCAAAGAATCTTTAAACCCACCTATAACTTGGAAGCCCCCACTTCAAGATGGCCCACCTTTTTGGGCCAAATCAATGTATGCCTCCCACCTACTGATTTACGACTTTACCTGTAACCCCTGTCTCCCTGAAATGTATAAAACCAAACTGTAACCCAGCCACAGCGAGTCCACTTGCTCAAGACTTCTTGAGCGTGGCTCCAGGTCATGGTCCTCAAATTTGGCTCAGAGTAAATCTCTTTAAAATTATTTTACAGAGTTTGGCTTTTTTTCTGTTAACACAAGTCTTTCCAGCAGCTCAGGAGCCCACCGGCAGTGTGAGAAGCAAGGGAGGGGAAATTGAACTGCTCCACCTACCCTTGTCACTGGTCTCCATGCCTCTCAGGGTTTAGATCCTGCTGATGCTTTTCTCCTTCCAGTTCTGCTCCACAACCTCTTCCCATGGAGTCTCCTGTAGGTTCAGGAATCCTTCCTTCCTACCCTCATCCAATCTATGTTTGTCTACCTGTTTGTTTTTTCACTTTAATCTGAAATCTTTCCTTCTTGCAGAGACACTCTGGATGGAGGTAATTCTCGTCTGCCATCTTGCCTCTCTCCACCTAATATGATGTGAGCCTTAAAATCAATAATTTGGAGTCCCCTCAAGCTCAGGTGAGTCACATAGTGAAATGTTGCTGATAAAATACACCCTTGGACAATTTTCCTCTAGTACACAGATATCTACTTTGGAGAGGGCACATGGGTTAATGATACACCAATATTCTTTGCTGCTAATAAAAATGTGAAAGATTAATATTTCTGGTGCTTGAAACTCCTTTCTGATCAACCATTCAAGCAGAGCAATGAGACCGAGGACAACTGCTTCCTATATCTTGCAATCAACAATGCTCACTATCTGTAAGGGATTTTCCTCCCCAGATACTTAAAGGAATTGCACTATGAGTTATTTTCTATCAAATAGGATTAACTTTGTTCTAGATGGAACACTCTTGATTTTCTCTGCCAAGGAGTGCAGCAGTTTGGTGTGTCATGCGTTACTGCTCACTACAGACCGTCGAACTCATTTCATTTGTGACAAGAGCTAAAATTAAACCTTGTTCTCCAGAGATGTGATGCCCATGTATTAATCTGATCTATGCTTCCTTCCAAGCCACCTTGTATATTGCTACAGTGGCTTCTCTTTTTGCTGCTAAATGCACTTTGTTTGTTTGTTTGTTTGTTTCATTCGGAAGTAAAGAGAAAAGGATTTTTGTGGTTTGCCTTGTCTATAGAAAGAAGTTTCATTGCCTCTATTTGGCATGGGGTCAGCTTTCTACTGAGTTCTAGCGGGCCCGGGCAGGCTACCTCATCATCATACATCCCTTATTTACTACCTGCTTTCCCAGCTCTGGCTCCGTCACCTCTGATTTAGCAGCCATCTCTAATACTGAAAAATAACATGAAGCTCCAATATTCAAGAAGCTTCAAACTGTCATGCCTATGTCAAAGGATTGCCATTTTTACACCTCATCTGAGATTGCAAATCGTTGCCTTTATATTTTGTCTCAAGATGGCCAGGAAAGTACAAATCATGTACTTCTGGGTTGGGATGGGGTGGGTCTTGATTATTGTCAGTAAAGGATGATGGATAAATGGCTAAGTTCCATTTTTAAACATTTGGACCAGCATTAACATATCTGTTAAGCCTTTTTCTCTAAAAGATCATTTTTTAAAATATTAGAATATAATAATAATATACTTTTATATTTTTCTCAGATAGCATTTCTCAGCTGAACAACCTAAGGTCAATTATAATTGTCTTAATTGATTTTGAAGTTGAGTAAACTCAGAGATTAAAATAGGATACAAATGTGTCATTTGCTATCATAATTTAATAAAAAGTAATTCATGTCCTCTGGGAATGTGTATTAGTTTAAATTTTGGTCAATCAAATTAAAAGCAATGCCTACTTATTTGAATTACACAGTTTTGAGGAAGACTCTGAATACTATTATTTTAGAAAATGATTTTTCAAGCTAAGAAATATAATTGGACTTAATGCAGTATTAATGGTCACACTATGGTCTCCCTGACATTCTAAAACATTCGTATGCTAATAGGAGTGTCAGTTCATGTTGCTTCTCAAACACTAAATGACTCTTGATTGACTGTCGGGAAGGCAATTTTTTTCCTTGGCATAATGTCTCACCATGAAAGTGTGTTGGAGGGTATATTTGTTTAAAGGAATTTCAGGTATATGCTGGATAACCATCAGCCTTCTTGTTAAGTTTGGTGTAATTTTCAAACCCCATGTCAGAACATCTGTGCACTTAGACTGTCTCTCTAATGGAACCCGTGGCCCAAGGCCCTTAGGGGGATATAGTAATCAGATTTTATTCATAAGGCTTTTTCTAATTTTTTCCATTATACCAGGCTAGTTCTGGGCCAATTAGGGACAATGATTTTATTGGTTCAATTGCTAAACACTTACATTAATAGAATTGAAAATATTCTGTCAATAGAAAAAGTATTATCTTTAGAATCTCTGCACATACACTAAATTGCATTCTAATGATATACTTGACTTATTTAATACCTTTCTAAAGACATTCAAGTACATTTATGAATTTAGAGTGTGCAACAGGGTATATTTTTCCCTATTTTCCCTTAAACATGGAAGCTAAGGTATAACAGATACAATTTCCTAAAGGTCACAGTGCCAGATGGGGAATGTAACTGTAGTTGAGAAGTGGGCATGGTTGTTACTTTGTCACACAGTTGTTTGTCCAGGCCAAATGATATCTATTATTCCTCCTTCCATCTCAAAATGATAAGGAAGCTTTGAGTGTGTTCATTTATTCATGACAGACCAAGGGCTGGACCACTTCAGCATAGAGGATTACTGAATTTTTGTTTAGTGATGAATAGTAAAACTATGTGTGTACCCTACTTCTATGTATACTAATTTAACTCCTCCCTATAGTAACAAACCATACACATCCCTATCTGAGTGGGACAATAAAAATATTAACAATACTCACTTTTGCCAATGGTATGAAAGAATGGTTACTCTCATTCACTGTTGTAGAGTGCATAAATTAATTAAACATTTTCTGGAGAGCAAATGGCAGTATGGAAGAAAACTTAAAGGCACAGTTTTGTTATTTCTTCCCTATAATTTTAATTTTAAAGACATCCAGATATTATAGCTTCTGGCAATATGGCAAATTAGATTATCTGGAGGGCTCTTAATGAAGAAAAAACTAGATCTGTGTAAGTGTAACATTTGTTGTACTGTTTGGAACACATTGAATAAGGAAAATTTCTAAAAGATCAAGAAAACATGAGCTGAAAACAGAAAGATAAGCAGGAAACACATGAAAAGACAGGATTGCCCTAACAATAAATGCTGAAAACCACACTGCAGGTAGAAAGGGGGACATCGGAACCTGAAATTCCTGGATAAAGTAGAGGCCCCTGAATGGATGATAAAATGTATGAGGTCAATAGTACTCCATGGCTCTCAGTAAAAGCAAACACAATTTCTCTTCAGAAGATATAAAGAGGAAGAAGAAAACAACTCTATATTCACATTTGAAGAGCACAAAATTTACAAAGAAATGAACCATCATGAGTTAGGGTCAGCAGGAATAAGCAACAACAACAAAAACTCAAGCAATTTAGACCCATAGGAGTTTCTGTCTCTAAAATTATCAAATACTCTCTTACACTGCTGGTGGGACTGCAAATTAGTGCAACCTTTGTGGA
>VBSM01000568.1:19784195-19808120 GCA_008086735.1 Cheirogaleus medius | reverse complement strand
CCATATCTTGTGTCGCTTCACTTTGGATAACGGGCTTGAGCTTAATACAGGATCACCTGTATGTAAGGAGATATTTCTTTGGAGAAAATAACTGTATTAAGACTCTTTGGGTTGCAAGTCACAGAAGCAGTCTGAAACTGGCTTAAGTGATCACTGATGACAATGATGATGATAATGATAATGAGTCTGATGATAGTGATGATGACAATACATTTTAAAGGATTTTGACTCATAAAACTGAGATGTCCAAGAGTATCTAGCTATAAGCAGGGCTAAATCAAGGAGCGTAAACGTTTTCATCAGGACTTGATTTTCCTAATCTGTTGGCTGTACTTAGTTTATATGCTTTTCCCTGTGGTGATTTTTCTGTATACAGGCAGACTCTCCCTGTGTCATGGCAACAGCCCCAGGGTTATGTCAACAAGCTAGCAACTCTAACATAAAGAAATGGCTCAACAAAAATTCTAGAGCTCATTCTTTTTTGCCTTGGGTCATGTCCATGTGGGTGAACAAGTATCTGTGAGGACCATCAGACCTGGGTCATGCTCCTACCTTTGAGACCAAGAGTGTCACATAAATCACATGGATTGAGAGAACCAGAAGATGGTTGGTCCCTCATAGGAAAATGAGAGTAATACTAAAAGAAAGATACATGAATAAAGATGCTGGCCTGCCAAAATAAATAATATATATATGTATATATTTACTTCAAAAATACACCATGCATATTACATGTATATATTAATGGTCTTTTATGCCCATGCAAAAGTATACATAATAAAAATATAATAATCTTAAATGTTTGTCAAACAGCTACAACATACCAGGCAGTGTGCTTGTCTAACTTCTCTTCCCAAATTGTGAAGGATAGGAGAGAAAGCTGGGATTCTGTTGAAGCTGGGGTCCCTACACAGACAAGAAAGGGAGAAAGAACCTGCAAAGGTTCCTGAGACAAAGGCAAATGGAGCAGAGAAAGGCATGTCATGGAAGTCAAGCCAGTTAAGGCAATGTTAAGCACTTTTATACATGCTGTCTGAAATCTTCACAACAAGTCAAAGTAGGCTGTATTAGTAGCCGCATTTTGCAGATGAAGAAACTAAGGCTCAGAGGGGCTAAATGATTTGTCTATAAGCACATAACTAGTTAGAAAGAGTCCAAGGCAGGATCTGAACTCAGGTCTGTTAGAGCCTGAAAGCCTGTACTCTCTCCACTGCACATTCAGCACTCCTGATTTATACTGTGCTTGCCTTTATACAATTTTAAATAAATAGATAAAATATTATACTTTAATACTAAGAAGTTATGATGGCTTGAATGCAATCTAAGTAGGAAGAAATGAAGTAGTGACTTGACACATGAAATCTGACAATAGTAGAAACAGTATTCTATGCTGGAAGCAGACAAGAGTGAATTCTCTCTTTCATTTGACAAGACTGTTGACAGCACTAACCACATTAACATCCCAGAACATCCTTGATCTCATCATTCCACCCTTTGATTTCAAGATAACTATACCCTGGAAATTAAATATTGCTCTCATCATTGATGCTGCCTATAATGTGAGTAGAAAGCACTACATTAGCTTTGAAAACTATTTTCAGTAATGTTCCTTTTCCATAGAAGTTAATGCTTAAGAATATCTCATTGGAGAACAAATCACAGTCAACCACAGAAATATTGAACAGGCCCATTGCAACCAGTCAACTCCACACACAGAACATCATACATTATTTATAAAATAAAATCTGGGAGTTATTCCAGAGCACATACCAAAAAGTAGAGATAGAACTTTTCAAATATTTTAAACTTGAAATGGTTACTCTAATACATTAACAATTTATTTACTAACAACATTTATAGGGCATGCACTAGTTTTTTTTTTAAGTATCAAGTGCATCTTTCATTATGGTCACTTATGAAATCAGTCTTTCTGTACTTGGAGGTTTACATTTTAGTGGGTGGCATTGGACAGCTTTCTGTGGTTAAAGTTTGTCAGCAATTTCATTATCAGCATTTATTTTTTCCCTCTGAGCTATTTCACAACTGTTCTGAGTTGTATCTGGCTAAAACTTGGCATCTAAATTGCCAGCTTAGATAGAATTCTGTCTCAAAGAAAATCCCAGTGTCAGTCTAATGAGCTGAATTGTATATATAGCACAGTTGTTTTTAAGTAGCTCCAATCTTTATTTTTAAACCTAGCTATAACTAAAACATTGCAATAATTATGATGTACAATCTATTGTTGATAAGAAGACTGTTAGCACATTAATTTTCTAATTAGTTTTCTCAGCTTTGGCCAGGAATTTGGAAATCATTATTTTTATCCGAAGAGAAAATCAATTCATTTCAGCAAAGTTGTGGTGAAACTATTTTTCTTTTTTAGTTGTTATTTGGCATAACTCACCTAGTTGAATGTTTGCTTAAGTGTTACAGTTTACCTTCAAACTTTTTGTTTGAACATTGACTCAAGCTGTCTTGCCATAGTTAAAGAGGGACAGAATCAATGCATTGCAGCCTTCCTCTGCTGCTTTGTGTGATAAACACTGTCTAACAAGTCTGGAAAAATCCATTTTGATGCTACTTCCCCAATTAGACCTGTTAAATGGTCTTTGAATGACTGAATTTGGTTTTAGTTTTACACCCAGATACATTGTTAAGCTAATGTTTTAAAGTAGAGTAAACTACAGTACCATTACCATTAATTTCTAGGAAGTGCTTTTTTTTTATCAAGTCTGACTATAAGCAAATGAAATTGTAACTGTTTTGTTGAGATTCAGTGTAACTTGATTACCCTCTAACTACTCAGTAATTTTTAGAAATTCTGTTCATTCAGTCTGAACAGTTGCAGATGACTTGTATGTGTATAAGAAAACTGTGTTATTAGCATATGTTCTGAGAATGCCTTTGAATATGTGCGCATATTTGGAAGCTCCTGAGGAAAAAATCATGCATTCATTCAAAAACTATTTACTGATGCTCTTTGTTACTATGTGTAAGACTCTGAGGTAGGTTCTCTGAGGGAAGTAAAATGATAAGACGGCTCGCACGTTCAAGGAACTTGTTCTCTATTATAAGAAATAACATCTACATAAAATATTAAAAAGCAAAGCAATATAGGATAAAGTTCAGATAGAGACTCGAATCCCTGAGTAAAGCTCAGGTCTTTAACTTCTATTTTATTTCTATAATGGGCAATGCAAATATACTTACTCTTCGAATACAGTAATCTAAACTCTCTTTTCTGGTACTAATTGATGAACCCTGATGAACCCTGGTTGCTACATGATGACATAATTCAATGGGTCAAATAAAACTGCTTCACAAACTTGACAATTGTCAATCCTTCTGTAGGCTTGGTCAGTAAATTCTTATAGCATTGTAATTTTTAAATACCCAGATTAAAACCAAGGCCATGTAGAAGCTATTAAACTATTGCCACTGTGATTTTATTGTTGTTCAAATTCATATTTCCAAAATGACAACTATATTTAAACCTGAACTAGTGCCTCTGTCAACCCTAGATCTTTGAAAACATTATTCTGTGTAAGTCCAGGTATTGTACTTGGGTGAAGCAGAGGCAAAACTGAATGGTTGAAAGGCGTGACGTAGTAACAAGAATAGCTTTAAGTCCTACATCAAACACCATAAAATAACTTCACTTGAAAGATTTTTCACTCTCTCCTAGTGGGAAAGTTGATGTTTTCAAATGAAGATTATCCCTCTAGATGTCATCTTTTACTCCAGCTAATAATGCTATCTGCTTCTGTTGACTATACACTACAGATTCATAAACTACCACACAATTTCTGAGATAGGAACACCTTAATTGATGGCCACATGTAATAAAATAAATGTGGTGATGCTATTTATTAGAGTTCAACAGATATTATGAAATTTTAATTAGTATGTTCAAAGAATTGTGTGATTCAAGAGACACAATGAGTCAAAATATAAAGGTTTACAACTTTGACTACTTATTGAAACTACTTGGAGGTGAAAAGAGAATTAAACACATTTGCCAAAATTGTTTTGTAAGGGTGTACTAAGAAGTTATTGTTCATGATTTAGGCAACAATGGACCTACATTTATTGAGAAGTAATCAATCATTTTTGATAACACATTTAAACTCATGTCATTCTCACCAATACCATTTAGAAAATGTCTAAGAAACACTAAATCTCTGCCTTTTGAACTGGAGTATGAAGTGGTATGTGGGGGCACTTGTATTAAGAGTCAATTTTATTCAGTGATAAACATTTTTATATTACAACAAGTATGAATATAAAATGGATTGAAATGCAAAATTCATATGATTATTTAGATAAAATATATGGCTTAAAAGAAATCCGTACCCCACAACAGCTCCTAACCCACGCCAGTCCATTCTTACCCTCACCCTGCTGGATGTATCACCTTCTGCTTTTTATAAGAGTACTTTGATGGAAGCAAGCTGAGAAGCAGCAATAAAATTATAACTTGGGAGACAGAAAAAATAATCCAAATTTATAGTGTGACCTTGACTCACTGACATGCTCATCCCCAGAAATAGTCTCTTTTTCTATTGTAAAAAATAATATCTAATGTGGTCACAATGTAGTCCTGGGTTAATGATCATAGCATCTCTTGTTGAGGCTATCTGCAGCAGGTACAGAAACAGAAAGCCTGCTCTATTCGCAAGACACCATGAAAGAGAAAGGTTACTGTACCTCTTCCCTTGTTCACAGTGATCAAGTAGGGAGTTGAAAGAATTGGAGATAGGAGCAGGGCATAGCTTTCTGGTTGAACAGGATTCATACAGCATTTTGCTCCTAAGCTCTCAGAATCACAAAATAAATATAAATACTGACTGTGCTTGCTATCTTTAACCTCCTCTAGGCTAGAAGACATTCCTAATTTAACTCTGTGACTAAACAGGCATATATTATCTCATACAATTGTCACAAAGGCCCTACACATGAAGTATGCTCACATACGTTTTACAGATGAGGAAACATTCTTATGAATGTTAAGTAACTTGCCTATGATCACACAGCTAGAATTCTTTTCCTTCTAACACTCTGCTTTCCTTCTTTAACTTCTCATTACTATTTGAGAATATTTCCTTAGTTATCTATTACAGGCCTTCACACTTCTCCAATTGGTAGTTGAGGAATTTGAACCATGAGACAATTTCCAAGTTCCTTGTTTTAAACATAAGAACTTTTCTTTCATTCTCTTACGAGGAACTAAATCCCTTCCCTTTGCACTGAAAAGTTGTTAGGAAATTGAAATCGTGCCTGCTAGGTCCTGGAATGAAACCATCAACTTAGTCTGGGGTTAATCTGAATATTTTAATTATTTTTTTGAACACAACAATTGCATTTGGAAAAGTTACAACAGTAAAATTAATTATGATTTAAATATTGGAGCAGTTGTTTTTCTACACGAAATTTTTTACTGCTTCATTGCACACCTACCTGGTGAGAAAATTAAAATATGGCTCCTAATCTCTAATGCAGATATGTTTCCAATTTTTTTAAAAGGAATGGCTTCAGTGTTTGGAAAATGATTCAATGAACGCATACAACAATTGCAGTAGACTGCCTGTTGAAATATGTATTCTGCTGGATATGAGATTAGTCTACTCTTTTCCCATAGTAACTGGCTATTTTTCAAGTAGGTTAATTGTTCTCCAGTAGCCTGATTTATTTTTCTTTTAGTCATTCAAATTTATTCCTGTCTTCTGATAATGTCATAAAAATCAAATCATACAAAATATAAATTAGCATTCCAGTGTGTTGATGCCTTGCTGTCTAATGCTTTACATTCAGAATAGCTCTCTTTATGCTGAAAGAAAATGTCTAGGCAGCAAATAGAGAATGATTGCGTATACCAAGGATCTTACAGTAGCATGAATTGCAATAATAACGTACAATAAAGAAGAAATCAATGACACAGTATTGGGATGTAAACAAGAAAGGGCCAGTGGTCTGGCCTAGGAATTTCTAGTTGTTCCCCAAGGACAGTCTGACAAATGACAGTGTAAAAGCATTCAGAAGACTTTCTTCTTTCTAATAGTTACATTTGTTTTTAAGTTTGCTCAGGAAAACATAATCACCTAAACATAAAAGACCTATGAAGACAACTCTCAATAAAATAAATTGATTTGAGTTCAGTTAAAGTTTTGAAAAATCTTCCTTTGCTTTACTTTTTAAAAATTGGGATAGTGAATTGGTATATAATGTCAATAGGAGAAGAAAATAGTTTGGAATTCATGCCCTAATAAAAATGCATGCTTTAGGCTAGGATTTGTGTTACCACTTATTGATATGTTTATTTTAAAATTATAAATTACCAATAAGAAAAAATGAGTACCTATAATATCCTTTTGTGATAAATGACTCGTTAACATTGTAGTCTGCAGACTTTCAGAGGTTTTTTTGCATTTATTACATAAATGAGACCACATTTTTCATATTGTTTTGACTTGCTTTTTCCACTTCACCATGAGCCATAAAGATAATTTATTTCATTAAATATTTTCTACCAAATCACTTTTAATGACTGCAGAGTATTCCGCCTTACTTTTTATACATCTTCAAAAGTAACTAAGAAAACCCTTGTTTAGAACATTTAGGATTTTTCTCATTTTTCATTGATACAACAATATTGCACTGAAGATTCTAGTACATGTATTATGTATTTTTGTGTATCAATTTGTTTATTTTTAAGATAAATTTCTGCAAGTAGATGTTCCAAGTCAAAGAATAGCCGTATTCTTAAGACTTTTGCATATTTCCAGAATTATCTCTGAAAAAGCTTTATGAAATAAAATTCTTACCACCAATGTGTGGGAGTATTTATTTCATCTTATGCTCCTCAATGTTAGAATACTACATTCAAAATGGCATTAGTAATTTTATTATTTATTTATTTAATATCGGCAAATTATAGGGCTACAAATGTTTACAATACATATACTGCCTTTGCCCCACCCGAGTCAGAGCTTCAAGCATGTCCATCTCTCAGATCGTGCACACCGTACCCATTAAGTCTAAATACTCCCATCCCCTCCTCCCCCACCACCTGCCCAATAACCAAAGAATATTACTACTGTCTGTGACATAAGTGTTGATTAGTTAATACTAATTTAAGGTGAGTACATGTGGTGCTTGTTTTTCCATTCTTGTGATACTTCACCTAGTAAGAATGGCCTCCAGCTCTATCCAGGATAATACAAGAAGTGCTAGGTCACCACTGATTGTTGTGGCTGAGTAGAACTCCATGGTATACATATACCACATTTTATTAATCCACTCATGTATTGATGGGCACTTGGGTTGTTTCCATATCTTTGCAAGTGTAAATTGTGCTGCTATAAACATTCTAGTGCCGATGTCTTTTTTATGGAATGTCTTTTTTTCCTTTGAGTAGATGCCCAATAATGGGATTGCTGGATCAAATGGTAGTTCTACTTGTAGCTCTTTGAGGTATCTCCATATTACTTTCCACAGAGGTTGTACTAATTTGCAGTCCCACCAGCAGTGTATGAATGTTCCTATCTCTCCACATCCATGCCAACATTTATTTTTTGGAAACTTTTTAATAAAGGTCATTCTCACTGGAGTTAAGTGACATCTCATTATGCTTTTGATTTGCATTTCCCTGATGATTAGAGATATTGAGCATTTTTTCATATGTTTGTTGGCCATTAGTCTACCTTCTTTGGAAAGTTTCTGTTCATGTCCTTTGCCCACTTTTTGATGGGGTTGTGTAGTTTTTTCATGCTGATTTTCCTGAGTTCTATATAGATTCTAGTAATCAACACTTTATCAGATGTGTAACATGCGAATATTTTCTCCCGTTCTGTAGGCTGTGTGTTTGCTTTTGTGATAGTTTACTTGGATGTGCAGAAGCTTTTTAATTTGATCAGGTCCCATTTATTTATTTTTGTTGTTGTTCTGATTGCCTAGGCCAATGTCTATAAGAGTTTTTACAACATTTTCATCTAGAATTCTTACAGTTTCAAGCCTTAGGTTTAAGTCTATTATCCGTCGTGAGTTGATTTTTGTGAGAGATAAGAGGTGCAGATCCTGTTTCAGTCTTCTACATGTGGCTATCCAATTTTCCCAGCACCATTTATTGAACAGGGATTCTTTTCCCCAGTGCATGTTTTTGTCTGCTTTGTCAAGAATCAGATGGCAATATGAGGATGGTTTTATATCTGAACTTTCAGTACTGTTCCAGTGATCTATGTCTCTGTTCTTATGCCAGTAACATGCTATTTTGGTTACTATAGCCTTGTAGTATGGCTTGAAGTCTGGTAGATGGATGCCTCCCAATTTGTTCTTTTGTTAAGGTTGCTTTTGCTATATGGAATCTTCTAGGTGTATGGGATCTAGCCTGCAGGCCTGTCCTCCCAGCCCAGGAGATTAATCCCTGACCCTGCCACGGAGAAGAGTGCTGGTCTCAAGTCATCCATGGGGTGCCCAAATTGGATCAATATCTCTCCACTGTGGTATCACAAGGATGTAAAAACATGCACCACATGTACTCTCCATCAAATTGGTACTAACTGATCAACACTAAGGTGCTCACATGGTAGTAATACACATTGGGTGCTGGTCAGGTGGGAGGTGGCCTGGGGAAGGTAAATCCACAACTAATGAGTGCAGAGCAAACTATATGGGGGAAGGGCACCCTTGTAGGCCTGGCTTGGGTGAGGCAAACGCATTACATGTAACCAAAATGTTTGTGCCTCCATAATATCCTGAATTTTAAAAAAAATGGCTCTCCACCTAGGGATTTGCCCTGCCCTGCTGGAGTCACCAGGCAAGCAGCACCTAGGAGGGCCAACAGGTAGGGAGCTCACAATCCTAGTACCCCTCAGTCTGCTGCAAAGCCACAAAAGAAAAGGTCCCGTTCCCTGAGGATGCCTCTGGGTGGTGGCTAAATTGTCTCTCTTGGCAGCCGCGGGTAGGGGAGGAAAGGGAAGAATGAAGCAATATAGTGCCTGCCGATGGGCTCAGGTCTGCAAAGCAGGAGACATGGTATCCCAAGGGAGCTGAGAGCCCGGTGCCCTGCCTGCTATAGGCTCATCACTCACTGGCAGCAGTCGTCTCTTAGCTGGTGTCAGCAGGTCTCTCCAGCAGCTCAGGAGCCCACTAGGAGTCCAAGATGCAAGGGAAGGGAAATTTAACCACTCCACCTACCGTTGTTGCTGGTCTCCAAGCCTCTCAGTTAGACCCTGCTAATGCCTTTCTCTTTCCAGTTCTGCTCTGCAACTTCTTCCTGTGGAGTCTCCTGTAGGTTCAGGAACCCTTCCTTCCAACCCTCATCTGATCTATATTTGTCGGCCTGTTTGTTTTTTTCCCTTTCATGTAAAATCTTGCTTTCTTGCAGAGACACTCTGGCTGGAGGTTTTTTTGGTTTTTTTTAATCTGTCATCTTTAGCATGTGTCTGGCATTGAAATTTTAAATGTTAATGTATCAGGTGCCAGGCATGTGATATATATCCCAATTACAAACCATCATCAAGGTGAATATATAAAATGAAGTATAAAACAACATGGAACAGCATATAGAAAGTTGTGGGGAGGTTATTTTTTCTAAGATGGTGGATTGGAGGCTTTGTTAGAGTGCCTCAACCACTTGGAAAGAGCAAAATAGTATGTAGAGATTCACACTGGGAATTTTTATTCAAGTGGGAACATGGGAGTTCAACAGAAAAAGTGAAAGAAACTTTGGATACTTTGAAAGGAGCAGTAGGCAGCAGCCTGCACTATGGGCCTGGAGGAAAACTGTGACTCTCGTGAGTGTGAAAGGGGGAGAGACTGTCTCTGTGATACATATTCCCATTGGGAAGCTGGCAATCCAGGCCATAGGGGAGCTCCTTGACCCTGCTCAGTGCTGTATCTGACTTGGTGAGTGGTGGGCATTCTGTGAGAAGGAATAGCATGGGAAATTCTTTGTGTGCTCTCCCAGACCTTGGCATCAATAGAAGTAAGCCATTCCTGATCCTAACTCATAGGAGACCTCAGGGAAATCTACCAGCTAACTCAGACTGCAGTCACAGTTTGGGAGAAACCTCTGAGATTAGCAATCTAATCTAGAGGGGTCGTATCCTCACTGCTAGAATGGAGAGGGGAGCAGGGAGAAGGCTATTGCCATGGACAGGAGAGCTGGGCACTCCTCCTTTGTTGGCCCAGATTGGAAGACGTGTGGCATGGGAGCACGGCTTTCTTTCTAGGGCAGGGAGTCTTGCAGCCTGGACAATTTCATGATCTGAGCAGGGACTGCTTGGGACTCAGCTGGCTTTTTCAGTTTTCTGCCAGCAGCGGGTCACCGTGAAATATCTGCCAGGTCAAATGCATGGGAGTTGCACAGGTCCCACTGCCACCTGCTGGGCTGTGGAGTTGGGCTGCGCTTCTCTCCCCAAGTGAACTCTTGTGCACGAGTGGCAGTTCCACTCCTGCCTGGAACATTTCCCCAGCAGCAAGGGAACTGCCTCCAACCCCTGATGGGCCTGCCCCATTGTGCCACCACTTGTGCCACCATTGGGGAGCAAGAACATGGGCTTGCCTGACCCATCCCTCATTCAGCTTTGCCCTTCAACCTGCCTTGGTGGCAGAACATGGGACAGAGACCTCTGGGAGTTTCACGACCCCTCCCATTGGCTGAGACATCTGAGTACTTCTCCTGGTTAACAGAGGTCAAGCATAAATCCCCCCACCACCAATACAGCCAGTTTTCTCCTGCAAATGCCACCTACTAGCTAGGAAGACAACCTGCACAACCCATTAAAACATCTGCTGACATAATTGCGCAGTGCTCAGAAAAAAGTAAAGCTTTGTACTGCCTCAGCTACCACCATAGCCCACAACACTCTGGCTACTTAAGAGGCCTTGAAATCTTACACAGTCTACCCCTGCCATGCCCACTGGGAGTGGTGCTTGTTCCCATCATTGGGAGCCTTGAGGGCACACCAGCCTGGCCAGCTCTGCTTAGCTTTACCCACCCCTAAGACTGGGAGCAGAGCCCAGGCCACTGTGTATCCCTCAGAGACATCCATGGCCTGATGTATGGGAGAGTTTCATCAAGTAAAGAAAGATCAAACATATACCCTACTGCTGCCAACATAGCTCTTACCTGCAAGTGCCATTTACTGGCCTGGAAGTCAAAATGCACAACCCAATACATAACTGGCTGAAGCAAGTACACAGCATTTGAGAACATAGTAAGTTTCTCAAGACCTCTGCCTCTCCATCTCCAAAGGAGGCCAAGGGCCTATCATATACCCAGTACACCACTACTACAAACAGCATCTGAGAAAACCACCACAATAAGGCTATCTATGACCAAGGAATTCATACAGAGTTTTGGCTCCCTGAAAGCGCCCAGAAAGAAATCCAAACAAACGTAGTCAATATATGTTGCAGTCATATCCTTAAGGGGGAAAAAAAAAGTCCCATCCAAACAAAAGTAAATTAAAAAATAAGTGACTGTTTCTCCAGATAAGAAGGAACAAGCATAAAAATTCCAACAGTATGAAAAATAGGTTGTTATAACATCCCCAAAGGATCACACTAGATGTCTAGCAGTGGATCTTAACCAAAATGAAAATTGTAAAATCTCAGATAAAAAATTCAAATTATGGATTGTGAGGAAGCTCAATGAGATGCAATAGAAATCTGAAAAACAAAAACAAAGAAATGAGAAAATCAATTCAGGATATGGATGAGAAATTTACCAAAGAGATAAATATTTAAAAGAAAAATGAAACAGAACTTCTGGTTATAAAAAATTCATTGAAGGAATGACAACATACAATTGAAAGCTGCAACAATAGACTAGATCAAGCAGAAGAAATAATCTCAGAAGCTGCAGACACATCTTTCAAATTAATGTCAGAAAAAAAATAAAGAAAAAAATTTTTTTTTAATGAACAAAGCCTTGGAGAACTATGGGATTATGTAAAATGTCCAAAACCTACAAATCATAGATAGTCACAAGGGAGAAGAAAAACCAAAAAGTTTGGAAAACTTATCTGAGGAAATAATTGAGGAAAACTTCCCTAGTATTACTAGAGATTTAGATATCCAAATACAAGAAGCTCAGAGAACTCCAGGGAAATACACTGCAAGATGGACTTCATCAAGAGATATGGTCATCAGATTATCCAAAGTCAACATGAAGGAAAAATTTTTAAAATCAGCAAGAGAAAAGCATCTATCACCTATAAAGAATACCCCATCAGACTAATAGCTGACTTCTCAGCTAAAATGTTATAAGCCAGAAGAGATTGGGGTTCTATTTTCAGATTTACTAAAAAAAAAAAAAGCTGTCAACCATTAATTTTGTATCCTGATCAAATAAGCTTCGTAAATGAAGGAAAAATAGTCTCTTCCAGACAAGCAAACACTGAGATAATTTGTCACCCTAGACTAGCCTTACAAAAAATGCTCAAGAGACTTCTAAACATGAAAACAAAAGCCATTATGAAAACACACAAAAGAGTAAAACTCACAAGTCTTATAAAATAATTACATATATGAGACTAAAAAGGAAACAGATACCTATTAACATTATGACAGGAACAAAACCTCACATATCTATATTAACCTTGAGTGTAAAATGGATTAAACAATCCAATTAAAAGATAGAGATTGGCAGAATAGATATTTTAAAAACATGAGCTAATCATGTGTTACTCAAAAAAAAAAAAATCACCTGTTAAAGATACTAATAGACTGAAGGTAAAAGGATGGAATAAGATATTCCATGCAAACAGAAACCAAAAGCAAGCAGGAGTAGTTATACTTACATCAGATAAAAGAGAATTTAAATCGACAACAATAAAAAAGACAAAAAAGGTCATTATATAATGATAAAGGGATGAGTTCAACAACAGGATATAAGAATCCTAAATATTTATGCACCCAACACTGAAGCACCCAAATTCATGAAACAACTATTACTAGACATAGGAAACTCAAGAAAGAAACACTGGACTTAAACTGGACTTTAGATCAAATGAATCTAAGAGACATTCATAGAACATTCTACCGAATAACTGTTGAATATACATTCTTTCCATCAGCACATGGAACATTCTCCAAGGTATAACAGATATTAGGCCACAAAAAAAGTCTCAGTAAATTTAAGAAAATTGATATAATTTCAAAATATATGGAAATATATGTTCAGTCCACAGTAGAATAAAACTAGAAATCAATTCCAAGAGGAATTTTTGAAAATATACAAAATATATGGAAATTAAACAACCTGTTCCTAAACAATCTTTGGGTCAATGACAAAATTAAGACAAATCAAAACATTTTTTGAAAAAAATGACAATGGAAATACAGCATACCAAAGCCTCTGAGATACAGAAAAAGCAGTGATAAGAGGGAAATTTATATGTTAAATGCCTACATAATAAAAAAAGAAAGACCACAAATTAACAACCCAACATCAAACCTCCAGGAACTAGAAGAACAAGAATAAACCAAACCCAAAGCTAGCAGAAGAAAATAAATAACAAAAATCAGAGCAGAACTAAATGAAATTGAAACCAAAAAAAATACAAAGAATCAACAAAATGAAAAATTGGTTCTTTGAAAAAATAAAAAACTTGATAGGTCACTAGCTCGATTAACCAAGAAAAGGAAAGAAAGGATGCAAATAAAAACAAACCAAAATGAAAAGGGAGATGTTACTGATACCAAAGAAATACAAAAGATCATCAGAGACTACTATGAGAAACTCTATGCTCACAATTAGAAAACCTAGAAGAAATTGATAAATTCCTGGAAACATAGAACCTCCTAAGATTGAACCAGAAAAAATAGACACCATAAACAGATCAATAATGAGTAATAAGATTGAATCAATAATAAAAGTTCTCCCAAGGAAAAAAAGCCCAGGCCCAGATGGATTCACTGCCAAATTTTGCCAGACATGCAAAGAACTGGAATCAATCCTACTGAAAGTGTTATAAAAAATTGAGGATGAGGTAATCTTTCCTAACTGATTCTACAAAGCCAATATCACCATAATACCACAGCCAGGGAAGGATATAACAAAAAAAAGGAAACTACACACCAATATCTGTGACGAACATAGATATAAAAATCCTCATCAAAATACTAGCAAACCTAATCCAATAACATATCAAAAATATAATATACCATGATCAAGTGGGTTTTATTTCACTGATGCAAGAATGGATCAACATGCATAAATCAATAAACATGATCCACCACAATAACAGATTTGGAAACAAAAATCATATGATCATTTCAATAGATGCAGAAAATAATGTAATAAAATTCATCATCCCTTCATAACAAAAACCCTGAACAAACTAGGTATAGAAGGTACATACTTTGAAATAATAAAATCTATATACAACAAACCCATAGCCAATATCATACAGAATGGGGAAAAATTGAAATTATTTATCCTAAGAACAGGTACAAGACAAGGCTGCCCACTATCACCACTTCTATTCAACATAGCACTGGAAATCCTAGCCAGAGCAATTGGGCAAGAGAAAAAAATAAAAGGCATCCAAATTGGAAAAAGGAAGTCAAATTATCCCTCTGTGCCAACAATATGATCTGATACCTAGGAAACCCAAAAGACTCTGTCAAAAGACTCCTAGATTTAATGAATGAATTCAGTAAAGTTTCAGGATACAAAATCAATGTATAAAAATCAGTGGCATATCTATACACCAGTAACAATCAAGCTGAAAACCAAATAAAGAGCTCACTACCATTTACAATAGCTACCAAAAAAAAAAAAATACCTAGAAATATATTTAACCAAAAAGGTGAAAGAGCTCTACAAGGAAAACTACAAAACATTGATGAAAGAAATTGTAGATGACACAAACGAGTGGAAAAACGTCCTATGCTCAGGGATTGGAAGAATCAATATTGTTAAAATGACCACACCATCGAAAGCAATCTACAGATATAATGCAATTCCTATCAAAATACCAATATCAATTTTCAAAGAATTAGCAAAAAGAATCCTAAAATTCATATGGAACCGAAAAAGAGCCCATATAGCTAAAATAATAGTAAGCAACAGTTACAAATATGGAGGCTTCACATTACCTGATTTCAAATTATACTACAAAGCTATAGTAACAAAAAGAGCATGGTACTGTTATAAAAATGGACAAATAGATATATGGAAAAGAATTGAGAACCCAGAAATCAAGTCACATACCTATAACCAATTGATCTTCAACAAAGTTGACAAAAACATACACTGGGGTAAACACACCCTGTTCAATAAATGGTGCTGGTAAAATTGGATAGCCATATTCAGAAGAATGAAACTGGACTCCTATCTCTCACCGTATATAATAATTAACTCAAGATAGACAAAAGACTTAAATGTAAGACCTGAAACTGTAAAAATCTGGAAGAAAACTCTTCTGGACATTGGCCTAGGCAAAGAATTTATGACTAAGACCTCAAAAACAAATGCGACAAAAATCAAAATAGATAAATGGGACTTAAGTAAACCAAAAATCTTCTGCACAGCAAAAGAAATAATCAACAGACTCAACAGAAAACATACAGAATAGGAGAAAATATTTTTGCCAGCTATGCATCCAACAAAGGACTAATTCCAGAATCTATAAGGAACTCAAATGACTAAATAATAGCAACAACAAAAATGTGAAAAGGACATGAACAGCTAGTTTTCAAAAGAAGACATACAAATGGCCAACAAGCATATGAAAAAATACTCAACACCACTAACATCAGAGAAATGCAAATTAAAACCACAATGAGATACCAACTTATGCCAGTCAGAATAGCTATTATTGAAAACTCAAAAATAACTGATGTTGGCAAGGATGCAGAGAAAAGAGAATGCTTATATGCTGTTGGTGAGAATGTAAATTAGTACAACTTCTATGGAAAACAGTATTGAGATTTATCAAAGAATTAAAAATAGAACCACCATTCAATCCCGTGATCCCACTGCTGGGTATCTACCCAAAGAAAAAGAAATCATTATATCAAAAAGATACCTGCCTTCATATTTTTATTACAGCACTATTCACAATAGAGAAAATATGAAATCAACTAAAGGTCCATCAGTGGATGATTGTATAAAGAAAATGTGGCATATATATAGCATGGAATACTACTCAGCCGTAAAAAAGAATGGCATTATGCCTTTTGCAGCAACATGGATGGAACTGGAGGCTATTATCTTGAGTGAAATAACTAAGAAACAAAAAGTTTAATATCACATGTTCTCACTTATATATGAGAGCTAAATAATGTGTACACATGATCATAGAGAGTGGAATAATAGACATTGGAGACGTGGAAGAATGAGCGGGTGGGAGAGTGAGACAGAAGTGTGCGATAAAAAATTACTTAATGGATACAACATATACAATTTGGGTGATATGGTTACCCTAAAAGCCCATTCTTCACCACTATGCACTATTACTATTGCTATTCATGTAACAAAATTGCACTTGTACGCACTTTATCTATAAAAATAAAATAAATAGAATAAAATAAAATAAAAAGTTGTAAGGAGTAGTTCCGTTCAATCCAATTCTACTCAAGGCTAATGAGTTAAGGTAGGAATAGTATGGCTTTGGAAGTTATAGCTTCCAAGTATTTGGTTTACCATTGGGTCAGTTACTGGGTAACTTCGTGTCACACACAAAAATGACCGATTCTAAAATGTATTGACTGCAGGAATTGTTTATAGTTGAAGATTTCTTCCTTTGCATTGTTTATGAGGTTTTTTCTGTGCAGTACTTAACATACTTAAATATCCTTGAAGGGATCATTGCGACTTTTATCTTTTTTAATGCTTTCTGTCAACAACAACATTCTAATAAGTCTGATTTTACCAAAGAAATAAAGGCTCCAAAATCCTTTTATAGGAATCTATCCTATACATGATTGTGAATCATTTAGAAATTTAGATAACTCTTAACCAATGCCTGACTATGGATATTGCTTATAATTTCAATCTCATACAAATATTCAAGTTATATATTGCTGTCTTTTTTATATACCTAGCTTCGGTGTAGTGGGTTGATTAGTGTCCCCCCAAAATTCATGTCTACCCAGAACCTCAGAATGTGATCTTATTTGAAAATAGGGTCTTTGCAGATGTAATTAAGGATCTCTAGATAAAAGCATTTTTGAGATTTAAAGTGGGCCCTAAATTCAATTGCTGGTGTAACCTTATAATAAGAGGAGAGGGCACAGAGTCACAGAGGACAAGACCATCTGAAGACAGAGGTAGACATTGGAGTGATGTGTCTACAAGCCAAGGAACACCAAGATTTGTCTGCAACCATCAGAAGCTAGGAGAGAGGCATGGTGTGATTTCTCTCTCAGAGCCTCCAAAGGGATCACCAACACCTTGATTTTGAAATTCTGGCCTCCTGAACTGTGAAACAACACATTTGCTATTTTAAGCCTACCAGTTTGTGGTACTTTGTGACAGCAGAAAAATAATACATTTAGTAAGCTACTTAACTCAATACTTTCAATACCTCATTTGAGTTCACCTCTCCTATCTTTGCCTACAAAATTTTCATCTTCTCCATTGGTCTATCACTTGAGAATACTCTACATTGACTACCAGTAGATGTTAATGACAATTTACTCCCCTCTACAGCCAATGAATTTTTGGGACTGTGCAAACTTGAACTGTCTCAGCTTTCAAACTGAAATCTATATTTTGTATTTCACACAAAAAAAAAAAAGGAAAAAAGAAAGAGAAAACTTCACGGTGAAATTACAGAAAGATGTGCCCCCTGCCCAATTTGGCATGTTCCTGAGCCGAATCCATTTCTTTATTGTTCTTATTTTCAATTTCACTATGTTTTATGAGAGTTTTTTGTGAACAAAAGCATGACAGTATCCCCAATGTTTACCTAGGGCTAGGTATTAACCTGAGCTCTGGTGTGGTTAGCTAAATATTAATAAATATGGTAACACCCCATGTTGAGCAGTATTTTTGAATGGAGGGGCTGAAGGAGAATTTTGTCCTAATGTCCAGGTCAAGCCACACTGCAGGGTTATTTCTTCTCTATTTTCACACTTACCTTGTTTCGAATCATCATATTTGTAGTATGAACCCTTCTGTGATACAAGCCCCACATTGACACTCAGATCATGCCAATGCTATGAAGTGACTGTTGAATGTAACTTTTTAAAGAGAGCTAGAATCTTCACAGGCCTTGGTGTCTAAGGTTGACACAGGAGTTTTGTTTTGTTTTGAGATTAGGTCTTGCTCTGTTTCCCAGGCTAGGGTGCAGTGGCATCATTATAACTTACTACAACCTCAAACCCCTGGGCTCATGCAATCTTCCTGCCTCAGGCTGCCAAGTAGCTGGGACTACAGGCGTGTACTACCATGCCCAGCTAATTTTTCTATTTTTCATAGAGATGGGGGTCTCACTCTTGCTCAGGCTGATCTTGAGTTTCTGACCTCAAGCAGTCTTCCCACCTCGGCCTCCCAGAGTGCTAGGATTACAGGCATGTGAGCCACCACCTCCCGCTGACATCTTAGAAGCTGCCTACCATACATGGCTAAAATGTTACCACTGGATGAAAGGGCTGCCTGCCCTCTCTAGATCCATTAGATGGCTATACACAAATTTATGAAGGGCTTCCATCTGAAATTATTAAAAACATTGTGATCTGATCAACTTTAGTACTTCAATACTAAGTGTATATATTTTCTAAGCTTGATTCGTTCTCTTAGTATAGGACATTTTAAATTGTCTCAGACTTTTTAATAAATAAAGCCTGTGTTTTGAAGAGTTGCTGATTGCCAGATATTTTTTATACATAAAAAAATAGAAATTCTTCAGTCCTGTAAGAGAGCTCTTTCAGGCTTTGGAGATAATAGTGAGGTCAATCAAAGGAGCAAGCCAATCATCGTGAGCTAAGGTTTAATTAGTAGAGAAAAGCAAAGTTAAGAAATGCATTATTTCTTTTTTGGTCCAAACCTTAGTTTTCATGACAACAAGTCATGAATGTAGTCTCTGGAGTTTTGACAGTTTTGTGTACCTTTCTCGGCCAGGTGCTCAGCCAATTTGGCAGGCCATAAAATTTCCACATACTTTTTAAAATGAATTTCACATTATTCATTTAATGTAGAATTGGTGGAACAAGCATGGCTTTCGTATCACTCCTAATACCATAATATCGGCCCTGAACATACAATTCATATAAATGCACTCTGGAGTCCAAATTAGGCATACTTTATATACTATAGTGTCACCTTACTGAGGCTGAAGACAACCAGTCTCATCAATCTTGCATAGCTGATATCTTATATAACATTTCAAATGAATAATTTCAAGCCCCATTTCATGAATATAATTTCTTAGTTTAACCTATCCTCTCTCTTAATGCTGATCCTAGGTTTAATTGGATGGCCCGTAATTTGCTAAATTTTGCTTTATGGAAAGGTAATCTGTGCTCACATATTTGCATTTGTGTCTAAAATCTTTTGTTTCTGTGATTCAGTCAAGCTCCTTTTGCTGATGATTAAAAATATTGCTAATATTTCCACTGACATGTTTTCCTGGGTATGTGTATGTTAGTTTGGTGAATATTTATGAGCTTATCTGATTCGTGTACATAATATTTAAAGATTTGTTAAGAAAAATTATGTTGGCTGACAATGTTGTGACAAATGTGAACGTCATTGGCAGAAAGGACGAAAACATTTACCTGTGAAATGACAAACCTTGATAAATATGAAAATCAAACCTGGTGATGAAGTTTATGAAGGAAAAAAAGACCCATAGGAGGAATAAAAGGCAACAAATATACCTATACCACAGAGCTTAATGCTTATGTTACCAAATCAGTAATAAGCAAGGCACGTATAAAAACAACCTGCTGCATGAGAATTGATCAAGATTGATGATGAAACTCACCAAGTGATTAAGGTAAAAATGTCATTGTATTAGAATTAAATCATTATCCAGAAAATAGAATGAAATGGTGGGAAATTGGTATATTAAGGCAAAATAAAGAAATTAAGAAAATTCAAATCTCGATAAAGATGCATTGGCAAGAATTGATTGGAAACAGGGCATAGTAGATGTAAATAAGCTAATCAATAAAAGTTACTTAATCTCATCAAACAGCAGTATTTATCTAAAAGCTTAGCACAATATAAAAGGACAAAAGAGAGTGCTAGTGATATATGAGGCTGATGTACACAGCTTCTTTGCATTTTCTTTACTTCTCAGTTTATGAGATAAAAATTGTGTCTCAGAGATTCCTGCTGAGAAATATAAAATGTTAAAAACAAAGGCAATTATATTCATGCCATAGCAGGGAGTAACACAATTAGAATGATCCAATGCTAGTAAAGTCCAAGACTTAAAGAACTAAATTCTAACTCTTAGTAAAGTTACAAAGAGTTCAAAGTGGCCAGCCCTTAATGAAAGAGCTACCCTTTGAAGAAGGCAAGCATTGGTCAAGGTTGGAGCATTAAACTTTGATAGCAAATCAAATGAAAGTTTTCATACATTCTGAGACTAAGTAGAGCTTCAATCCTGACTATCAAATCAGGCCTCTTCAACTAAAATTAGACAAGATTGGGCATGTTCAGGGTGGTATGGCCGTAGACTTCAACTAAACTTATATCTATTAAGTTTTAAAAGTCAAAATTTAATTGTAAATCCTTCCATGTCTGTAAGAGGACTGCTAAATTTTCCCATGATATATAGGAGCTTGGAGAACGAAAAATACAGTTTTGTGGCTAACAGTGTAGTTTCTGGCATTAGATAACCTAGCTTCAAATCCTGTCTCCACCACTGAGAAGTTGTGTCACCTTGAGAAAGTTATTTAATTTCTCAAATTCTTTGTGTCTAACCTCAAAATGAGCATAATGATAGTAGCCAAATACTTGGATTGTTGGAAGGATAAACAAGAAAATATAACAAGTAAAGCACTCAGCAAGTGCCTGGCATGCAACAATTGAACTAAATTGAGGAGGTCCTTGAATGAATTAAAAACAAAATGCTAACACTATGTTGTTTTGTTATTATAGCCTTGTAGTATAGTTTGAAGTCTGGTAATATGATGCCTCCAGATTTGTTCCTTTTGCTTAAGATTGCTTGGGCTATTTGGATTATTTTCTGGTTCCAAATGAAGCATAGAATTATTTTTCAGGGTCTGTGAAATAACACATTGGTATTTTGATGAAGATTGCATTGAATCTGTAAATCACTTTGGGTAGTATGGACATTTTAACAATATTGATTCTACAGACCCATGAACATGATATGTTTTTCCACTTGTTTGTATCATCTGTGATGACATACAGCTAACTGATCTTTGACGAAGCGGCCAACAATATACACTGTGGAAAAGAAGCCCTATTCAATAAATGGTGCTGGGAAAATGGATAGCCACATGCAGAAGAATGAAACAGGATCCATATCTTTCACCACTCACAAAAATTAATTCAAGATGGATAAAGGACTTAAATGTAAGGCATGAACCCAATAGAATTTTTAGAAGAAAATGTTGGAGAAACTATTATAGACATCAGCCTAGGCAAAGAATTTATGACTAAGATCCCAATGGCAATCACAGCAACAACAAAAATAAATAAATGAGACTTGATTAAATTAAAAAGCTTCTGCACAGCCAAGGAAATAATCAATAGAGCAAATGGATAACCTACAAAATGGGAGAAAATACCTGCAAGCTATACAGCCGATAAAGGGCTAATAAGCAGAATCTACAAAGAACTCAGGCAAATCATTGAGAAATAAACCAAACAACCCCATTAAAAAGTGAGCAAAAGACATGAACAGAAGCTTTTCAAAAGAAGATAGACAAATGGCCAATAAACATATGAAAAATATTCAATGTCATTAATCATCAGGGAAATGCAAATTAAAACCACAATGAGGTATCACTTTACCCCTGTTAGAATGGCTTTTCTTAAAAGTCCAAAAATAATAGATGCTGGCATGAATGCAGAGAGAAAGTAATTCCTCTACACTGTTGGTGGGAGTGCCAATTAGTACAACCTCTATGAACAACAGTATGGAGATTCCTCAAAGAACTAAAAATAGACCTACCATTTGATCCAGCAATCCCACTAATGGGTATTTACCCAAAGGAAAAGAAGTCATGTTATCAAAAAGACACCTGCACTTGAATGTTTATTGCAGCACAATTCACAATTGCAAAGATGTGGAATCAACCCAAGTCAACATCAATTCATGAGTGAATTAACAAAATGTGGTATATATATGCCATGGATTACTACTGAGCCATGAAGAAGGATGAATTAAGGCCTTTTGCAACAATTTGGATGGAACTGGAGACCATTATCCTAAGTGAAGTATCTAAAGAATGGAAAAACAAACACCACATGTACTCACTATTAAACTGAAACTAACTAATGAACACACGTGCATAGAGGGCAATAAAACTCAGTGGAAATCATGCAGCGGGGAGGAGGGTATAGGAGGCAGCCTCCTTAATGTGTACAGTGAACATTATGTGGGTGATGGGCACACTTATGATGATGACTCAAACATAAAAGTGATCCAGGTAACCAAAAATATTTGTCCCCCTGTAATACTTTGAAATTTAAAAAAATCATAATGCAAATGAGGCACTTAGCACAGTACTTGTTTAGATGTAGTAATACTCAATATATCTTAGTTAAAATAAAATAATAACAATTATAATAATGTTATTGAAACTTTATCTGTAAGTATAGGAAATAATTTGGAGATGAGGGAAAACTCCTGGACACAAAACAGTTTGCAAATTTAAAATTAATTTTTTAGATGACACAAGTAATGCATAAATAAGTAAATGTGTCAAACATCATAGAAAAGTATGAGGCAAAAATTGTAATGTGTTCCCCTTGAACCCCATTACCAATGCCAATCACCTGCCCTCCTGAGACTAATGACTGCTATTATTTCCCCTTTTGTATGCATATGTATGTAAATATGTGTGACTATGTGATCATGTTTGGTGTGTTCTACAACTGGCTTTGATCTTTAACTATTTCTTGGAGATCATTCCACGTCAGTACATGGAGATCTATCTTACTCTTATGTTAACTATTGCATAATTGTCTGTAATATGAATGCACACTACTATGTTTAACCATGTCCATAATCATGGACTTTTAACTCATCTCCATTTTTTTCCACTATAAACAATGCTGCAGTAAACATTCATGTAAATGGCTGTTTGTGAGTACATGCAAATAAATATATTTGGAACACAGTCCTAGAAATATAATTGTTTGGATGAAGAACATATACCTATACAGTTTGGATAGACACTGTAAAATTTGTCTTCAAAACGTTTTCCCCATTTGTACTCCTTTCAAGTGTGTATGGTAGTATTTATTTTCCCACACTCTTACCAATGCTAGAACACTGGACATTTCCCCTTGCTCTGTCTCTTACTCTCCTTTCCTTTTTGCCTCTCTGATGGGAAAAATATGTAATTGTTGTTTCAATTTTCATTTCTCTAAATTTTCATGAGACGAAGTGTCTTTCGATATGTTTATTGGCAGTTTGTATGTCTTTTTGTGTGAACTATCTGTTGATATCCTCTATCTATTCATTTCTGTTTGGTTGTTTGGCGTCCTCTCTAACTCCCACTCTCACTTGCCATATTTATAGTACTTTCCCTACTCTCAATTTCAAACCTTTGTCTGTCATATAAAACATAAACATTTTTGCCCTATTACTTTTTCAAAAACTATGTGATATCTTTTGGAGTCTACATGTTTAAATTTATTGCAGTATTATCTGTCCACATTCTTCTTTTATAACTTCTGAGTTTTATATCTTAAGAAAATGCTCTTTATTCTACAAAATACTTTCCATGATTTTCTTTTAATACTTTTTTTTTTTTTTTTTTTTT
>VBSM01000568.1:19772666-19783944 GCA_008086735.1 Cheirogaleus medius | reverse complement strand
CGGCCTCCCAGAGTGCTAGGATTACAGGCGTGAGCCACCGCGCCCAGCCGTTTTAATACTTTTTAAAATGTCTCTTTATGTTAAATTTCTTATTATGTTTTAAAATTATTTCTATTTGTACCATGACAGATCTAATTCTTTTGCCAAATAGTTACCTAAAAACACCCAAATATATTTTGTTGAAGAGTCCATCTTTTCCCTGCTGACTTGAAATGCTACCTTTATTATGTATTAATCCCCATAAATAAATGGATCTGTTTCTGGACTCTCTAACATTTTTTATTATATATATGTCTATCCCTATGGCCTATTGGCATACTGCACTATTTTAATTATCATAGCATTATATTATAGTATATTTAAAATCTATTGGTGCAAATCTCACTACCAATTCTTTTTTTATATATTACTTAACCATTTTGTGCATTTTCTCTTCCAGATAAACATTAAAGTCAAATTTTCAAATACCATAAATATGTTCTTGAGATTTTTGATGCAGATGCATTGTGTTTATTGTGTTAAGAGATTGGGGATGATCTTTATGCTATTCTTTCCATCTAGGAAAATTGGCTATGTATCTATTTATAACTGTTTTAAGCAAATTTTTATAGCATTTTCATCTGGTCTTGAACATATCTTTTTAATTTTATTCTTTGATATTACAAATTTTGTTGCAATTATTAATGTAATTTTATTCCATTTTCCACTTGGATAATTCAGTGTACGAGATTGTCAGTGATTCTTTTATATATTTTATCAGTCTATGTGAATGGTTATAGACATTTTGCTGGATTTTTAGTTGTTTCTTTTGGATTTTCTGTGTCAAACAACATGTGATTTGTGAAGAACAGCAGTTTTGTCTATTCCTTGTTGTTACAGTTATGATGGGTTGGCTTACTCAACATCTACTTGAGCCCCGTTTTAGCTGCAGAGAATGGAATCTAAGAACTATATTTCCTGGCATCTCTTGTAGCTAGGGCTCTGAATATGACTTAAGTTTAATAATCATATGCATTCAAATTCCACTTTAATTTAGAAATGAGTTGTAAGGAGAGAGAGGCAGCTGCAAGTCATCTGTTTTTCTATCATATATTGTAGCAAAAGCATCATGACTCTGCTGGCAGCATATAGTTTGGCGGTTTTCTTTTTGTTAGGCAACTTCTTAATATGATAGCTTCCTGATAACAGAGACAGTGGCCTTTTTATGGCCCAGTTGTTTGATGTGGTTTTAGAAGTTATTCATGTTAGATTCTGTTTCTTCAGCTTTCCCTTGAATAAGAAATACTTAATTGTGTTTAATCTACCTACTGTGATTTGTATTGTCTGAAACTAATAAAACCTGATGAGTATGCTTTCTGACATTTAAAATAGATCAAATTTTGTTGTCCTATTACAATGAGCAGCAATTCAAGAATGATGTTAAAATACTACTAGTAATAGTATCTTTGTCTTATTCTTAATTTCAAGTCAAATGCATTATACTTTATTATTAAGGATAATGTTTGCTGTGGCTTTATATATTATACTATTTATCAAGCTATGGGATTTTCTTCTTAGTTTACTAGGAAGAGGTTATTTATTTTAATATCAAGAATGTGAATTGAGATTTATTACTTTTTCTCTATCGATTAAAGAAGATAATTAAATATTTTTCATATTTTTATAATTTGCTAATATTGATTTTCTAATTTTGTGCCATCTTTGAAGTTTGGGGACAAATATTGTTTATATTTTACATACTTTTAATACACAGCTTAATTTTATTTACTATTTTGGAATTTGTAATTAAAATTGTACAGCTTATGATATTATAAAAATTTCTATTTTTTCTGAAAGGAAAGAACTTTTTTTCTGGAGATGGGACAACACAAAACATCATGTAGAGAAGCCATATTTATAGGCAGCTTACAATTTTCTGTGGCAAAAAAGGAGAGAACCTCTGGCTTGTAAGCTTAGATGTTACCATGCCATCCACTCCACACTAGAAACAAAAAAGGGGCTTAAAGGAATGAATAAAGGACACAAAGCAAAAGAGGGTATCTGCAGATTTGATTCATTTGAAGATACTGGCTGAAGGCTTCTTGGATTGAAAAAAATTCATCATGCCAGGTTCAAAGTGGATCTACCTAATGTCAGGGTACATCTGGGCTCTTCATTTTCATAAGATCAGCAGCTTTCATACAGTCTTAGTAAAACTTTCTGTTTCTGAGACTTGTATACAATAATTCAAGTGTTGTTTCCAAACTGTTCTTCTGCTTATTTATTGATTAAATAGCTCTTATTCCAAGATCAAACATTTTCTTGCCTTGCCAGGTATAAATTTTTTGTGGACATCAGTTGATCAAGCTGGGAGAACTAATCAAGTTGGATAAAAAATATATTCTCAAACTTTTGTGAAAAGAATCTGAAACTGAAGACTTGATGAGTGAAATTATATATATGTAAAAAATTTATATATATAGAAAATCAGTGATATATAATTAACATATATAATTATATGATTTATATATATGCAGTATATATAGTATACACATACATATATATATATAAAATTAACTATATCATTACAGGTTTTAAACAATTTTAAAGGCCACCTCGTGTTTTCATGAGATGATCATTGCACTTGAATTGGGTAAGAGTTATGTGAGTGAGTGTGCATATATCTGTGTATATGTACTTGTGATTGAAAATTCATAATTAATAAGTCTATAAAAATCAGAATTTCATATCCATATGTATTTTGTCCTAAAGTACTCTAATTAAATTTTTATATTTATAGACATAATATTCCTTTGTTAATCAGACATTTTTATAAACTTGACAGCCTAGATCAGAGGTAGGTAAACTTTTTCTGTAAAGTGCCAGACAGTAAATATTTTCACTTTTGTTAAGCATAAGTTCTTTGTTGCAGCTATTCAATTCTGCCACTGTAGTGTAAAAGCAGACATAGACAATGCATAAAAAATAACATGGCTGTCTTCCAATAAAATTTTATTTGAAAAATACAGGTGGCAGGTCATATTTGCCTGCAGGTTATAGTTTGTCAATTCCTAGCCCAAATATTCATCCAACAATTAAAATAAATAAAACATTAGACCAACGAGTCTACAAAAATATCTACCTGCTTATTAAAACAATGTTAATGCTATTTACTGTTTCAAAATAATATACTTCAATAAAGTAATCCCTGTCTAAAAATACATACACAGATGTTATTATTTTCAACAAAAATCAATAAGATAGAGAAAAGGAAAAATAGGCTTTTTGAAGGTACAAATTTTGACTGCATTAACTTCTTTAGCTTACACTTTTGAAGACAATATATTTGTACTTGTGGTATTTAGTCAAAATCTGGCAGGTAGTAACACTAAATAAAAAATATCTTGTATTTCTTGCCAATATGTTGGAGTTGCCCTTTTAATTTGAATAACTGACTCCATAAAAAAGTAGGGAGTGATGGAACAAACTAAAATGCAAAAGAAAGAGGTATCTATTTTTCATTGTTCTGTCTATATTAATAAATATCCAATCTCATAGAAAAAACAATAAAACTATAACAACTAATAAACAATCAAATTTTCCTCCCTTGTCATTTTACATCAACTACTGAGATAGGAGTGTTGCAGATCTGCCCATTTCTCCATTCACTTCTACAAATTTTTGTTTTGTATATGTTAACATTTTGCTATAGATGCATGCATGTTTAGGGTTTTTATGCCTCCTTGATGAATTAGTCTCTTTATTCTTATGAAATGTCCATCTTTATGCCTGGTAGTACTACTTGTTATGAAGGCTACTTTGTCTGAAATTAGTATAGGACTCTAGCTATCAGTGTTTGTATGATATATTTTTTTCTATCCATTTACTTTTAACCTCTGTCATTATCTCTAAAGTGGATTTCTTCTAGATGGCATATACATAGGTCTTAAGTTTTTATCAAATTTGCAAATCTATGTCTTTTAATTAGAATTTTCAAACCATTTATATTAGTGACATGGTTGGGTTTATATCTATCATCTTGCTATTTATTTTCTATTTGTCCCATCTGTATTTCCCCATTTTGTTTTATTACCTTCTTTTAGATAGATTTAAAAAAATAATTCCATTTTATCATCTCTATTTGCCTATTAGTTATACCTCTTTGGATTAAAATCTTAGTGATTACTCTAGCACTTACAATATATATTTGATTTGATTTGATTCTATCTTCAAATAATATCATTATTCAATGCTTATTATATGTCAGTGCCTAGTAAGGTATTTGACATATGGTAGGTGTTCAATAAATATTTACATTTATCCCCATTTGCTATGAGGCTTTCTAACTCCATCCTTTTCTATGCCTTTCTTCTACCACTTTCTAAATATATAACCTTTAGCAAGTTACTTGACTGAATCTTTGTTTCCTCATTCTCAAATGGCGAAAACAATTCATTCCTCCCTTCTGGATTAACATGAGCATCAAATGAAATAACATACATAAAAATGTCTGGGACATATTAGGTGCTTAATTAATATCAGTTTCATTTTTTCCAGTTCCAATGGCTGAAAATCAAGAATAAATTCCTTCTCTATCTAATTTAGACTATGTTAATATCTGTGAAGCTATAATTTGGGAGTTTTAAGCAGTCGGGTTTGGGGGGCAAACATGTCTTTTGCCTTTGCCTTCTCCTTCATTTTTTTTTTCTTTTCCCTGAGCCACATAGAAACATCATTTATCCTTCAATTATCATGCACATACTAGGTGCTATTCTCTTTGTATCAGCTATATAATGCCAAAATAATTGCAAGTATTAACACACAAACCTAATTTGTATATAACAATAGGAAATAATAATTTTTAGGAATCTGGGATGGCTGGGTAGCAGTTCTACTGCTTTTTGCTCGGTTGGCTGGGTGGACTTCTGGTTTCAGCTAGACTTGTTCACATGAGTGAGAGATGACTGGTTGTTAGGTTATTTAGGATGGCCTTATAAGGTTTTTCGGTGGCGGTGAAAAGAAAAGACAGACCGAGAGAGAAAGAGTGGGGGCCAAACCACGTGGCTTTATTATGCACTCCTGGACAAGGTTCTGGGGTCTCAAGAGAGGGGGACCCCAGAAGTCACCTCCGTTTGAAGGGGGTGTGGCCTTTTATACCGTTTGGGGTGTGTTAGGGACTTTTGGCGGCAAGAGCTAGGGCGACCTTTGGTGGTCATTGAGAAATAGGAGGGGCTGGCGGTAGTATTTGCGGAATCCAGGAGCCAAAATTCTCTTATCGGGGTGTGGTAGTTTTCAGCAGGGCAGTCGTCCTAGGCAGGTCCTTGGCGGGTCTGGTCTCATGAGCCTTTTCTTTTTTGATCTAAGGAAGGGAGGGGGCCCGCCACCAGCCTTACAGGCCTCATCTACGAAAACCAGTGACCCTGTATCTCTCAAACTCCAAGAGGTTAACTTGGGTATGTTCTCATAGTAATGGCAAAATGCAAGAGCAAGGTAGCTCAATCATGCAAGCACTTTCAAACCCATATTCACATCATATTTGCTAACAACTTATTGGCCAAATCTAGCCATATGACCAAACCCAGAACCAGAGTGGGAGAATACTGCAAGTTAACATGTAAAGGGTAAGGATATCAACTTAAAAAATAACAAATGTTGGCATGGATGTGGAGAGATAGGAACACGCCTACACTGCTGGTGGGACTGAAACTAGTACAACCTCTATGGAAAGGGGTATGGAGATACCTCAAAGACCTAAAAGTAGAACTACCATTTGATCCAGCAATCCCACTTCTGGGTATCTACGCAAAGGAAAAAAAGACGTTCTATAAAAAAGACATCTACACTCAAATGTTTATAGCAGCACAATTCACAATTGCAAAGATATGGAAATAACCTAAGTTCCCATCAATACATGAGTGGATTAATAAAATATGGTATAGGTATACCATGGAGTTCTACTGAGCCTCAAAAAACAGTGGTGATCTAGCACCTCTTGTATTATCCTGGATAGAGCTGGAGCCCATTCTACTAAGTGAAGTATGACAAGAATGGAAAAACAAGCACTACATGTACTCACCATCAAATTGGTACTAACTGATCAACACTAATGTGCACATATGGAAGTAACATTCATAGGGTGTCGGGCAGGTGGAAGGGGGGAGGAGGCGATGGGTATATTCACACCTAATGGGTGTGGTGCATGCTGTCTGGGCTGGGCATGCTCTTTGGGCTGTACAAAGGCAATTTATGTAACCAAAGCGTTGGTACCCCCATAATACTCTGAAATAAAAAATTTTTAAAAATTAAAAAATAAAATAAAATTAAAATAAATAAATAAAGGGTATAGATACTGAGAGTGATAAAAATTTACGACTGTTAATACAATCAAACTCTCACCGTATTAAGTACTAGGGGAAAAAAGGGGACTGAGATACCATCCCTGTCCTCAGTTAGCAGGGCTCAAAGTCTAAAGTTAGGGAGATAGACATGTAAACAAATAAATGCAGTCATGTTTCAAGATTTTTGAAGAGAAATCCATACATGGGGCAGTGGCTGGTACAAAGAAAGACAGGGTGATGGATTCTCTCTGGGAGGGGAGAGGGAAGAATAGATATGAGGAAAATCTTCATAGAAGTTTGATATGAACTTCAAAAGAAAGTAGGTGTTATGACATGAAAACATTTTGTTCTGACATTTTGAACTAGCTCAAAGGATTGCCTTGAATCAGTTCATTAAACCAATTGTTTTCCACAGACCACCTATTAGAATAAAAGTGAGAAAAAAGGCAAAATACTATCTCTTAACTTTTTTATATTGGTCTCAAATAATATTATGACTTGTATGTGCTGTTATTTTTAATGAAAATAATTTTCAAATTTATTTTATAGGGATATGCTCAGTCATTCTAGAAGCAACGTTTTATTTTTTAGTTTATGAAACATTTATTCTGTGCTCTTATGCAGTTCTGAGATCCGAAAATAACAAAATATTATAATATGTGCTTCTGCTATTTTTGTCCTAGTCTCAAATCCAAGAAGTACTAAAAATGTCAAATGGATTTGTGGGAAATAAAAATAAGAAACTATTTTTGGCTAGATTATGAGGCCAGTTTTTAAAACAAAGAGATTCAGATGACAATCAATTCTTTGAAATATTAATATTATGGAGTTTTAGATAATATTCAGCATGTGATAGTAAATATAGTTAATTTAGAGGATCATCACTGTTTATTGAAAACTCATTTGGTCCTAGATTTATAAATTCACATATCCCCAATTTTCATAAGCCCTTCCTAATCCCTCACTAATTCCATGTCTCTTTCAACCACCATCAAATCGCTAATATTTTTATGTAAATAACCAATGTAACAGACTACCTCCAAAAAACTGACAAGAAAAATTATTAGTCTCACTGTTACAAATCAAAGTAGATTGTAATTAGTTTGTTGTTGTTTAATTAACATCCAAGTCTACTCCTTCTAGCGAACAGAAAATAAGAGGAGTTATTGCTGAGGATACCAAATTAGAGGAATATGTTTCCAAACAAAACACTAAAAATTCTAGAATAAGATAGTAGAGGACCAAAAGCTGGACCTAAAACTTGAGACTTATTTATTGACTGCTCCCCAAAGGCAGCATGCTCATTTTTTTCTATACAACACTTAACGCTATACATATGTGTATGTTATATATATATGTATACTATGAGTATTAATTGAAACTCATTGAATGAATGATGGTTGAATCTTTTCCTTTATTAAATCACCTTATTTAACTGTTTAATGTGTGTGCCATGTTCATAAGTTCACCAAGCGTAGGGACCATACACACTACATATTTTTCCATTTTTCCCCTGTTTTAAATGAAAGGCAGTAGAAACAGTCATATAAAGATAATTTTGAGCAAAAGGAAATAAAAAACATTAATTCAAAATATCACCACCTTACCATAACTTTTGTAAAAATCATTATTTTACAATTTTTTCCCATACAAAAATATATTTTACATGATTGAAATAATTTGGTATATCTAATTGTATACTTTAAAAACAATACATTACAAATATTTCCATGTTTCTAAATAATGTTCATAATTATAAGCTTTAAATTTTATTAGTGGCACAACATTCCATTCTGTCAATATGCCATAAGGTTATTCAATATGAATTTCTTAAATAATCACCATGTACTTTTTAATCTATTGCTTTACAGGTGGAATATTTCCAGTTGTTTCCTCTCATATATGATACTACAATGAACATGTCCTTTTATATAGTTTATTGCATACTATAAAATATCACCTTAGAATATATTTCTATAACAAATAATGCTTGATCAAAGGCAGCGCATGACTTTATTGGCTTTGCTATAAATATTCATATTCCTTTCCAATTTTGAATGCCACCAAAGGATATATGATAAACTTGATAGCACTGCCCATTATTTTTTAAATGTTGATAACATATATATAATTATGATCTCTATTTTGCCTAGTACATTGAATTGTTCAGCAGTAGTGAACAGATAATAAATGTATATTTAAGAAATATGAAGTATATCACACTATGAGGTAGAGAAATGAGATGATAGTGAAGAAATATTATATTGACACTCAGAAGAAGAAAATGCTATATGAGTCAAAATATTTCAGAGAGGAATGTCCAACCATGACTAATACATAACAATAAAGAAGGAAGAAGAAAGAGCATTAACAAACAACCATAGAGATATTACAAAGGGGAGATGAGAACAAAAGGTGTAATGTATTTAAAATTCTTAGAACACTATCTGGCATATATCACATTCTATATGATTGATTTTTTTGTGATGATGATGATGATGAATTTCACTGCATGTTTTAAGCCATTCAATGCTCTAATCCTATGAGGTAGGTATTATAATTGCTGTCATCTTGTATATGGGGGAACTGAGGAAAAGGGCCATTAGTTAACTTGTTCTATGTATGTGGTAGATTCAAGGAGTTGAATCCAGGAGCCATGCTTATAACTATTCCATTGATCTACCTCCTGCTAATGAAAATTGTTGATTATGTCAGTAAAGGGATGCCTCTAAAACAACAGTGTACATTAAAAAGCTAGTGCAGAAATCAGGAAACTTGAGATGGAAAAGGCATAGTTTGGGAAGTTTATACTTGATAATCTTACTCTAAGCAAAATGTGATGGCAATTCTTCTCTGAGTGAACTATGTAGAGAGGTAGGCAGAAGATTATATTTATATGGAAGAGGAAAGATGTATTGAACAGACATTGTAGGAAATGAGTCATGGATTCAATTCATTCCTTTATTCAAAAAGTATTTATTGAGGCCCTACTATATGCTATGCACTGTTTTATGTGCTGGGAATACAGCAGTAAACATACATACACACACACACACACACACACACACACACTGTTCATGCCCTCATAAAGCATATATTTTAGGGGATAAGGGCTAAAAACAATATATATATATATATATATACACACAAAGTTAAGGATAATGGTTAATGATAATAAGTAAATACCCAATGGTAAAAAGTGCTTAAAGAGGAAAAAGAAAGCAAAGAGTTTAGAGAGTGCCAGTGGTAGTGGAGAAAGAGTCCTATTTTATATAGGGCCATATAGATAGTCCCTCTGATAAGATGCTATTTGAGCATAGATCTGACCAAAGCAAAGGCATGAATCATGCAGATATTGGGGGAATATTACATTCCAGGCAAAGAACAGCAACACAGAATCCTCAAGGTGGGAGCATGCTTGGCATTTACATAGACAAGAAATGAGACGAATGTGACAGAATGAGTGAAGAGGAGAGAGGAGATAAACTCATGAAAGTGCAGGTCAAGGTGCTGGAGGCTGTCTTAAGGGCATTTCACTCTAAATGCGATTGGAGGCCACTGCAGGGTTTTGAGCAGAAAAGTGACATGATCTTACTTATGTTTTGAAATCACTCTGATTGTTGTGTAGAGAAGGACACGTTGGGAGGAACAAGGGTGGAAGAAGAAGCTATTGTAATAATCCAGGCAAAAGAATATGAGAATTTAGACTAGGGTAATGATGGTGGAGATGAAGAGAAGTGGATGGATTCAGGATACATTTCAAGGATAACGGTTAAGTTTTTGGTTTAAGCAACTATGTAGACAGTGGTGTCATTTACAGAGATATGAAAGAGTGCAACAGGAGCAGATAGGTGCAGAATTAAAGAGTTTGTGGCTTTCCATACATTAGATTTATGATAACTATTAGACATCCATGTGGTGGAGTTGTAGAGTACACAGTTGAAAATGTGAGTCTGGAGTTCAGGGGTGATGTCTAAATTGAAGATATTAATTTATGACCCCTTAGTGTATAGGTAGCATTTAGAGTCAAGGTATGAGATCATTAAGGAAGTGAGTAAAGA
Organism: Cheirogaleus medius; assembly: GCA_008086735.1. NCBI lineage: Eukaryota > Metazoa > Chordata > Mammalia > Primates > Cheirogaleidae > Cheirogaleus > Cheirogaleus medius. The sequence continues at coordinate 19,773,566 of VBSM01000568.1, read as the reverse complement.
TAGAAAAAAGAAGAAGTCCAAAAACTTGCGTACTGAGCCCTGGAAAATCCAATGTTTAGAGCAGGGCTGGAATTAGAATAAAGGCAAGTGGAGCACTCACACCAGGCACAAAATTTAAGAGAGCACCAAAAACTCATAAATCAAGAAAAATACTACTTTAATGCAATATTTTTTAAGAATCAAAATTAATGCAAAAATCTTTGATGAACAAAATACCACAATTTTAAGTGACGATAGGATCAGTATTACTGATTTTTCCCTTTGCTTCAGCTCCAATATGGCTCAGCTTGGCATTGGTTCAGAGGTCTACAAGATGAAGAAGAACAGGTGAAGCAGAAGCTTTGATGCTGTTTTCAGTTGACTGAATTAAACTGTAGAGGAAAGGACTTATACTTACTTATGCTATTTTAGAGCAGGCAAAATTTATTAGATATAAGACATTAATACTAATCTTTAACTTTATAACTTTGAGGCTTTAACAAGGGGACCTGAAGATTTATAATAAATTTTATCATATAAAAATTTTTAAATAGTGCATAGAAAAAGATAACATAAATAAAATCAAGGAACAAATGAAAAGTCAGGGGAAATGTAATATTTGCAACAAACAAAAGGATAATTTCATAATTTAAAAAGATTTCTTGCACCAGAAAAAGAAAAAGGCAAATAACATAATTGATTAAAATAGGCAAAGGATATAACCTTCTCTTATTTAAAAAAAGGAATAGAAGGAACTTCAAATTGTGGTCTAACTCCCTCACAATTTAAGAAATTCATATCCCCAGGAGACAGCATTTTGAAACATCTGAAAGACTAAAACTAAAATAAATGAAAACCCAGTATGGGGCCAGGTGCGGTGGCTCATGCCTGTAATCCTAGCACTCTGGGAGGCCAAAGCGG
>VBSM01000568.1:19753146-19768568 GCA_008086735.1 Cheirogaleus medius | reverse complement strand
CCAAAAAAAAAAAAAATCATTAGCTATAAGTGTAAAATGCTACCAAGCAACCATGCTAGGTCAACAAGTGAGGCTGAAGTTGATTTTTATAATATTTCTTTAATTATGATCCTATGATGAGGGCTGCCAAAATGCACAACTCCAAAGGAGACTATTCATAGAGAATTGTGGTCTCTGTGAATTGCAACCCCTCAAATAAATATATAAGCTGAAATATGGCCCACTAGAGTTATGCAATGTGATGGTCCTACCCATAAGTGTTTAAGAATCTATTTAGCAGATACTCTATTTAGATCATCTTTCATACTTTCAGAGATAACAATGTCAAAAGCCTGGCCAGTTTTGTAGGTTGCTCCTACTGTTTCTTCCAGATCAATCATCTTACCAGTCTCCTTAGAAATCAAAAGAAAATAACACCAGAGATCTGATTCTATCAGTAATAACTTATGAAATGAATATTAAAAATATCTTTAAAGAGTTAATGTAGGCCGGGCGCGGTGGGTCATGCCTGTAATCCTAGCACTCTGGGAGGCCGAGACAGGCAGATCGCTCAAGGTCAGGAGTTCGAAACCAGCCTGAGCAAGAGCGAGGCCCCGTCTCTACTAAAAATAGAAAGAAATTAATTGGCTAACTAAAAATAAATAGAAGAAATTAGCCGGGCATGGTGGCGCATGCCTGTAGTCCCAGCTAGTCGGGAGGCTGAGGCAGAAGGATTGTTTGAGCCCAGGAGTTTAAGGTTGCTGTGAGCTAGGTTGATGCCATGGCACTCTAGCCCAGGCAACAGAGTGAGACACTGTCTCGAAAAAAAAAAAAAAAAAAGAGTTAATGTGTAATTGCCTTTTACTCCCTTTTCACTGGTAGAATCAGTTCTACCATGTTGTATTGTGGAATAGATCTTGAAATAATTTCAATTTTACCTATTATCAAAATTCTTCATAAATAATGGTTAAGGGGGCTTAATGAGTAATCTGGACCAAGCAACTGCATCCATTTATTACCACATCCCTGCAGTTTTCACTCTACCATCAAACTGAGTCAAAATGTGATAGATTGGTGAAGACAGACAAGGCCAGGTGAAAATGGACATAGGGTGTATGTAACTAAGAAGAGAATAAATTGAGTTTCTCACACCCACAGTGCTATAAATCATGAAGGAAAATCCAAAAGCTGTCTGTGAGTTAGTTTTTCCTTTATCTCTCTGTAAAGTTGAAAAATCAAATATTTTCTTTCCAGTTCATTTGGATTTTCTTATACCTTGAGAAAACATGCGAGTCTTTCCAGAAGTGACATAGAAGTATAGCTGTAGGTCCCTTGATTCATTGTGTGGATTTCACATTGTCAGTCTTCCATTATGTATTGACAGGAGCAGTCGAGGCCTAGTTATAATTGCTAATGAATAAAGTCCTCGCCATCAAATATTACCACATTAGGCAGTCCCTTCAGCCTTTCCAGAGATGGATAGAGGCAGAATTTGAGCTCTCTGGTTTTCTAAATATTCATTCTGTCTCTCTCCAACCCTGAGTTGGCGAGGCTTCTTTATTTTCCTGACATATCTCCTAGATCCCCTAGTAAAAAAAAAAAAAATGTAAATGAGAAATTTCTTCCCCTAAGGGCTTATCCTAGATCAAAAAGAGATTTGGTTGGCACTTGTGCTACTGAGTTGCACTGTCAATAACATAAAAGGTTGGTAGACATGATCCCTGCCTCCTGGGGTTTGTATTTTTGTGAAATACCCTTTCCTTGAATCTAGTTGGGATCTGTGACTTGCTTCTAAGAAATATGGTGAAGGTGATGTGATACCACTTCCATTAATAAGTTACATTATATAAGATTCCAACTTGCTAGCGGACTTGGTCTCTCTCTCTTTCTGGCTTTGAAGAAGCAGGCTTCCATGAAGTAAGTGGCCATGCCTGAGAGGCTAGGGTGCGATGACCTGTGGGTGGTCTCTACAAACTGAGGAAAGCCTCCAGCAAAAAAAAAAAGAAAGAAAAAGAAAGAAAGAACAAGTCCTTAGTCCTGAAGTAGCTACAAGTACTCAGTAACAACCAGAGTGAGCTCAAGAGCAGATCTTTCCTTGATGAGACTGCAGCGCTGTTCGACACCTACGATGCCAACTGATGAAACTCCTAAGCAAAGAACTCAGCTAAGCTATGCCTAGACTTCTGACCTAAAGACACTGTGAGATCATAAATATGTACTGTTTTAAGCCATTAAGTTTGTGGCCATTGTGCTTGCAGCAATAGAAAATTAATACCAAAAGGTTTCTGAAAGATATTAGAACACACTAGTAGCGTACGACTCAGTTATATGATATTGTGGTCTCATCAGAACACCCTGAGATTATACAGCACATGGGACTACCTAGTGCCTGGGCTAGCATTTTGGTGAGCCTGACACTCAAAGGTAAGAAGTTCATTACTAAATTAATCAGTGTTTTATGGAGGATTGGGTGGATGAGTATCAAGAAGGGGACAGAACTCTGACTCTTTGGCAATTTTATTGTGCTTCCCTTCCTCCTCATGCTCCCATCCCTTGCCTATACACTCTCTGGAAAAAAAATTATGATTCCAGCCACTCCATATCAGCCCTCTATTTTTGTCTCTCTCATCTTTGTTCTGTCTCTAACCATCTCCGACTTTCCCCTCTAACTTTAAAGTTCCCCAAAGTAGGTAGGTATTGGAATAGGTATAATCAGAGTTTAAAGTCATATGAAAGGGATAAAACAACATATATGTTTTCTGCTTCTAGCCATTTAACTGCCTCAACTTTTAACAACATTTTTTCTTTTTCATAAACTTCATAAGCAAGATATTCTATCTCTTTCAGGAGGTTTTCAGTTTCCCAGATAATACAGTATATTCCTCAAAAAGGATGATAAGACTCCCATCCAGCACAAATTAGTGGGAAAACTGAATGCGGGCAAGTGTTTGACGAAACCTTAGGCTTAGTGTTTCAACAATCCCATGACTAAAGGCAGGTATAAGAACACTGATCTTACAAGAGTCTCAGAAAAAGTGAAAGCCGAAGATTAAATCGCATTTCTTTATAAGAGAGTTAACCAGCTTTTAAAACACAGGAAGAAGTAGTAAAATCCTTTTGGTCACATTATATTACATACCATAAGATTTATGTAAGTCTGTTCTTTTGAGGCCTTTTCAGCATTTGTGAGATTAATTAACAAAGTTTTCCAGTACCTCTGAGAGAGTAACTCTGAGAATTAGGCCGGTCAAATACAGAGGAGTAACTTAAAAGATTAAATTAAATATATTATTAAAAGTCTAAGTGGGATCTCAAAATCCCAGTTCTGACTTTATATCCAGCCACCAAAAATTGATCTCATTCTCTTACTGAAAGAATAAGACTTACAAAGACTTTTATTTTGAAATTTCATGAACACACAATGTCTTCTTTAAAGAGAATTTCCATTTGAGATTAAATATAATTTTTTTAAAATACATGAATAGGCACTACAGACATGACTATGTAATATTGTAATTCTTACCTCCACATGTTACAAAGTGTCAAACATACCCAAGAGATAACCATATACACACTGAGTTAAAAATGGGACAGGGGATTTAGCTAGGTTTTCCAAACTATATTCCTCAAATAATAGTGTTTATAAGATATTAAAGCTTATAACTTGGACTAAATAATTCTGATGATAGTTCTACTTTAAAACTTAGATGTTTTAGTAAAATGGTATAGCCAATTTAAAAAATAATTTGATATTTTCTCAAAAAGTTAAACATATACTGCCATATGACTCAGAAATTCTACTCCCTAAGTACAGATCCAAGAAAATTGAAAATATATGTTAACACAAAAACTTATACATGAATGTTCATAGCAGCTTTATTCATAGTAGTCAAAATATGAGCTGGCCTGGTGGCTCACGCCTGTAATCATAGCACTCTGGGAGGCCGAGAGGGGTGAATCCGCTCAAGGTCAGGAGTTCGAAACCAGCCTGAGCAAGAGCGAGATCCCGTCTCTACTAAAAATAGAAAGAAATTAATTGGCCAACTAAAAATACATAGAAAAAATCAGCCGGGCATGGTAGCACATGCCTGTAGTCCCAGCTAGTCGAGAGGCTGAGGCAGAAGAATTGCTTGAGCCCAGGAGTTTGAGGTTGCTGTGAGCTAGGCTGAAGCCACGGCACTCTAACCGGGGCAACAGAGTGAGACTCTGCCTCAAAAAAAAAAAATATGGAAACCACTCCAATGTTCATCCACTGATGAATGGATAGACAAAACACAGTATGTATCCATACAATGGAATGTTATTTGACAATAAAAAGGAATGAGATACTGATACATTTTACAATATGGATGTACCCTGAAAACATTATGCTAAGTTAAAGAAACCAGACACAAGAGGCCATATTTAAATGAAATGTACAGAATGGAGGATAAAAGTAGATTAGGTTGGTCTGTAGAGGGAAGCAGAAGCAAGTGGTAATGAGTAGGTGATGGAAATGTTCTGGAATTAGATATTGGTAATGGTTTCACAGCTCTATGACTATAATAAAAAATAATAATAATAAATGATACACTTTCAATGAATGGATTTTATGGTATGTGAATGATACCTCAGTAAAGCTGTTATTGAAAAATTATATTTTAATATATGAAAGAAAAATCTTCAATACTTATATAACTGTTAATAGTGGTAATAAGTATTGAATAATATGCTCTTAAGAAACACTAGGACATAGATAAGAACACCAGAATTCCTATGAATATAGATAAAGGAAGCTTGAAATGCATTTTGATTATCTAGACTTATTTTATAATTTCAAAATATTAATACTTTTTTATTCTTAATATGATAAAATTATTTTAAAAATTTATCTATTGTGTTATAAAGTCTTTAAATAGCATTGAAGCCCAATTTCATCTTTTCTTTCAACATATCTGTAAGAAGTAATAATATATTTGCTGTCTACTTTAAATCAAGTGAGCTTTATATGCCATGAGCTCTTGTTGGTGTTCCAGCAGTTTATAAAAACTACTTTGAGGACAAAAAAAGTTTTTTAAAGAAAAGTCTTCTTCATTTAGAACTTGACAGATGGCCAAGAGTTAAGAAAATGATCCTTAGTTCCAGAGCCAAATTGTCAGTATTGTATTGTAGCATGCATTCAGGAAACACTTGTTAAGTAAATAAGGAGGGATAGCCCAAAACAACCAATTCCAACCTATACCATTTGTTACAATGGATCTTGCAGAACTCTGAGAAAATTTAGAATGTGGTTGACAAAACAAATATAATGAGTCAAACTTACTTCCTTTTTGGAAAATGGATCTACCCAACACTGTTTTCTAAACTAGCAACAATTGATAATCAATTGAAATTCATACTAAACTGTGAGCTAACATAATTTGCTCCATTATTGTTTAATTGTGCAAAGAACGTGGGGAGTGGAGGGACATATTCACAAACCTTAGGGAGACTGTTTTAGGCAACCTCTTTAAATGTGACAAACATTGATTTGATTCCTTTATAAGAGTCTATTCTCTCATGATATTTCAATTCCTTACAATAGCAATGTAGAAACTGTAAAACCTCTTTTAAATTCTGAGATCCTTTTATTGATTGCTTCTTGTTCAACAAAGATTAGGAACACCCTTTCCCTAAACTGAGATTCTTCTTAACTCCTTTTTCCACCTTTGGAAAAGGCTTCTCCCATCCTCATCTGCTTGACCAAGACAGCAGCTTTCCTTTAGTGTGGGCCCCCAGAGAATTAGGTGTTACTCTTAATGAGGCTTCTCTTTGCTTCCAGCCTGGTAAATACTCTCTATGCAGATCTGGAGATTGTTGTCCTGGCCCAGATTTCATCTAACTTCCTGCCAAGATAGAACTGTGATTGTGACCAAAGAAATACCCACTACTTACTTAAAAAGTGGTTTTATTGTTAATGTGAACTCCACAACCCTTGAATATAAATAACTACAAATAGGTATGAGTGGTTGCCGGTCACATGATTGGGGGGAAAGTAAGGAGCATTAGCAGAGGGATTCAAAATTATAAATCCAAATTAGTTGACAATATTTATTGAAGAGGGTATTTGAACAACAAAGGCATGAAGTGCTAGTGTGTTTGTTTCTTTAGTTTAATTTCTATTTCTAGTTTAATTTCATTTACAAAAGTTGTGGAAGCAGAGATGTTATTAAACAACATTATATTATAGGATGCTTGAATCTAGTTTCTGTGTGTTTGTGTGCTTATACAGCTTTTGATTTTTTCACCACTGGCAATAATGCAGTTTCCTTATGTCTTCTTTTCACTGGTAAACTTACACTTTCAATTCGTTTGAGTTTAACAGTACAGTGAATTACAGACAAGAGGATATGGCATCTTGCCAAATGGAATTAGGAAGTTTTAACAAAACATTTTCCTTCTATTGTAGCAATTTATATTAGATGGCACAAGAAAAGACCTCACCAGCTGACTATGATTACTCCCTAAGTGTTCTCAACTTTGAATAATGTCCTCAGTCTTTTAGGTCAATGGGTAACTATTTATTTACTATCGCTATAGAGTACTGTGAAAGACGTTTTGCCTAAAAGTTGTTGCCTAACTTAGTTTCTAGGAGTATCTTATTGTTATGGACTGAATGTATGTGTCTCCCCAAGATTCGTATGTTGAAATCCTAATCTCCAATGTGATGGCATGAGGAAGTGAAGTTCTTGGGAAGTAATTAGGTCCTGAGGGTAGAGTCCTCATGAATGAGATTAGTGCTAAGACACAGTGAAAAGATGGCCATCTGTAAATTAGGAAGTGGGCCTTCACCAAACACTGAATCTGCTGGTGCCTTGATATTGGGCTCCCAGCCTCCGGAACTGTGAGAAATAAATGTTTGCTGTTTAAGCTACCCAGTCTGTGGTATTTTGTTATAGCAGCCTAGAATGACTAACACACTTACTTAACTAGAGTAACCTTTTTTTTGGAGAAAGATCTTTTGGGTAAGTTCTGGATGGCTACTGTACATAGAAAATCAAGGTAACCAGGTTACATTTCTGCAGACATTTTTGTTTTTATCAATATACTCTGCCAATCTCATTGAATGCTTAGGCTGATAAAAAATCATACTGCATGCACCAAAGTTGTGTTATCTTATTATTACTATAGTTTGCATGATACTTTTTAAATATAGTACCCAATGTTCATCCAGTCTTTTTAATTCAAATTTGTTAGTTGACACTTTAAACCTCATAACTCCCAAGCGCTTAAGTGAAATAGAATTTCATAAATAAACATCAAAACCTTTTTATACAGGTCCATTATATACCCCATGTATATTCTCATATGAATCATGCATACTCAATAAAGATTATCATATACTAAATGAACAGGGTAAATAATTAAAAGATGATAAAATATAAATTTGGGTTATAACCAAGTCCAAGCTCGTACCACTCATTGCAGGACAGCCAATAAGTTGAGAGACAAGGTGTTGGGGCAAAGAAAGCAACTTTTATTCAGAGAGCCAGGAAGCCAAGAAGATGGTAGACTAGTGTCTTAAAGAATCATCTTAAGTTAGTATGAAATTTAGGTTCCTTTTTATGCTGAGGGCGGTTGCCGGAGGTAACCAACGATCGAGGACATCTGGGCTTCAGTGAGGGTATGAGGAGGTTGTAAAATTTCTTTGCTTTTGGTCAGTTAACTTTGGATGAGTAGGACAGGTAATGATGTTCTTATAAATCTTTAACACAGCACTGTCACTTGGGTGTATACTTTTCTTATCTCCCTCGGGGTTAGTTTTAGGGAAGGGACACTTATCATCTTTCTCTTAGCCTACATGCAGAGCTAAGCAGAAGCTTTTAACCTAAAGGATATTACTGCAGGGGGTCAGAAACAAAATGGAGCTAGTCATGCTCAGCCTCCCTTTCACTGTTACAGGATCATATTTTTGTTTTATAAACATTACAGTGTAAAATGAACAGACAAGATTATAGCATATTTAGAACCATTCTACCCTTTTAAATAGAAAGATAACTTTCTAGCTTATTAATATTTTAGAAAACTTTCTGACTCAGCTAAGAGCAAATAATTTGAGGTCAGATTTTATTAAAGAATGTTCAAAATATTTGATCAGAGAATCTTGGATTTTTATCTTTTTTAAACATCTGTTAATTATTTAAAGACAAATTTTATAAATCTTTAAAACATGGACTTTGAAAAAGTATCTGTTTGCTTTTTGCTACAAATAATTAAACTCAACATAAAAAAACCATCATAACATTGGATGCAATGAAACCAAAGAGAATATATTCTAACAAAATTAAATGATGAACACCATAGATTTTTACTTATATCAACTTAAACAGGCAAAGAGGTAGAGAAAGCAAAGTTCCTCCTTACCAGCCTCAACTAATATTTATTGAGTTCATGCAGATGTGCCAAGAGTTCAAAGACCTTTCTCCCCTCTTTAAATTTATTAAGAACTAGTTATACTTCATAAAATGTATAATAAAACAAAAATGTAAAGCTTAATAAAGCAAGCATACATACATACCTCCATTCAGCTGAAGAAATATGTGAAATAAATACAGTAAAGACCTCTGTATATGCTCACTACTCAGATTTCCCTCTTTCCACTCCAGAAAAATCACTATTCTGATTTTCATTTATATTATTTCTATTCATGATTTTATACTATATACTACACATGCACACCATAAAATAATATGTAATATTGTTTTGAATATTTTTAAACTTCATATAAATGGTAGAATTTGCCACTTGTGCTTGTTCAACACTATAGTTTGGATATTTCCATGCTAACATATGTGAGTCTATATCATTAATTTTCACTGCAAGGTGGTATTCTGTTCAATTAATATAGCACAAGTTAATTATCCATTCTTTTTTGCGATACATTTTTTTGTATACATAGATTTCTTTGAAGTGTATACTATTAATAGAATTGCTGGGCCATAGAGTATGCTCATCTTCAAATTTATCACATAATGCCAAATAATTTTCCAGATGGACTGTGTTTCCAAGTCTCTACACCTTCAGTAACAATTGGTACAATTAGACTTAAATTTCTGAATTTCAGTGAATAGAAAATGGTACATTCCTGGCTTTAGTTTGCATTTCTCTGAATACTAGTGAAGTTGAATATCTTTTCATATGCTATGGGCCACTTAGAGTTACTCTTTTCCTAATTATATATTCATATATTTATCCTTTTTCTATTAGTGTCGGGTTCCTATTGTTTTATAGTAAGTATTTCTAAATTTGGAATATTGGATATTAGTTTGCTGTCAGGTATATGTTTTGCAAATATTTCCTCCTAGTTAGTGTTTTGCTTTAATTTTGTTTTTAGTGTTTCTATTACATACAGTATTTTTTGTTGGCCTGTTTGTTTAATGTGGTTCAATCGATCAGTGTATTTTGTGAAGTTGTAAGGATTAACTTCTTGTTTCTTTTTAAAGAAATCTTTCTCTACTCTAAGTGATATATGTATATATTTCTATAGTTTAAAAGTTTTAAAGTTTTGGTTTTTATACTTAAGCCTAAAATCAACTGAAATTTCTTTTTGTGTACAGTTGGATGTAGGGGCTTATTATATATTTTTATATAGATGTTCGTATTCCAAGCATAATTTATTTAAAAATTCACTTATCAAGTTTCTATTAATACACATATATTTCTGGGTTTTGTCTTTTGTTCTATTAGTCTCTCTGCCCATCTCTGAGCCAGTATGGCACTGGCATAATTACAATACCTTTATGGTATCTTGATATATATTAAGGAAATTTCTCTACTTTGTTCCTCTTCTTCAAGTGTATTTCACTGTTGATTAATTTTATGTGTCAACTTGACTGGGCTAAGGGATGCTCAGGTAAGTGGTAAAACATTATTTCTGGATATGTCAGTGAGAATGTTTCTGGAAGAGATTAGCATTTAAATAGGTGGACTGAATAAAGATCACCCTCACCAATGCTGGTGGGCATCATCCCATTCGTTGAGAGCACCCAAATAACAAAAAACTGAAGGGAAAGTAAATTTGCTTCTGTTTGAGCTGGGACATCTATCTTCTTCCGCCCTTACAGATCAGAGCTTCTGGTTCCAGGGCTTCGGACTCTAACTAGGACTTGTATTATACTATTGGCTCCCCTGGTTTTCAGGACTTTGAACTGAATTACAGCACTGATTTTTCTAGTTCTCCGGCTTAAAAACGGCAGTTATGAGATTTCTTGACCTCCATAATCACATAAGCCAATTCCTACAACAAATCTGTCTGTCTCTCTCTCTCTCTCTCTCTCTCTCTATATATATATATATATATATATATATATATATATATTCTGTTGTTTCTGTTTCTTTGGAGAATCCTAACACCATATAAATTTTAGAATAAATTTGTCAGGTTCTGCCAAAAACACTGCTAAGATTTTGATTGAAATTGAAGTGAATTAAATTTATAGAATAATATAGGTTAAGTTGACAACTTTATGACATTGATTCTTCCAAGCCATGGACATGGAGTTTCTCTGCAATGATGTAGATTTTCTTTAATGCCTTTAAATTGAATTTTCAAATGATCTTTTTAAATGTCTTGCATATCTGTTGAATTTATTTCTAGATACCTAATATTTGATGCTATCTGTTTTAAGTGACATCCTTTTTTACTATTATATTTTATATCTATTTGTTGCTAGTAATTAGGAATGCAATTGGTTTTGGAATATTGATCTCATATTCACAGACCTTTCTGAAAACTTTTATTAATTCTCATAATTTATTTATAAATTCTCTTGGATTTTTCATGTGTGCAATCCTCTTGACTGCAAGTAATAAACATTTTGTTTCTTTCTTTCTTGTAATTGATCATCTTACTGACTTGGCCAAGACATTCATTATAATGTTGATGGGAAGTGGTGATAGCATCCTTGTCTCACTTTTTTTGTACATGAAAAGCTTCTAACACTATACTATTAAGCATAATGTTTACTAGAGTTTTGGGAAAATATTCTTCATGAGAATAAGGCAGCATTTTACTCTTTTCAATTTGCTAACTGAACATGACAAATTTTGTCAAATGATTTTTCTGCATCTAATGAGGTAATCATATAGTTTTTCGCCACTTAATACATTAATATGGTTAATTATATAAATAGGTTTTCAAATGTTAAATCAACCTTGCACTGATAGGATAAACTCAGTTTGGTCATGATTTTTTTCATGTATATTCTGCATTCAATTTCTCATATCTGGTCAATTTTTGCATCTATATTCTGAAGTGAGATTAGCTAATAGTTTTTCTTCCTCAAAATTTCTTTATCTGGCTTCAGTGTCAAGCATATGCTAGCCTCAAGAAATGACTTAGGAAGAATTCTCTGTTCTTCTAATATCTGGAAGGTTTTTCAACATTTTAAATTATCTGTTCTTCCAATGTTTGCTAAAATGATGTGTGAAAGTCTGGGCCCATTTACTTGTGTAGCAGGGGGGTGGATGGGAAGGAGTTTTAACTATTGATTTAATTACTTTAATGATTATAAGTCCAGTCCAGGTTTCTATTTTTGTTTTGACTCAGTTTTTAGGTATATTTTCTTATAAAATTGTCAATTTTATCTTATTACTTGAATTTTAGACATAAAATTGTTCATAGTTGTAGTTATTATGCTTTAACTTCTGCATCTCTAATTAAAATGAAAAGTCCCATTTCTTTTCCAATACTGCTTGTTTATCATAATACTTGCCCATTCTTTTCTGACAAGTCTTGCCAAGACAAATCTGTTCATGATTTTCAAAAAAACATCTTTTTCTTTGTTTATCCTTTCTATTGCAATGACTGTTTTTAACTTTATGAATTTCTGTTTATGAAAGTTCATTTCTCTTCAGTATTTATTATTTCCTGACACTCACTGTCCTTGAATTTATTCTGTTGATATTTTTGCAATTTCATAGAGTTGATACTAATCTTATTAATTTTCAGCCTCTAGTCCTTTTTAATATAAGCATTTAGGGTCATAAAATTACCTCTAAACTCTATTCTACTTGCATCTCACAAATTTTATAAGTGGTGTCTTAATTGTTCTTTAGTACCAAGTATTTTCTAATTTCCATTATAATTCTTTGACCTATGAGTTATAGAGAAGTGATTTTGTAAAATCTTCAAAAGTATGGTGCTATTTTTAGTTATTTCATTTTCTGACAAGTGTAACATTTTTGAGAATGTGGTTTACATAATTATTTTTACAAATTTATTAAAACATTATTTGTGGATTACTTCATGGTCAGTTTTCATAAATGGTATGTGCTCTTGAGAAGAATGCATATTTTCCACTTCTTGGATTCAGGGTTTTTTAAAATAAATTAATTAAATTAAGCCTCTTAGTTGTGGTGTTTATACTTCCCATGTCTTTATTAATGTTTTTGTTTACTTGTTCTATCATTCATTGAAATGATTGTTTGAAAAATCTACCACTGCTATTGGGAATTTGTATGTTTCTCTTTATAATTATGTTAGTTCTGTTTTATATAAACCAAGTCATATTATTGGATGCATATGAATTTGGAACTTTAATATCTTCTAGGTGAGATGTACTTTATCATTATAAGATAGCCCTTTTTATTCCTAAAAACATTTCTTCCTTAAAATCCTTTTATACCAGCTTTTCTCTTGGTTAGTAGTTTACTGGTATATGTTTTCCAATTCTTTTGTGTTCTTTTAAAAGGGTTCATGGCTGAATCTTTCTTTTTTTCTTTAACTGAGACAGGATCTTGCTGTGTTGCCTGGGATAGACTGCAGTAATATCATAGCTCACTGTACCCTCAAACTCCTGGGCTCAAGCTATCCTCCTGCCCTGGCCTCACTAGTAGCTGGGACTACTGGAGTGTACCACCATGCCTGGCTAATTTTTGTATTTTTTTTAGAGATAGGGTCTCACTGTTGCTTAGGCTGGACTCTAACTCCTGGCATCAAGAAATCCTCCTGCCTCAGCCTCCCAGAGTGCTAGGATGACAGGCGTGATTCACCACGCCTGGCCATGGATGAATCTTTAATGCAATTAAACAATTTTTGTGTTTTAACTGGAAAGGCTAGTCCATTTTCAGAGTTATGATTATTGTATATTTAAATTTATTTCTAGCATATTATTTATACTTTCTAGTCAACATTTTTATGTGCCTCTTTTGCTCTTTTTTTTGACTTTTTTATTGTACAAATGTTTTAAAATTATTGCTTATTTCTCCTTTAGCTTTTTCAAAGTTATGCTTTTTACTTATTTTCATGTTTATCCTTATAATGGTAATATACATCACTGACTTAGAAATCCAATTTTAATCCATATCTCTTCCCTTCTCTCAATCAATGGAAGAATTTTAAAAATACATTAACTCTGATAACCTCTTCTATCTTGATATTATTAGTGGCCAAAAATTTAGTTTCACCTTGTTTTTGTACCCCTAATATTAGTTGTCATTGTCATTTTGTCACCTATATCGTCAACCATAATTTTGTAGTCCATGTGTTTAGATTAGAGGTCAGAAAATCTTTTCGTAAAGGGCCAGAAAGTACACATGTTCAGTTTTGTGAACCACACAACCTCTGTTGCAATTACTCAACTCTGTTGTAGTGCAAAAGCAGCCATAGACAATATATAAATCAATGAGTATATTAGAATTCTCCAGAGAAACAGAACCAATAGGATGGTGTATGTGTGTGTTCATAAAATAAGGAATTAGCTCACACAATTATGGAGGCTGGGAAGTCCCAAGATCTGCAGTCAGCAAGGTAAGAATCCAGAACAGTCAACAATGTAGTTCCAGTCTGAAGGCTGGCAGGCTTGAGACCCAAGAAAAACTAAAATTTCAGTTCGAGATCGAAAGTAGGAAAAAAACCGATGTCCTGGTTCAAAGTCAATCAGGCAGGAGGAGGTCCCTCTTACTTGAGGAGGGTCAGCCTCTTTGTTCTACTCAGACCCTAATCTGATTGAATGAGATTGACCCACATTAGAGGGAGAAATCTGCTTTATTCAGTCATACTGGTTGATTCAAGTGTTAATATCATCCAGAAATATCTTCACAGACACACCCAGAGTAATGTTTGACTAAATGTCTTTACACCCCAATGGCCCAGTCAAATTGACACATAATATTAACCATCACAATGAGCATGGCTATGATCCAATAAAGTTTGATTTACAAAATCTGGTGCTGGGCTGGATTTGCTCTGTGGGCCACATTTACTTACCCTTGGTTTAGATAAACAACATTAACCAATATCTTTGCTGACCATTCTTTCTGGTATCTTAGTCCTGCATTTGGGTTTTATTTTTCCTTTTCTAAAAGTTTGCCATTTAGAGTTCCTTTCAGGACCTTGTCTTTTTTTACTATCTCTTAGTTTTTTGCCATGTTTTCATGTCAATCTATATAAATCTTTAAGCATTTTAAACATTTTTCTTTATCTGCTATTTTTAATAGCTAATGTTCCTCAGGCTTTAAATTTGGGTATTGATATTTATGCTGACTCAATTATGAATGTGTCTTTCCTTGTACATATTATAATTTTTCTTGTTTGGTCATATTAAACCTGTTTTTATCTTTGAGAATATTGCAAGGCCTACCTCAAAGATGCACCTTTCCAGGTACTCTTTGCAACTGCTTCTTCCAGGTGCCTTGGGGCATTATTGTCCCTAAATACTTTACACTGATATCTCTGGGGATTTCCATACCTTGCATGTAGTATAAATGTGAACCTGACACCTGATTAAGAATTAAAAATACAAAAGTATATTTTTTATCCCAGAGGAAGGCTGAGACTAATAGTGTTTCTCGTTTATCTTCCTTTGAAGGCAAATAGAGTTCTTGTAGTGCAACTTTTCATTAAAGTTGGACATAGTAATTCATGGGTAAGACTTTATGTGGGGTTCTCAATTCTAACCCCCTAATTCTACCTTGCATGGGGAAAAGATCTTGCCTCTTGTTCCTCTGTAGCTTTTAAATCTCAAGTGCCTATCTAATAGAGTTGTCATAAAGATAAAAAATTAAACATAAGAAGCACTTAGAAGAGTAACTAGCAACTAGTAAGCTCTACATACATGGTTTATATAATAATAATTATTATTATTCATAATAATTTTTATTGTTCTTATTGACATTTACCTTTCCACCTGGTTATAATTATCATCACTCTTCATTTGCAATTATCTCTTTATTTTGACAACTAAAGATATTAAACAGAAACTCCATAAGATCTCTAACAAATATTTTTTTTTATTTCAGCAAATTATGGGGTACAAATTTTAGGGTTTCAAATAACGCCCTTGCCCTCCCTCCCCCCACAAGTCTGAGCCTCAAGAGTGACCATCCCACAGACGGTGCACGTCTCACTCATTATGTATGTATATACCCGCCCCCCTCCCTCCTCCCACCCGCCCAATACCCCATTAATGTAGTTCCTATGTGTC
>VBSM01000568.1:19691757-19753046 GCA_008086735.1 Cheirogaleus medius | reverse complement strand
TTTGCAATTATGAATTGTGCTGCTATAAACATTCGAGTGCAGGTGTCTTTTTTACTAACAAATATTTAACAAATATTAAATAGGAAGTTATCCATAGATTATTGCTCTCATTTTTGTGATGAAATAGAGATAGAGGTTAAACGTCTCAATACTATAGTTTTTTTTTCTGCACTGTTGGAACATTGATCTCTAAGGAAATCTCCAAAATATCAATAAAAGCTATCTCTGAGCTTGATTATGTACACGTAGGGATATTTATGGTTTTTTTCTGCTATGTCTTTACTGTAAGAAAAAAACACACCAAACAAAGAAGAGACTACAAGTGGATGATGCAGGTAAGAAAGCAAAAGCAAAAACAACAACAACAACAAAAAAAACCACATTATATATGATATATATTGCTGATAACTTAGTATGGAAGAGATTCAGATTTTAAATGAAAAAAATTCTTTGGCCGGCATGGTGGCTCATACCTGTAATCCTAGCACTCTGGGAGGCCGAGGCGGGAGGATTGCTCAAGGTCAGGAGTTTGAAACCAGCCTGAGCAAGAGTGAGACCCCGTGTCTACTAAAAACAGAAAGAAATTAGCTGGACAACTAAAAATGTGTAGAAAAAATTAGCTGGGCATGGTGGCACATGCCTGTAGTCCCAGCTAGTCAGGAGGCTGAGGCAGGAGGATTGCTTGAGCCCAGGAGTTTGAGGTTGCTGTGAGCGAGGCTGACGCCACGGCACTCTAGCCCGGGCAACAGAGTGAGACTCTGTCTCAAAAATAATAAAAAAAGAAAAGAAAAAATGCTTTAAATCACCAGAATGTAAGAGGATATCACAAATCTCTACAAATATTGTTAAAGATGCTAACACCCCAAACTAATTGAGACTTGTGAAAACTTTTAGGGGAAGCAAAAGGGTTTCTTCAAGCAGTAAAAACAAAGGAAGAGGTTCATTGAATGGGGAAGATGATAAATGTTGACAAGTAAGAAAGACAAGTTTGAACAATTTCAGACATGTTTTACTTCATTATCTTCCAGCAAGTAAAACAGCCTCCCAATTAAAAAATCTACAACCAACATCACAGAAAATATCATAGAGATTCTGTTTTAAAGCCCAATAAAATTCTGATAGCATTTAAATGAGTCTACATGTTCCCCAAAAGCTCTATGTAGAAATGTGCAGATTTGTATCAGTGCCGACATAAATAACAATTGAGGACTAACAGAAAACCTATTTACATTATTAATAATGTAAACCATGTTGGAGATGAGAACATATATCCTGATTTTCAAAAATGAGGGGAAAAAAGCAGTTTTCAGAAACCTATGGGCCAAAAATGCTGGTTTCAGCTTTTAACAAAAAATTTCAAAACGTATTTTTATCAAGATTTTTTGTAAAATTTAGAAATGAATCAGTAGGAGCCAATGTGGGTTCACTGAGCATAATAAAACATGATAAGTTAAAGTTGATTCTTTTGTAGATAGGACGGCTATGCTGCTAGTCCAGGATATTGCTAAGATGTTGGATATCTTAATTGGAGCAAAGAATGTGGCAAATTCTCAGATGATAATCTGATAGTATTATGCTGAAATATAACTCAGAAAGTAATACAGTTAAGGTAGATTGAGAGCAAGTTGAACATCCTTACAATAATGACATCAATGAATTAATTGATAAATGTCAGCTTAAAGTGAAGTCTTCTGTACTGTGCCATACATTACCAAGGACAAAGATGATTTATTTGCTAGTTTGTAAGATGATTCAAAGTTGAGTGTTAACTAATATAATATGTGCCAGAGTAATGATTCTAAATGATACAAACAGGCTGCATTACAGAATAAATCTAATTAGGTAAAAATTCAAGTAGCACTTTTATTCAAAAAGTGGGATTTTATAAGTATAACATTATCAAGACCTGGTTTGGCAGCCATTTATGCCAAAACAAGAAAAAAAAATTCTGGAGTATATAATTGGTTACAAGGTCTTTATCATCCAGTCATAATCTGAGGGAACTCATCAAGACTGGTCAGAGGGCATAGTTCTTCTCTCCTTCCAGGTCCATGGTAAGACTGTATGTCCCCAATCCCTTTGAATTTAAATAAGAGACAATTGATTGGCTTTGAAAACTTTAAGAGTCAGGGAACAATTTACCACTTCCTCTTTTCCTATCTTGTTGACTACTGAAGTAGGTATGGTAATGGAGTTTCTGTCAGCCTGAATCCCTGAATGACTGCAATCCATATTGGATATTCCGTGTAAGTGAGAAACAAACCTTTGCTGCATTAAGCCACTGAGATTTTGGAGTTCTTTGTTAGTACAGCATAACAAAGGCTCTACTGACTGATATATTGTCTCCACTGCAATTCCGAAATAAACCAAACCTAATTTTAATCTTCTTCAAAAGAAGTTTGGTATAGATTTAATGAGATAAAATAATCCCATCCTACTCTGAAGCATTAAAAACATCTGAAGTATTGCTTTAATTCTGGGTATTATAATTTAAGATGAACTTAAAACTAGAATGAGTCCAGGGAAAGGCAACTGGAGCAGTGATAATCTAGAAAACATATAGATGACAAATTCCTAAAAGAACTGAAAAGATACAGGGACTACCTTCAAGTGCTTTGAAGAACTAGGAAAGGTCAAAGAAAAAAGATAAGATGGATTTTTGTGTAGATCCAGAGAGTAAAACTAGGACACTGCTGAGTTTAAAGAACCTTTTAATGACGTCCCCTTGTCGATAAAATCTAAACTCTTCGATTTAGCACAGAAGACACTCAGACACCAGTCACTTGTCGATTTCTCCATCCTCATCTTCCACTACTCCCTTATGCACAGGCCTTGCTTCAGCAGAACCAAACTTATTAGAACTCCCAAATGTGCTATACTTTCAGTGATGCTTTTTGACCTGGAATGCCTTAACATCTCCCCCTTCAAGATTCAGTTCAACCCGTACCTCCTCTGAAACTCACTGCCCTTTCCCACTCTTTTCCTTATTTCCTGCCTAAATGTGAATAAGTACTTCATTTTTCTGTTCCTGTACCACCTGTATATAGGTGAAAGCCACAGGTAGATGGATTTTGGTACAATAACAACATTTAAAAATAATGAGGTTTTTAATAATTACTAATGAAGTAGTAATTCATTGTTATTGGAAATATTCAAGGAGAGGCATTTCTACTTAATGAGAGTTTAAATTAGATGACCTCCATGGTTCCTTCAAGCTCTAAGGACTCTGCAAACATGAGGTTGATTTTACTACATTCAGTGTACAGATTTCATGGTGAAATGTCTTCACCATAAGGAGATACTAGTATTATATTAGTTGGTTAGTGAAGACATCTTTCGAAGACCCGATCAATATTAAGATCCCTAGATCTTTCTGATTTTTTTGAGTATTTTTTCTTTTTCTGTGGAGATCCTTTATTTGAGGTAGGAAATACCTGTGATGCAAAATTGGCCTTTTTATCAAAGTCTAAATTTTTAAAATAATACTAACATGTTCTTGCTTCTCTATGAATATTTAACTTTTTGCTATTTTAATACATACTATAACTCATTAAACCCTAATGGAAATGTCATGAGCTCCACAGAACAGGAATTATATAAGGATTATTACATTTATCCAAAGTCATGTGGCTAGTTACAAGAAGAACTGGACTAGAATACAGCTAGCCCCTCATACAGGTTCCTAAGTATGTTCTAAAACAGACACAAGTGGAGAGACATGTTCCTTGATGGAGGTATTAAGTATTGTTAAGATTTCAGTTTATCAAACATTTGTTTTTAGGCTTAATGAAATAGCAATAACATGAAATTTTTTGACATACCAGAATTATCCTAAAATTCACTTACTGAACAAAAAGAGTATGGAGAAAGCCATCAGACACTAAAGTTTATTTAAAACAGCAATAATATCATATGATACTAGTGTAAGAATAACCAGATCAATAAAACAAAATAGATAACACAAAACAAACCTTAGAACTCATAAGGAATATATGATAAAAATGGAATAATAAATTATTGGAGAATGGAAGGATTAACTCAAAAAAATACTACTGGGACAATTGATTATCTTTTGGAAAATAAAACATTCATCTTGTTAATTTCCATAGTAAGCCTCAGGAGAATAAAAGATATAATTACAACATAGTGAAACCAGAAAAACAGAAATATAAAATATATATCTATTAAAAATAGCTACCATTTATTCAGTGCTTTATTTAATCATTACCATGCCACTGTGAAATAGGTACTACTTTTGATACTCTTATTTTACAAATGAAGAAACTGAGGCCCAGAGAGACAGGAACTTGTTCCAGGTAACATATCTAATCAGTATCAGGAGTCTGAGTTCAAACAAGTCTAACTCCAAGTCCCACTATATTCTGCTACTAGTATCTGGTTGGGGGAGATCTGATTGTAAAGTCAGATGCAATTGAAGGACAAGATAAATCTTGCTATATAAAATATGCTTTATAAGATTTAATGATTCTTTTGATGGCAGGACACAATGCAATGTCACTTGGATAGATGAAAGGCAGAACTCTGTTACTTAACGCTCCAAATGAGGGAAGGCTGCCAAACAGGCCTACATAGGAAGTTGCACCTGGGTACAGAGTGACAGCAAGCTGGAGTTGTAGGGGGCAGCTTAATGTATGACAAGTGGGTGGGGTCAGCCAGGTTTCACGGGTTCCCTGTGAATTGGCAAGGTAAGCTCTAGGGTATTGGGGCTGTCCTTAGCTGTCTGGTACCTGGCCCCAGGCCAATTAGGATGGGTGTATAGTGGCCCAGAGGAGTATGAAAGCCTGAGAAGGAAAGTAGTTGGGGCATATACTTAATAAGCTGCTCAGGAAGGGAACTGACTTGCCCTGACCTCAAACTGGGTCAAAACAGCATTTTCACAAAACAGAACAAAACTATATTACAACATGCAAAACCTCCGAAGTGCAAACATTTTGTAAACAAAGGACAAAGTCAAAAAGTCATAGTAAAATCAGGATTAATAGAATATCCTAGATCGTAGGTAAAATAAACATGATACCCCCAAAAGGCAAGGACTCATCAATGATTCCATGAAGCAAAGGTGGGGCTGGAATCCTGTAAAAACTTCCAAGGGCTGGGATTTTTCAAATTACACATATTTTCTCCCAGTCCAGGTTATCTGATATGTGTTCTATGCTCCCACTTCCTACAGCAACGTACCCTGCCCAACCAGCTTCCTTGAGAATCACTACAGAACGTGACAATTATAAGAGAATGTCTTGGGCATGTGACCAGTTTAGATGCAAAAATATTGAGAACAATTACATAGGAACAGCCTATCTTTATACAACTTTTATATATATATATATATATATACAACTTTTTTTTAGTCAGCCTGAAATAGCTGGTTTGACAGAGAGACAAGGTGAAATTGAAGGCACACTGACCTGGTGGCTTTTAACACCCCTCCCCTGCCCAAATTCCTATACTCATTAGCAGTTCCGTGTAAGAGCAAAGAAGAACATCACTGAGACTCTATTTCAGTTACCTCTACTTTTTTTATGTATCTGGGAAGTGTCAGCTTATGGGACATCCTTGCCAAAAATCTATTGACATGTTGGGCTGAGTCATCATGCTAAGAGAGGAAAGATTTAGAAGCATTCAAACCTCTATAAAACATGGTGCTTAGTGACTCTTCACATCACAGACTGAAGCTTATTTGCCATGTTGAGGGTGGTGGTGGGGATTCATTGCAAGTAGGGGAAAAACATAAAAGAAACACTTTACTAAACAATTTGAAATAATTTGGAGCATTTATTTGCAGAAAAATCTAACATTTACATGGGAGGGAGGCATTGTCTCCATTTCTACAATGAACATAGAGTGATTAAGGAATATTGAGGAATGCAAATAACATGCACCGTTATGGCGTGAAATAGTGGCACTGAGCAGATGTGATCATGAGTACTGACAGAGACTCAGTGCCCACAGGGAGATGGTGGTGTCCAGCAGAAGTGATTCCTCTTTGAACACAAGAAAGAGCAGTAGTGTATATTATATTACTGGGAGGTGGAGGAGGCAGAACGGAGAACATGGAAAGGCAATCAACCACTGACAAGGCTTATTCATGAGCATATATGAAATACCCTTATTAATTTTCATTAAAAAATAGAATATTAGGGTACTTAACAAGAGGTCTGGAAATTCTGTGTTAGCAGGTCCAGAGAAAAAGCCAACACAATATAGGTTATGCAAAAGTATATAGACAATCCGTTCCTTAGTAGTGGAAATTTAGCTAAATACCCTGTACTACTTTCAACTTTGAACTTAAAATGTAAGGTTCCCAGTGTTAGGCTGAGCTGAGAATTCCAGCAAAATCCTGACGGACTGCTGGCATCAGTATGCACACACAAATCATCGTTTACCCTGCAAAGAGTGCTTTCTTTGCCGTGACAAAGTCTAACTAACAACTGATCAAAAATCTCAAAGAGGTTTTTAATCTCATGATGATCCTACAACAGCTGTAACACAATCCCTTGGGGGGAAAAAAGTAGATTTCTAAGCAAATCAAGTTTGACTTGATTTGAATTATGGGATTTTTAGAGAAGTGTTTTATCCCTAATACCAATTGTGTTTTTCACCTAGGAAAATAATCATGGGTCAGTGAATCAGTGACCCTTTTATGCCTTAAAGATACATATTTCTTTTTGATGGATTGGCCAATACAAAAATCTCAGTGTTTTAAATGGTTAATAATCCCAGAAAATTTCAGATTGATTATGTTCCTTTCATAAACCAATCTGCTAACGAGTTTGACAAAATATGATTAAAAAACCCTCAATGCCATCATTCTGCTGGATTTGTTTTTAAGTTGAAGCTTTAAAGTAATTAAATAGTACTTGATGAATTGGAAATCCCTTCCAGTAATTGCAGAGATGGTTTGCTTCTTAATGTTTTGCAAGGCTTTTATCATCATCTTCATACATACCAATACCAGCTTAAGGAATATATACACTTTTATTTCTCTTTCTCTCTCTCTCCCTCTCTCTCTCTCTCTCGCTCTCACTCTTGCTCTCTCTCTCTCTCTGTTTCTTGATCATTCTAACATGGATACGAAAACTCAGTTTTGTTCTATCGTGGCTACTTTTTTGCCCCCTAGGAATTTCTATTCTCTCAAAATAATATTAAAAAATTAAACAAAGGAGAGCATTTCTGGAGATAGGTACTCACATAAGGAGTAAGAAGTTTAATGCTTAAAGTTTAGGGAGGAGTTTGTAGAAATATTTTTTAAAACACCAAACAGAGCTATCCAATCCTGTTACGCCAATCCCTATTACAGCACTTAATCCTGGCATCATTCTAATGCCTGATACTAGCTCTTAAAGTGAATAGTTGGAAAAGAGGGGATAGATGATGGGGTAGGTGAACAAATTTAGATCTAGACTGTCTCAGCCTTATTAATGGATGAATTATCAGTCTAGACTTACAAAAGAAATAGGACAATCCTTGTTTCTTGGTCTTTTGTGTGTATTGATTTGATTTTTCTTTATTTTTTTGCTTTGGTAACTTATTTCAACAGTAGTCAGTATTTCTATCCTGTCAGACAGACTAGAAGGCCAGTGCACAGACACTCAAGCAGGGAGGTTGGACTAAGAAAATGTCCATACCAGTGTTTTATCAGAGGAAGGAACACTGGACCTGACTACCAGGAAACTAAGTTCCGATTCCACTGTGCCACAAGTCTCCTTGGTCTGCTGCTTCCTCATCTGCAAAATAGACAAAATAATATTGGTTCTATCACTACTGACATTGTGAGGATTAACTAAGATGAAGAGTGTTGCAGTGTTTTGAAACCTATAATAACTTATAAAAAGTGTTATCATCTTAAGAGAAAGAAAGAAAAGAGGATGATTCTTGACATTTTTCCTCACTCCCTTTCAGTTTAACAAAGCATAAAGGGACCAAATAAAAGCATATTTATACATTATAGATGAAATTATAAAAGCCTAGTAGCAAATACACACACACACACACACACACACACACACAGAGTACTCATTCATTTTTCCTAGAAACGTTGCCTCTTAATGCTGTGTTACTCGGGGCCTTTGGATTCAACTAGATTTACAGTATGGAGAATAAAGGACACCACTCTTACTGGTGTTTTTATTATGTTTGACCTTATATCCAAGGTTTTCTGCATTTTTCTAGTTATGGACTCTGACTATTGATTCTTTTAAAAAATAATCTGTAGTGAATGAGCTGTTTCCAGAATCCTTTAGTTTTTCTTTTGAATTTTTAAAACTTCATGTTTTAAAAAAATGTTGTGCACATATAGATAATCAACCCAATCATCCCCAGACACAGGAAAACCCTTTTCATAACACTTACATTTTCTCTTTGATATTTTATTCTTTTGATATGTTGAATGTAGTCCTCATTAACATTGTTTAAATAGTAAGCTTATTTTTCTTAAGGTATATACATGGCTCAGCTCAAAATTTCAGACAACAGCACAAATGATAGTGAGAGTACATAGACTCTGGAGATATACAGATATAAGTTTCTTATCCTAATTCCACCATGTATTGTATGACCCTCAACAAGTTCTTTAAGCTCTCAGAACCTCGTTTGGGGTGGTAACAATACCTACTTCATAGAGCATATGAGAATCTTAAAAACTAACTGTTACTTTGGCATCTAGAAGGTAACTGATAAGTGTTACTATTAGAATAATGACTGTAGATTGGATTAAACAATGAGTAGGTTCAGTTACTTGGCAATATCTTTGGCAAATAACTATACTTTTGGATTTAAAAATCCGTAGTGTTTATTGTTTATATACCTTCATGTTTATCTCTTTGTAGGTTCTATGACAATTAGTTTTTTACCTTTCCAGTTCAATTCAGCAGAAAATACTGAACACATACTAAGTGCTAGCCATGGCGTTAAGTGCTGGGGAGCTGAAGATGAATAAAGCAGGGTCCTTGTACTTGAGGAACCCTTTAGGATTCAGAAGTGAAGGGACTGATTTTATCTATATTTCTATTGAGGAAAACAGAAAAATAATGATGATTATCACTCAAATTATTTATATTTTGATAAATGGCATGTAAAATCATTCTTTATTTGTTAAAATGTAGAAAAATGGGAAATATCCACTCTTTTTTGCCTTTCATTAATCTGTGTGTGCAGACAATGAACATTCGAAAAACAAGGCACCCACCAACATTATATTATAAATACTCTCAGTATTTCTTCAGTGTTTTTATTGCTTTCTTACGTGTCGTGACATTTTCATGTGAGTAAAATATAGTCCCACAGTCAAGTTGTTCTCAGTCAGGTCTACAAAGAGAAAAGTCATTCAATAAACATAAAAAAAGGAAAATGCTAGAAGCCAATCCGCTGCTGATATAGGTGTGGGTGTTCTTTTTTCACTTTGATTAAAACTGCATGCAATTGTGTGTTTGAGGAATATGATTCTGCTGTTGTTATTGCCCAAAACTATGGAGTTAGACTAGTTAGAGTAACACAGGTGCTGCCTTGGATGACAAGAAAGTCCTCAAAGGTATACAAATGTTTGTCTAAGTATACAATAGCTGATCAGATCATAAAGGTGTTCTGTTCTGTTCTTTGTGGAAGGACTCCAAATCCTTAGGCTGCTCATGGGGCTAGTTGTAAGAACACTTTGGGTATAATCCCAACCCCAGAATTCTGGGCTGTGAGTGTGGAGCTGCTCCAGGTTCTTTCTGATACAATCTAGGATACAGGATTATCATTATTTCAATTCCAGATACCTCCAGTCCCCAAAGAATCCCAATGTGGTATAGAGGCTAAGAATGTAGACTTTCTATGACCTTGGAAAAAGTACTTTAAAAAATCACTCTGTGCCTCAGTTTTCCCACTTGTTTGATGATAATGGTATCTATTTCATAGGATTACTGTGAGTTTTAAAAAGTTAATAATGCATGTAACATGCTTAGACTTATGCCTGCCATGGAGGAAATGTTGATTGGTTTCATCTGTAGCTTTTATTGGTGGTTAATTAAAAATCCTGTTTTGTTTCAGATCAATTTTTTTAAAAAATCAATTTTAATTATTAAATTATTAGGAAGACATTGAATACTCACCCTGTGATCAGCACTATACGAGGTGCTGAGAAAGAGAAAAACACAAAGATCCAGGGGCTAGAATGAGCATGGCCAGCATACATATGGTCTTGATTCTGATGAAGACTAATTTCTGAAAGCAAGGAACAATAAGATGCTCCACATTTCAGGAACTGTTCAAAAAGGTAGATTTCTTTTTTCATTTTCTTTCTTTTACTATTATTAGTTAACTTTAGGGAAGTCACATCATAGCATGGCTTTGTTCCTTATTTCCTCTCTCTCTCTGATTTAGGCAGAGTTTGGGGAGATTTCCAGTCATTTGAGAAGTTCAGTGTCTTTACCAGTCACTTCCACTGAGTATCTGTAGCTAGATATTACTTGCAAAAGCCTTCAAAGAGCTTTCTTTGTAGTTATACCTATATTCACGTGGATGACTTTCTATAACTCTTCTCTGACCCTATGTATGAGGGCCTTTCTTTAAAAATACAGTATAGGAAAGTAAAGTATTAGAAGTTTCTGTACTACATATATAACTTTCTGTAACATTTTCTTTTGCCTAGATTTTGGAGATGTAGTTGTTTTTGCTTCATTTCCCAATTTGGGGATCTTCCTCCTATGTTCTCCAAAGTAGTTACCTTACCAATGATTCTTATCCCAAAATGCTCAGAAGAATTTGATGTGTTCACATATTTTGACGATAATTAGCCTTTTAGAGTTATTTCACATTTATACCTACTGTTTCCGGATAAAATTGATCTGTCTTTCAATTTAAGTGTTCAGACTCTTCCTTTGATCATTTAGGATATATGCAAGAATCTTTCTTGTTTTTAATCTCTGTTTCATAAGGTTACCATATGAATCCATCAAATGCCATGACCTGTCCTTAAATTCTGACTTAGAATAAGGATTATTTTAGTTGGCATTCAAGTTAAAATTTGTTCCAAAGATGAAATGGACCAACGGGATTCAATTTGAGCATACCCCAGTATATTCTTCTACTGCATATGAAACAAGAAGCACTTGCCTCACTGTGACAAGGAAGGATATGACATTGTGAGGTTGCGGAAAGAAATGATTATCCTCTTTCTCTTATTTTTTAGAACAAAATCAGTTCATGGTCTACTGAAAAAAATTAAAACTCTGCCTTTTACCTACAGCCAGACAGAAATATCTGACCTGAATATATTAAACTCCCATCTAGAAGCACCTCATAATAATAAAATATTTTCTCAATTTCTATGTTATTGTCAGTACCATTTCAAATGAACAACATTCACTTCCAGAATATTTGAATTCTTATGTATTAGAAATGGGGAAGTGTGACACAGTTACTTTCCCATGGGAGCCTTGCTCAGAGCTCATTTGAGCTGTGACCTGCTTAAGCTGCCAGGAAGTGTTAGTATTTTTGTTGGAGCTTTAAAATGGAGATCCAGAGTGAAGGACAATGCATCAGAATTAGACATTTTCACTCTACAGCAAATGAAAAATACAAGGAAGTATATTTTCTTTCATAATAAAGTGTTTCACAACTTTCACCCTTTATCAGATCTTCTTAATAGGGAAACCTTATCTGTGAAATTACTTTTTTTTCAGTAAAAAATTGTTATATGCAAATTGTGTATCTTGAATCCTAGAATTCTGGCTGGCAGCAGCCAGATTTAAAGTCTGTGAACATCTCAAGCCAAGTATAAAATCCCTCTGAAGATATGGGGGTTGATGTGAGTTCTTGGGTGAATAAAGTAGTGACTATAGAAATAGTTTGGGTACAATTGTCGATACAATTTTTAATATGTGGCCAAGAACAGATTTTTAAATAGTATTATAATCTTTTAAAAGAAAAGAAGAAGAGGGGTAGCTGGGAAGAGGAATAACTGTTCTTGTTTGAAATAGTCTTTCAGTTGTTAGATTCCTTTGATTTCCATAACAGTGTAAGAACAAAGAATGGCCTTAAGCATAATATCATCAGGAATGAACATGGTTCAGTTATGATAGCAACAAAAGTTTGTGTTTTCAAGACATCCAATTCCTGACTGTGTTCTTGTTCTCTGGTCTCCTGCTGTTTCTTCTGTGCCCCTTGCATTCCCAATACCTCCTCCTTACCTAGCTAATTTCTTATCCCGCAAAGGTTCCAACTTAAACATCACTTCCTCCGGTAAGCCTTCCATTGCTTAATTCCAAATTAAGGATAGGTATCTTTCTGTGCTTTCTATGGTGTCTTTGACTTCTCTGGTGTAGCACACATCACATTGTTTTATAATTACCTATTTATATATCTTCTTCCCTAATTGTAAGCTCCCTCCACTATAAAAATAATAACTATTATTTATTGAGTATATACTATGGGCAAGGTACTATTCTAAACATTTTATATATTTTATATTATTTTTTTCTCATGATGATAATTTATCAATCCATTTTATAGATGAACAAAGTGAGGCACATAGAGGTATAAGTGTCTTATCCAAGGCTACACAGCCAATGAGTAATAGAGACAGAGTCAGAATTTGACTCCAGAGTGTAGGCTCTTAGCCATTACTTTATCCTGTCTCCTTAATGGCAAGGGCCATATCTGATTGCTTCAGTCTTATTCTCAGAGACTGAAACAGTGGCCAGTAGATAGAAGGTACACAATAACATATTTGTGGAATGAATCATGTATTTGTGAAGAAAAGCATCAATTGTTATGCAGACAGCATGCTGCTATTGCAAAGTAGCAGGAATATAACTGGTTCTTGATTGAGACTCTCCTGAATTTAAAATTAACATATCTAATTATCAGATTCTAACATTAACTCTTGATACCTGCCCAACTCACACCTACAAATGAAGACTGTCTTTGCATAAAATTCTTCATGCTTTGTTTTTCAAATCTACTCAATGTATATAGACCATGGAGAGAAACAATGCATACAATCTGGATCTTTAGACAGAGGAAATATGGGTCGGAAGGCTCAGCATTAGCAAAGGCTGAGCCAGGCGAGAGGACAGGCTGGCAGTGCCCAGCTGATGTTTGCTTTGACTGGTAGAAAGCTAAATTCACATGAGATTTGTATGTCAAAAAGCACAAAATCAAATGAACAATGGACTTCTACCCTAAGTTTCTGCAACAATTTGTAATTTCATCTGACACAAGCTTAATTTTAGGCAGACCTGGTTGAATGGGTGCACACACACACACACACACACATACATACATAAATTTGTTTAAAATAATATACTACACTTGTGAACATAATTCTTGTAAAATATCAAAAGTTAAATATTGGGTTTGACACTTTCCATAGGTTTGAAAAAACTGGTTGCTTCATGTATCCTAGTTAAATTGGTTCTGCATGAGTTATTGTCAGTTCTACTATATGGCAACATTGTGTGGAATCTTAGAGCCTGATGGTACCCCAGAGAGAAAAGATTATCTAGTGGAATATGTCATTGGGTGACATCCAGAAGAGGAATCAGAGGATCCCATGAGTTTTCTTGACTCAAAAATTGCGTGGTGTACTTTAAACAAAGCCATCAGTAATGTTGATATGTCAACATAATTTAATTTATGATCTTATGAGGTATTGCCCTGAAATCATTAAGCAGTCTAACAAAAAAACAGTAGAAATGATCAGACAGTGTAACTTATAAAAGCCCTGAGACTTTTGTGACCTTATGAATACAAGTAATGTACAAAAAGAATTTTCTCCAAAGAGGTCCTTGAAACAGTATCCAATTACACCTAAACCTCAGAATGAGATTGACATTCATATTAAGAAACAACAGAAGCAATTTCTCATATTAGAAATTGTTTTATGAAAGTTCATGGTTATGTTTTCTTGCTTCTCTGTTACTGTGTAGGTCTTGTTACTCAATGAGGTTGCTATGGTTTAAAATTGGCTACCTTTAGAAAATCAATACAGATGAGCCATGATATCATTATACAGTAAATACACACATATTGTGACATAAAAATGTTTATTTTTACCCTGGCCACTATCCCCACACACACACACACGAATTATGAATAAAATTATTAAAGTATATAAATTTGTATAATTATTATTAAACTAACTTTTGTAAACTACAGATTAGCATGTCCACTGAAGTAACAAATATATGTAGGAAGTCAAGTAGCAGTGATTTACAGATTGTTCTAAGGATGTCCACAAAGCATTTTATTGTTTTTATATTCCAATTCATTCTTTAGTTATATCTACAAATCTACCTCCATCCTCTAAAAAAGGTCACTTAGCTGACTAAGGTAACAGATTTGAGCAATTCCTTTCCTCCTGCCTTCCCTTCACAATTTTAGAGAGTTTGGGAAATTAAATGAATAGGTGCTTCTCTTCTAAATACATGAGGGCTATACCAGATACTCACTATGGATTTAGCTATTACATTAACATTGTTTAAAACAGAGAAGAAAAACAATGACTCTGAGACATGTATATGAGCTCACTGTTACTTGGTTCTTCCCATTATATGTAGTTTGGAAGAGAGTTTATACTTGTTGATTTTGTAGGATAATAATTGAAAAATACAGATTTTTCTTCTGCGATGTTATGATTCTAAACCCTATCAACTTGAGATGTGCTTTATCCTCCCTGGAACATTGAAATGAATAAAAATTAAAGTTTTTGTGTATTCTTTGCTTTACTATTGGTGGTTAAAACGTACATACTTTAATCTTGTGTGTATTACTCAAGTACTAGGTACATATATTTAATTTAATATTATCTATTGCTAAATAATATTAATATCAACAACAAACATGATAGATATCATGCATGGAGTAAATGTTTCTTTTCCATTCATTAACAAGTTGAAAGCTAAAAAGAGAACTTCATTTTAATCCCTTAGTATTAAACTTGTATTTAATCCCTTAGTATTAAACTTGCTATGGTTTAAATGTGTCCCCCAAAATTCATGTGTTGGAAACTTAATTTCCAATGCACCAGTGTTGAGACGTGGGACCTGTAAGAGGTAATTTCAGAGACAGAGCCCTCATGAATGGATTAATTTTATCATGAGAGTAGATTCAAAACCATGAGAGTGATATATTATAAAAGCAAGTTTAGCCCCCTCTTGCTCTCACATGCATGCTCTCTTGCCCTTCTGCCTTCTGTCATGGGATAACACAGCACAAAGGCCATTGCCAGATGCCAGTACCATGTTCTTGGACTTCTCAGCCTCCAGAACCATGAGTCAAATAAATTTCTGTTCATTATAAATTACCTAGTCTGTGGTATGCAGTTATAGCAGCATAAAACAGACTAAGACAGCACTTTAACCCAATTCCTTGCAGACTAGAATCTCACATCAGTGTTACGAGTGATGTTAGATGGCAATCAAGTTAAATGCCATTATGTCAC
Source organism: Cheirogaleus medius (assembly GCA_008086735.1). Lineage (NCBI taxonomy): Eukaryota > Metazoa > Chordata > Mammalia > Primates > Cheirogaleidae > Cheirogaleus > Cheirogaleus medius. Next base: position 19,737,604 of record VBSM01000568.1, on the reverse strand, counting down.
TATACAGGATACCAGAACAACCCATGTGAGAGAACCAAGGGAACAGAGGAAACTGCCCTTTAAAAGGTTTTCCAATATGCAGCTGTATTTCTTTATAACAATTCAATAATATTTGTTTGATATGGTAGTTTTTACAGTGCTACAAATGGACTTAACAGGTACAAGAAAAGGCTATGTATCTTGGTGCATGTTAGAAAAAATAACTAACGGTAAACATATTTAAATATAGATGATTGTGGGAACCACTGGAAAAATAATAACAGTGCAGAGTAATATATTTTATTGTATGAGAGAAAATTCTTTGGAAGATGAGGGTATAAATGTCAAAATTACTATTTAATTCAGTAAAGTATGCCTGAATAACCTGGTAGATAAGTGAATTAATATTTAAAATTAATGATAGGTCCTGTTAGAAAACTTCTGAATATGCTACAGGTATAGAAAACTTCCAAATATGCTATAGATGTGTGCTGATCAGTAAATTTTTAGATAAAGAGATCTTAGAGGACTAATCAATAAATTTATTAGGCATTGCCTCTTTATAATCCACCTATAAGATATAGAAATCTATTTGACTGATTTAGGCAAGGATATTGGTATGGATTGAATGTGTCCTCCAAAGTTCATGTGTTGGAAACTTAATCCCCAATGCAATAGCATTGGAATTGGTTGGGGCCTAATAAGAGGTGATTAGGTCATGAAGGCTCTGCCATCATAAATAGATTAATGTCATTACTATGGGAGTGGGCTAGTTACATGGAGAGTGGGCTTGTTATAAAAGTGAGTTCAGCTCCCTCTTGCTCTCTTGATCTCTCATGCTCTTTTGCCCTTCTACCTTTTGCCATGTGATGATGTGGCAAGAAGACCCTTATCAGATGCTAAGCAGATGCCAGCCACATGACCTTAGACTTCACAGTCTCCAGAACCATGAGCCAAATAAATTTCTCTTCTTTATAGATTACCCAGCTGTGGTATTCTCTTACAGCAGCACAAAATAGACTAATACAGGTATATTGTTAGGTATGAAGAAATTAAGGCCATAACTAAATTATTATGCTTGCACAGCACTGCATTGATTGTGAAAGCACAAAAACAAATCAAGGAGAACCTCATGAACCAAACTAAATTTCTGTTAAACAGGTTACCCTTCAATTTCCTAAATAATGGCATGATCTAAACAGTGAGAAATTTCCTTGCTGTGTTTATACTCTGTAATAAACATTATATATAATGGCAATTTATCCTAGATCATAAGTATTCTAATACGTAAGCTATGTTTACTAGATACAGTTCAACCCTAATGTGTCAGTTATTTTCTTAGAGTAAATGGCAAGTAGACACACACAACAATATTAATAGATTTAGTAAAGTGAAGGGGATAATTGGAAGAAAGGAGGACAGAAGCAATACTTAATTCACTAAATTAAATATATTCTCAAGCAATAAGATATAAATTTACTTGGCTAAAACTCTGCTACAACTAACAGATCAACTTTTCTGTAGCTCTGAGATTGCTCTTTCTGAGTAAAGGCCAACTAGGCATCCAAGAAAAAGAGTTGATATTGCTCTGGTCTTTGTAACAGTTGATAGAGTAGCTAGTTAAACATACTCAGTGTAAATTGTGCCCATTGTGCCAAACATAGGGCCTTAGAATTAAATTGAGTTATGAAAAATATTAAGTCCCTTATCCTCTTTCTGGGCACCATACATGTATTGACAGGAATCCTGTCAATAGTTCCTTCTTCAAAGAAAAGGAATAATCCAAGAAAGATTTACTACCTTTTAAAATAACCTATATTATCAGCTAAAACACAACAAAATTCTTGATTTATAGAGGAAAGGGATATAAAACTTGTGGAGAGCAAGTAGGGGAAGGGAGTCATCATCCTTGTAGTCATTCAACTCATGATTTACCTGGTACCTGGCTGTTTCTGATGGATTGCCTTGTCATTTCAGCCCAGACCAAGTTCTGGGCCAACCTGGTATCACCAATACTTATAACACCAGCAAAACCAGTTTAATTCTTCCTCCAAGGTCCTAGAGAGTCTGAGATCATCAGATTCACTCCAGGCTTAATGTAAAGTGAATTCTCCCTTTTAGAGGAGAATCAAACTGGCTTCAGCATCACTCCAATTGTCAAGGCTAATAAATGTGCTTCTCCCAATTGAAACCTGATTTGATTTATATAAATCCCTAGCTGATAATTTTACCTCCATAAGGACAATAAATGTCCTCATTGTAGAAAAGAACTAGAAAAAACCAAAAACTACTTGGTTGTAGATTTAACCATTAGAAATGTTGAGTCAAAATATCACAGATAATAACCCATAAATTGAGTAGAATGATATCAGGATGTGTTCATAATGTACTGATCACAAAATCATGTCTGAAGAGCTGTGTATTAAGGTGAATTAACTCAATTTTTTGCATTTATGTGCTTTATATTACACACCCTGGAAATGGTGTCAGAATTATGGCTAGGTCATCCCTAAGAATTTTAACAAATTATACTAAATTTAAGATTATATGTAATTTTAAATTACTTTTCTATGGATTGGATTTAAAAATTGACCTCTAATTATGAAAAGAATAGACTGAGGTGGCAAATTGTGTATTTATAGACTGGGTCTCATAAATTTTTCACTTCATTGTAATTTTGATGTATTTCTTTTCAGTCTCCCTTTCCAATCTAAACACGTTGTTGTTTTTACATAGCTATAACTATACAGTATGTACACTTTGTATTATTTTTACATTTAATACTGCAGAAGGTTCCTGACACAACAATGGTTCAAATTTCAATTTGTCAACTTTATGATGGTGGGAAAGCGATATGCATTCAGTGGAAAGCAGGAAGATGCTCTCTTGAGGTGTTGGGCAGTGGCAGCAAGCCACCACTCCCAGTAAGCCACATGATCATGAGAGTAAACAACCGACACTTTACAGTGTACTATTTGCCAGATTATTTTGCCCAACTGTAGGCTAATGTAAGTGTTCTAAATACATTTAAGGTTGGTTAGATTAAGCTATGATGTTCAGTAGGTTAGGTATATTAAACACAGTTTTGACTTACAATATTTTCAACTTATTATGGGCTTAATCAGGATATAACCCCACTGTAAGTTGAGGAGCATCTATATATGCACATGCTTTTTGTTGTCATTCTTATTAGGCATTTTATTATCTTTATTCTCTTCTCTAACATTCACAATCCTGTCACCAAACTTAGCAATGCAATTTAGCCATTTTTACATCAGGTCTTCATTCTTTTATTTACACCACTGAAATCATTGTTATTCATTCCCATATCAAGCACAGCCTTCATAAAGATCAATTATAGTGGCTGATTAAACACCACTCACTTGTGGCTGACTCTTTGGGTTGCCTCCAATGCTATAGAGGATGTCTGTTATTTTTTTTCAACTTTGGAAATAGGTATTTGTTTAATAAAGATGTTGTTGTTATAATTTAGTAGTATATTTTAACAGAAATAGTGAGAGACTCCATTTCGTGTTGCATTCTTGCTCAAAAAACAAAACAAAACAAAAAAGAGCCTATTCTCAGGAAGTATTGCTTTTCTAGACATTTCTTGAGCCCCTTCTCTATGCCAACTTCCGTGCTAGGTTCTGGGGATCAATAAATGGTGTTAGGAAAATTGGATCTCCACATGTACAAGACTGAAACAAGATCTGAACCACTTACCTCTCACAAAAATCAACTCACAGTGGATAACAGACTGAAACCTAAGGCATGAAACTATAAGAATTCTAGAAGAAAATGTTGGAAAAACTCTTATAGACATTGGCCTAGGAAAAGAATTTATGAAGAAGATCCCAAAGGCAATCACAGCAACAACAAAAATAAATAAATGGGACCTGATAAAATTAAAAAGCTTCTGCTGCACAGCCAGGGGAATTATCATCAGAGCAAATAGACAACCTACAAAATGGGAGAAAATATTCACATGCTACACATACAATAAAGGGCTGATAATTGGAATCTATAAGGAACTCAGGAAACTCAACAAGCAAAAATCAAACAACCCAATTAAAAAGTGGACAAAGGACATGAATAGAAATTTTTCAAAAGAAGTCAGACTAATTGACAACAAACATGAAAAAATGCTCAACATCTCTAATCATCAGGGAAATGCAAATCAAAACCACAATGAGATATCACTTAACTCCAGTGAGAATGGCTTTTATCAAAAAGTCTCAAAACAACAAATGTTGGCGTGGATGTAGAGAGATAGGAATACTCATACACTGCTGGTGGGACTGCAAACTATTGCAACCTCTGTGGAAAGTAATATGGAGATACCTCAAAGAACTAAAAGTAGAACTACCATTTAATCCACCAATCCCATTACTGGACATCTACCCAAAGGAAAAAAAACATTCTACAATAAAGACATCTGTACTCAAATGTTTATCACAGCAGAATTCACAATTGCAAAGATGTGGAAACAACCCAAGTGTCCATCAATATATAAGTGGATTAATAAAATGTGGTATATGTATACCATGGAATACTACTGAGCCATGAAGAAGGATGAACAAATACCCTTTTTACTATCCTGGCTGGAGGTGGAGCCCATTCTTCTCAGTGAAGTATCACAAGAATGGAAAAACAAACACCACATGTACTCACCATGAAATTGGTACTAATTGGTCAATACTTACATGCACATATGTAAGTAACATGCATAGGGCATTGGGCAGGTGGAAGGGGGAAGGAGCAGATGGGTAAATTCACATCTAATGGGTATGGTGTTTGATGTCTGGGGGTTGGGCATGCTTGTAGTTCTGACTCGGATGGTGCAAAGGCAATATATGTAACCAAAGCATCTGTACCCCTGTAATAGTCTGAAATAAATAAATAAATAAATCTAGTGCACTTTAAAAAGCTCAGGAAGAAGTCAGCCATCAACAATAATACAGGATTATGAAACTGAAACAGACTGATATTGAACTTCAACTCTTTCCAGAGAAATCTTATGTAAATAATAAAAACACTGGTCCCCCTATCTCCAGTCTTGCTCTTCTCTGGTTCTTTCTCCATTCTGAAATCAGAGTGGTCTTTCTAAACTCCATATATGATCAAGTCTTAAAACAATTCATAAGCCACACTGCACAATCATGGATTTCTCGACAGTGATCTAGAACCTCTTATATTTTCCTGGGTTGAGCTTGAGCCCATTATCCGAAGTGAGGTAACACAAGATCAGAAAAATAGGCTCCACTTGTACTCGCCATCAAACTGGTACTGACTGATTAACATAATGGTGCTCACAGGGTAGTAATATTCTCCAGGGATGGGGGGTTGGAGAAAGTAAACTCACAACTATAGGACATGGTGTGCATTGGGGGGACGAAGGGCATGCCTCTAACCCCCGCTAGGGAGAGGCAATGATATAAAATGTAACCAAAATGTTTGTACCCTCACAATATCCTGAAATTAAAAAAAAAATCATGGATTTCTGAAATGTTCCTCTTTTATGCTTCTGAGCCTTCACAAAGATGTTCTATCTACCTGAAACTCTCTTCTTTCCTTTTCTTCCCAATTCACCTGGTCAACTCTTATGCCTCCTTCAGTGCATGTTTAACAAAACATGTTGTTGTTTCTATGTAGTCATAACCAAACAGCAAGTACACATTTGTATTGTTTTTCCATTTAATACTTTATTATGTACATGTTTCTAAGTCTTCAAAAACATTATTTCCAATGGCTGCATAAAATTTCATTGAGTGGATGGCATCATAGATTACGAAACAATTTCTGTATCAGTGGCTTCCAATATTTCACTGTTACAAACTACACTGTGATGATCATCATGCACAAAATATATTGTGTTTAGGATGATTTCCTAAGCATTATGTCCTAGAGGTGAAATTACTGAATCATATTAAGGTCATTTTTATGAATCCTAAAACTTATTTTCAAATTGCTTTCCCAAAGTGTTTATAAAATTCACTTCCACTGACTATATAAGGAAGCCTGTTCTTGCACAGTTTTGCTAGCACAGAACATTTTCATGGTTTTAAATAATTGCTAATTTGCTCAGAGAAGAATCATATTTCTTCATTTTAATGTATACCCTTTATATTACTGGTGAGTTCAAACATTTTCCATAGATTTTCTTACAGATCCCTTATAAATTGCCATTATGTTTAAATTTTTCTGAAAGTCCCCAGGGAACATCTCATATATGCTCATGTTTACTATTTGCCTTCGCTCTTTTGTGACTAAGTGGACTTAAATATACATATATATATATGCATTTAATAATGCTGATTTGATCTGAGGTAGGCAGACTTTCAAAAGCAGAGTAGTTTACTCTTTCTATCCAAAAGCACTAATACTAAACGTGTGCTTGAAAACCACTTGGGAAATTTGAGCTGAAAATTTCAGTAGGAAAAAACTGTCTAGGTAAGAAAGAGGCCCCTTGGAATAGTTTAGTCTTTATGATTGCATCCTTAAAAGGAATCTTGGGAATGCATGTGTGTGAGTGACTAGAAAAGGAAGCAGGAAAAATAAAAACAAGAGTGAATAACTTAATTATAATTTAACCACTACCAATATTAAATCAGTGCTTTAGATAAAGCTGGAGCTTTTTATTTTACCCAAATTATTTCACAGGGTTCTTTTCATATGTATTATCGTCTTTATGGTATGAAAATTTATTACCTGGTACTTATTCAACTTTCACAATCTGTTATTTGCTGGTTAGTTTAGGCTCTCTTCCTGTCTGAGTTACCTAGGTGTCAGTGATAAGTAGTACAAAAATACAGAAATAGAAAACAGCAGGGTGAGGGACTTTTAAGACACTTAATTGACTGTTTGGCATGTATTCTAAGCATGTGACAGGTAATGATTAAGACTGCTTAATTAGTTTCTGAATATTGGGATGAAGAATAGTAGTACAACTGAATAGTACTAATGAAAGACTGAATTACTATGATCAAAACATTCTTTTCTTTTCACCAGGTAAAAGACTTTCACATGCAATAAGTACTTGCACTGCCTTTCTTTTTGCATAAGAGAAATAAGAGCTGAATTGCCACAGTGATTATAATGAAAGTTCTGGCCTAATTCTCATAATTAAAACTATTCCATAATATTAGAAAAGAACATAAGAAATTAGAGCTAGAATTTCTCACATAAAAGAAAAGCTGTATGGTAAGGTAAACACATTATTTCCGTTATATTGCTGTGGATATTTAACAATTAGGTGGAAGGGATTAACATCCTATATATGAGGTAAAACAAGAAAAATACTAAAAATAAACAATGAAATATTGAGAGCACACTATTGTATATTATTTCTTCTTTCTGAAACTGAACATTAGGACAAATACCCCCTCTCCAATTTATTCATTGTCTCTTAAATATAACATTATGACTCAAACACTTTGATATCCTATTAAATTAGACGATTTATACCTCATGTGGCTGGGTCTATGAGTTACTTATCTTTGTATATTCAGATTCTATTACTTATGTAATATGTGTAGCAAATGTCTGTTCAATGCAATTTTAAACAGCTATCAGAATGAACCAGCAACTCCAAGAACTTTTCCAGTATGTTTTCTCTCTTTTTTTCTGTTGCCTAATTGTGACTATGTCTGTGTGCATATGTGTGTGCAGTTTCCCTCTTCAAGGCCAAACATCTGGGGCTTCCCTCACTATTAAAAGCCAGCAACCGCCACACTCAAGTGTTGAAGATTGCAAAAGAGATGGAATTCTCAGGGGTGCTTTGTCCCAGAGCATGTGGAATTTGAAAGCAAAGCAGATGGAGTCCTGGAGAAAGACAGCTTGGTGATGATGATTTTAATGATTAAATGGAAATCGAATGAGGGACCACTGAAGGATGGAAAGAGCTGAGAAGCTGTCAGAGGGTCACAGAAGGAGAGGAAAATAGAGTTTCAAAAAGTTTCTATGAACCAGCCTAGCTTTCCTTAAGCAATAAGCCACAGGCAAGAGCCATAATGCTCTAAGAGCCCTGAAGCCCAAGGACAATAGATGTGTGTACCCTCCTGATTAGTGATGGCAGGAGACACAGATGGCTGGTTAACCCATTAGGTAGTCAAAGAAGGGCAGCCACCAGGGAATATGTGGCAGCTTCATGAAGCCAGACCCAGACAGGTGGCAGACAGCTTGAGCCTCAGCTCTTTGTGTTTGGTTTCTGACCTTATTTAAAATAACAGTAGTAAAATGCCTATTAAGCCTTAGCTTCAGGTTTTTTGGGGTTTTTTTTTGTTTTTTGTTTTTCTTTTGCCAAGCCTTGGTGAATGGGAGAGCTATGTCAGGAAGCTAAGTCTCAATTTTGCTTTGATATTTTTATCTTCCTCCTTTCTTGTGACTTTCGCAGAAATGATCTTTCTCTGAAAAATGCAAAGGAAAAGGTTTGATGATGACCCAGTTAGTTCTTCCTCTAGAAGCACTGACTGCTCATTCTCAAAACTTATTCAAGTCACCCCTATGCTAAGCAGCACAGTAGCCTGGCTCTGTAAATGTGTGAAACTCAAGGGCAGCCAAGTCAAATGCAGATGTAATGGCAGGTGAATTTGGTAGGTGAACACACCTGTTGAAAATTGTTTTATTTATTGTTTGAAATATATAAAAGTGCTTTAGGGAATATTATCCATTAAAGGCAGACACTGGAGAGGCTGATGCATAAGATAAGTATATAACCTATGCATTGCTCCAGGCATAGGTTTGTTTGATTTGTGTTTAATACAATTTTTTTGGCTGCTCAGTTTTGCATTGCAGTGAAAACAATTTTAAATCCTGTAAAAGTAAAACAGAAGTTGTTTTTCTTTTATTATACAACTGCAAGGAACCAGATTTCTGATCTGAACATGCCTTTCATATTAGGTACTTTTGACACAGTATTTAACTGGTTCAGAAGAATGTGTTATAACCTTCACTGTCCTTATAATAGAGGAAAAGGCAAAAACAAGTTAGAAATAGATGCCTTAAGTTATAGCTAAACAGTGTCAATTTCAGACCAGAAACTCTGTAGGGCTATTCCTTCTAAAATGATTGTTCTTTCTAGACCAGAAAGATATTAAGAGGCAAGAAAGAAGAAACGGAAGAAAGAATGGACTTGTAATTCCCAGGCTTCTACTCTGCTGCTGCATGTAGGCTTTATTGATAGGAGTTAGTTCCTCCTAAGAAATAAGTTCAAGAAATCTTGGGTTAGACAATGTTGAAGAACTGTCTTTGTTACAAGTGTTCTCAGAGTCTTTTATATGATTAAATGCCTTGTGAAATTTTAAAAGTATATATGCAGTGTTTGCTATACTTATTTGATTATCTAGAATCCCCTTGTCCTGAGAAACAAAGACTCTTTGAGAACTGTGAGACTGAGCCATCCACTGTATCATATTGAAACAGAAACTATGTAAGTATCAATTGAAAGCCAGGTAAGACACAAATCTGTGAGGATGAAGAGACCGTACTAGCTTTAATTTAGTAACTTTCTAACCCAACATTTCCTAATGTGTGTTGTGCAGATTACTTCTCAATATTATAACATGTTGGCTAAAAATAGGATTTTGTGGTCAAATGAGTTTAGGTAAAGCCTGGGTCAACAAAAATTAAGCAGATTTCTTTAAAAAGGCACTTCTTAGAATGTTTTTAAAAGCAGCCACTTCTTGTGTCTACTCAGTTAAAAATGTCATGCTTTTGGAGAACTGCCCTATCTTAATACATTCAAGCTGCTATAACAAAATCTCTTAAACTGGGTAATTTATAAATAATGGAAATTTATTGCTCACAGTTCCGGAAGGCTGCAAAGTCCACAATCAAGGTGCCAGATTATTCTATATCTGGTGAGGGCCCGTTCTTCCTAGATGTGACTTCTATATGTCCTCACATGGCAAAAGGGGCTGATTTTGGTCCTTTTTCATAAGGACACTAATCCCACTCATGAGGGCTCTACACCTCCCACAAGCCCTCACCTGCTGATACTATCACATTGGAGATTAGGTTTTAACATGTGGATTTAGGGGGGGACACAAACATTCAGACCATAGCATGCCTCTATTACTAAAAAATATTTCTTCTACTGTAAAATATGTTCTGATTCCCTGGCCATAGCTGTTTGGTCAAGAAGTGAAATATTTGAACCTAAGGGTCCATTTAGAATAATTTTCCTTATAGAATTCTGAGTTGAGAGACACAGAAGCTGGGCATTACTTGTATCTGTGTCATTTGAAAGTGTGCATTAGAAATAGCTCCCAAAACTGGCTCCAATTCATACTCATGTGGAAGTTATACAAAAATGCTGATTTCTGTGCCTCATATAAAATCTCTATATCAGAATATTTCGTACCTGATTTACACAGAAAATGGTTAATGATGATAGCTAAGAATTATTGAAAACTTACCATGCACTGTGTGCCAGGCACTGTAGTTCTTAACAAGATTCCCAGGAGAATTTTAGACATCCTGACCAGCTGTGGTCTAAGGATACACATTTGAGAAGCTGTATGAATTACTGCTGCTGATATGTCCTAATTCCTTCTCTTGCTGAGGTTCAGTAGTTCAACTGTCCTTTTTATTTCTGTGAATTACCATAGTATTCTTGCAATAAATTTCCTGTTAGGCTGAAGTTAGCTCAAGTTGGTTTCTGTTACATGCAATCAAAACAACTTTAACTAATACAGCATTGTGAATTTCTTAGAAGGGGCTTAAAGCATGTATTGCTTCACAAACTTATTAGACCACTGATTGCTTTTTCTTTTTTTTTCTGGAGAGCTCCTTGTTAAACCAGTATTCTGCTGCACATGCTTTGGGGAAGCACTAGTTTAAGGTAATTGATTTAACAGTGTTGTGAATTTCCTACAGGGTATATAATGAATGTTGGGTTTTAAGCCCTGTTTCTAGGGGTAACATTAATTGCCATAATATATGTTCTTAGAATTAGGGATGAAGAAAGATGGCTGACCAGAAACACCAGCTGCCAGAGCATCTCACTAGGAAAGAAAGGTTTTAGATGAAAGAGAAAAAAAACAAACAAACAGATAAACATAGATTGGGTGCAATTCTGAGGGCAGGGTGCCAGAACCTGTTGGGGATTCCATGGGAAGAAGTTGCAGAGCAGAACAAGGAGGAGCAAGATATTGATGGAGATTAATTCTGGAAAGGCTTGGAGTGCAGCAAAAAGGATAGGTGGAGTGGTTTGTTTCTCTCACCCTCACATCTCTGCGAGTCAGAAAGCTTCCAAGCTGCTTGAGAGAATTTTTACCCTGACGAGCTCAAAAGCTGCTGCTGACAGAGAACTGGGAGCTTCTTGTGGACAAAGTACCAGGATCCCAGGCCCCCTGGGGCATTTCTCATCACCACACACCCCAACCAAGACAGCAGGCACCATATTGCTTCTCTACCCACCATGCACCTTTGTCCTCCCCAAGAAGCTTCAGCCTCTCAGTTTTCCGCTTTCTCACTCCCATGGAAACATTTCCCAACCCCAGCCCAGACTGTGGGAGCCACAGGTGTCCAGTGGATCCCAGGGGATCTGCCAGATCCTGGAGCCTGGACATTCCAGGTGGGCTGCCCTGTGGAGAGGAGGACAAAGATGACCAGAGTGCTAGCTTTCCTCCATCCAGACTCTTTTCCTTCCCCTCATGCACCTGTGGATATGGAGAGGCAAAACTGAGCCACAATAATGAGGCTTCTACAGAGAATGGAGCTCAAATTATTTTCTCTTAAAGTCCTCCAGCATACTAAGAGGTGGTCAAACTATGAGCTCCCTGCTAACCGGCCCTCCCTGGTACAGCATGCCTGGTGACTCCATCAGAGAGGGGCACATCCAAAGTGGAGGGACATAAAACCTGCTGGAGCACCCCATAGGCAACTCAGGACCAGCACACTACTCCCTGGCATGGTCAGGGATTGATCTTCAGGGCCCCGGGGGCAGGCCTGCAGGCCAGATCCCATACCCCCAGGACTTGGTTGTGTTGCTTGGGGGCAGGGAGAGGAGATTAGTGAACTAATCTCAGGTGGCAAGGGAGCCCATATGGGCAGAACTGAGAGGAGAGTGCAGTGCAGGTCTCAAATGAGGCGTATTTGTGGAGCACACCTCCCCTCACAGGAAGGCTGTGCTCTCAGCCCAGGATAGGATCCCAGGTGGGGAAGTACCCCAGCCCACAGCATAATCATGGGGAAGCTTAGCTATTTATAGCTTCTGCCTGACGTCAAGTGTTGGAGAGAGACCACGGAGTAGGACAGCAGGAAAAAGAGTAAAACCTACTCTTGACAGCCAGATTCTGAATCTCAGATGGCCCCACCTTTACAAAGAGGCTTTCTGGTTGGGTGGGACCACTTCAGCACCTCCCTGGTGGCCTTCCCCAGAAGCTGGGAGCAGACCTTCGACCCCTGCTGAAACAGCAGCTACCTTATCAGTTTGTGGAGCCTGAGGGAATGCACACCCAACCCAGCCCTGTCTTGCCTCAGGCCCCCACCTACCTCTGCTGTGGCAGAGAATAGGGACTCACCTGGAAGTTACAGGGTCCCACCCACCACCGGGGGCATTCAAGTGCTTCTCCTGAGGGGCTAGAGCTGGTGAGGTCCCAAAAACCACATTACGGTTGTGCCTTCTGTCAAACCCATGTAATGACAAGGAGGTCAATCAGCACAGCTCTTTACAATATCTATTGACTTAATCATACAGGGTGCGGGTGATTCTCACCCACAAGCACCACCTACTGTCTCAGAGATTAAACTAGGCATGCCAATACAATTCACACTGTTAATAAGACCGCACCTCGGGGAAAGAGAAAGGATTTAAAAGACACCCATCCTGCCTCATCAATGAGAGACAGGGAATCTGCCCACTCATATAGCTCACCACTACTACAGTTTAAAAACAACTAACAACTGAGAAAACCACCATACTAAGGATATCTATAACCAAGATATCCACCCAGAAACTAGAGCTCAATCAATGTATGTACAAGCAAAGGCAAAGGTTCTTGCCAACATATGCTGAAACACACCTGTATGATTGAGGGAGGAGAAAACAGCCCCATCTAAACAAAAGAAAATCCAAAAATAAGAAGTGACAGCTTCCCCAGATGAGAAGGAATCAGTGAAAGAACTCCAGAAGAACGAAAAATCGAAGTGAAAGGATACCCGACAAGGGAACACCAGCTCTGTAGCAATGGAACTAAGCAAAATGACAATATTGAAATGACAGATAAAGAATTCCAAATATAGACTGTAAGGAAGCTCAACAAAATCCAAGAGAAAATAGAAAACCAACTCAAAGAAACCAGAAAAATAATTCAGGAAATGAATGAAAAATTCACTAAAGAGATTGACATATTTTAAAAAATGGAACTTCTGGAAATGAAAAATTCATTTAACGAAAACAAAACAGAGTGGAAACTTATAAGAATAGACCAAGCAGAAGAAAGATTCTCAGAGCTTGAAGACAACTCTTTTGCATTAATTCAGTCAGTCAAAAATAAAGAACAAAAAATTCAGAGGAATGAACAAAGCCTACAAGAAATATGGGATTATGTAAAACAGCAAATGTAAGAGTCATATATGACAAACCCACAGCCAGCATCATACTGAATGGGGAAATATCTCTACCAAGAGAACTACAAAATACTAAGGAAAGAAATCACAGATGACACAAACTAGTGGAAAAACATAGCATGTTCATGGATTAGTAGAATCAACATTGTTAAAATCTCCACACTACCCAAAGTGATTTACAGATTCAGTGCAATCTCCATCAAAATACCAAAATCATATTTCACAGATCTAGGGAAAATAATTCTATTCTTCATTTGGAACCAGAAAAGATCGAAAATACCCAAAACAATCTTAAGCAACAGGAACAAATCTGGAAGCATCACATTACCAGACTTCAAACTACACTACAGGGCTATAGTAACCAAGATAGCATGGATTGGCACAAAAATAGAGACATAGACCAATGGAACAGAACAGAAAACCCAGACATAAAACCATCCAAATACAGCCAACTGATCTTTGACAAAGTGGACAGCAATATACACTATGGAATAGAAGCCTTATTCAATAAATGGTCCTAGGACAACTTGTTAGCCACATGTAGAAGAATGAAACAGGATCCATATCTCTCAATAGTCACAAAAATTAATTGAAGATTGATAAAAGATTTACATGTAAGGCATGAAACCATAAGAACTATAGAAGAAAATGTTGGAAAAACTCTTCTAGATATTGGTCTAGGCAGAGAATTTATGAAGACCCCAATGGAAATCACAGCAACAACAAAAATAAATAAATGGGACTTAATTAAATTAAAAAACTTCTGCACAGCCAAGGAAATAATCAACAGAGCAAATAGGCAACCTACAGAATGAGAGAAAATATTCATAAGCTATACAACCAATAAAGGACTAATAAACAGAATCTTCAAAGAACTCAAGCAAATCAGCAAGAAAAAAATCAAACAACCCCTTAAAACATGGGCAAAAGACATGAACATAAGCTTTTCAGTAAACATATGAAAAAATGCTCAATGTCCCTAATCATCAGGGAAATGCAAATTAAAACCACAATGAGATAGCACTTTACCCCAGATAGAATGGCTTTTATTAAAAAGTACAAAAACAATAGATGCTGGTGTGGATGCAGAGAGAAAGGAACGCTTCTGCCCTGTTGGTGGGACTGTAAATTAGTACAACCTCTATGGAAACAGTATAAAGATTCCTCGAACTATAAGTATACCTACCATTTGATCCAGCAGTCCCTCTATTGAGTATTTACCCAAAGGAACAGAAGTCATTTTATCAAAAAGACACCCCCACTTGAATGTTTATGGTAGCACAATTCACAGTTGCAAAGATGTGGAATCAGCCCAAATGCCCATCACTTCATGAGTGAATTAACAAAATGTGGTATATGTATACCATGGATTACTACTGAGCCATGGAGAAGGATGAATTAAGGCCTTTTGCAACAATCTGGATGGAACTGGAGGCCATTATCCTAAGTGAAATATCTAAAGAATGGAAAAACAAACACCACATGTACTCACTATTACATGGAAACTAACCTATTGAGAACACGTGTGGATAGATGGAAGTATAATTCAATGGAAATCAAGGGGGTTGGGGAGAGGAGGGGATGGACAAAAACCTACCTAATGGGTACAGTGAACATTATCTGGGTGATGGGCACACTTATAACCCTGATTCAAGCATTATAAAAGTGATACTTGTAACCAAAAACATTTGTACCCCCATAATACTTTGAAATAATAATAATAAAAAGAATTAGGGATATTCAGTGGTTCAGCAGTGATACACACAATTAGATGCAAATAAATAATGCTTTGATATTCAGCTTTAGGATCATTCTGGTAAACAAGAAGTCAGGGCTCTCACTCAGTGATGCAGTGCTCCTATTTGCACATTATAAGCCTTTTCCATTCACCTATAGGTTTTACATAGATGACACATCATTCTACAACACACTTAGAGGCAAGAGTGGCAGAATCAGATGGTTTAGTGTAGGGTTTATCATTGTGTAGCCATAAGTAAAGAAAAAAATTAAGTATTATTAATTTAATTGACATAAAGTAATTATCTTCTCTTTTAAATATCTAAAAGGTTATGGAAACTCAGAGGAATAGCAGGATAAAATGCACTGGAATAACAGTAGACCCAGCTGAAATCTAAATTTGACTATTAGCTCTGTCACTTTGAACAGGTCCTTTTCTCTAAACCTATTTCTTGTTCTATAAAATGGGGATAATAATTTTTCTTCTATGCTTTTTTAGGACTAAAAGAAATAATAGTTACTATTATTAAGATATTTCTACATGCCAGACACTGTGCTAAACCCTTTAAATCCATTATTTATTTAATTTTTTAAACATTTCTGTGAGGTGGTTTGCTATTTTTCTATTTTGTAAGCGAGGAAATCTAGGTACAGAAGCACTAAGAACATTGCCTCAGGTTGCCCAGTAAACAGAGAGTCAGGTTACAAAATTAGAAAGTCTGACTCCAATGCCTACATATTGTAAACACTTAGTATTTAACTCTTTCTCCAGGAAGCTCCCTCCTTCACCTTTGACTAAGTAGCAATAGAGAAACATGTTGTCATGACAATATATTTAGATTGTGAAGAAAAAAATGTAAATCTATGTAGATGACACTGATGAATCCTGGCTTCTATGCTTGGTCAAGTTAGCCATCTTTGGGAGGATGATTTCAGTGGAGGGGAGAAAGGATTTAATCGTCAATATAAGCACAGTAAAATAAGAAAAATTAACAGTAGCACATGTATCGTACAAATACAGCTGAAGGAGTTGTGGAATTTTGATGGGATTAGTGAAGGAATGCCATTTGAAGTAAGAGTTTTAACTAGAGTAGGAATGTGGATTGGTGGAAAAGAATAGGCTACTACAGGCAGGGATAATATGCTCAAAGTCTGAGTGATAAGGATGAGCAGACTGGTTTGTTTGGATGAAGAACAAGATTTAGATTAAAAGGTGTAAGAACAATAAGAATGGCTATATTGAGAAATGGCCCAGGGATAATTTCTTCCCCACTGCTGTTAATATAGGAGTTAACATTTATTGAATGGTTACTTTGTGTGAGGCACTATACTAATCATTTTACTCGCACAAAATCATCTAATCCTCATTCCAACCTCATGAATTTGGCACAATTATCCGATCTATTTTACTGTCAAGGAACATGAGACACAAAGAAGTTCAATAACTTACACAAGGTTACTAGGAAGTGGAAGAGCAAGAATTCAAACCCAGTAAGTGAGGTTCAGACTCTATGACCTGTTGATACACCACATGTTATACCACATTGTAGTGTGGATTTGCTTTATTATGTTATACCCTTTCTTATAAAACTGAAGTGGTTTCTTATTACCTTTATTAGCAAATATAATTCCTCTGTCTCATCTCCAGGGACCTCTATCAACTTGCAACTCTTGATCATAAACATCATTTTTCATCACTTTCCCTAAATGGGCCCTCCTCTATTACAGGTAAACTAATATGATTCTCTACTTAGAATGCCCTCTCTCTGCTGATGCATGTCTCTAAACTCCGTTAAAATTTAGCTCAATAAATTTAGCTATTGCCTCCAAGAAGCCTTCTCTGACTTTTTCCATGGAATATCAATTCTAAATTAGTCTTTTTTTCCTCACAAAATGTATTATCTCAGTGGATATTAGGTGGATATTGATTATTTTGCCTTTAGTAACCTTACTTGAAAAGTGATATTGACTCCATGTGTTTTGAGCATGTGTTTTTCTGCTAAATGGATTATTAGTTCCTTGAAATTAAAAAAGTGTCTGTATACAATATCCATTCATTTGATACTGACCACGTAGAATAGGTAAAAATAGGAAGATGATACTAAAAACAGTTGGAAATAAGTTTTTATTTTATCCCCACACATACAGAAAAGGATTTATTTTAAAAATTCCACTTTTCTCTGATAGAAGTTTAAGTTCAGACTGTTAATATTTTTTTCCCAACTAGAAAGTAATACCAATGTCATGAAGGTTGGGGCTCATTTTCTTATTTGTGAAAATGAGATCACTGGTTCAAAAGACAACAGAACTTAGAAATAAGTATAGATTAATCATGCCTTTTTTAAAACAAAGGTTTTAATTATACAAGGCCCTGCAGAGATTGTTTATTTCATAATTACTGAAAAATGGCAAGTATCCCACATAATACCCTTTCCTTTTGAATATGTAAATGCACTTGAACAAATGCAGATATTTGGCGACTAGACAATGAATAAGATTCCCATTTGTGCTTAGTGGAATGGAATCAGTTGGTCCTCACTAATTTAGCCAAGGTTCTCTCTGCTAATGGCAAAACATGTCTGTCCCTGTAGCTAAACAAACACTAGATTATTCATTTTCCTTTTGGCAAATGCCATTGTGGAAATGCCCATGATACTTGTTGTTTATCATGAATGACTGTTGGGGGATATCCCTTGGTAAAAGGAAAACTGTACAAACCAAGATAATAAGGATAAATTTAAGAGTTGTGGAATTCTGTGTATGTGTGTGTGTTAATGTGTATCCAAGCCTTTATGTGATTTTTGTTTTGTCTGAATACAATGTGTTTCATGTTTCAGTAGAATCTTTTTTGTGTGGGGCTCCAAGTATAGATTAAAGGAGATAACATAAGTGATCTAGTGTATACTCAGTATCCAGATAGTATATGGCTCTTTTCTGAATCCTTAAAGATATATAATAAAGACCACCATGGTTTCTGCCCTCAAAAATCTTATCCTTAAATAGATATACAATCATCTATCTGGGTGAAGTAGTTGTGAATAAAAAGAGTATGTAAACTATATAGACAAGAACAGGAGAGATGATTGAGATTTATTTGAAATTACAGAGGAAGTGTTAAAACAGATTATAACACATCATTCTTTGTTTCCAATTAGCTCAGTTGATTAAAGCAAGGTGTTAATGAGGACAAAGTATAACGTAATTAGAAATTTAGCAGGAGTCAGAAGATCTGAGTTCTAGTTTCAGTGCTACATTTAACCCGCTGTTTGACTTGAGCAAGGGGATCAACCCTTGTTGCCCTCACAAAAAGGAATATATGTTTGTGAAAATGCAGTTCAAATTTTATTAGTAATATGCATAACACTAGCCAAAAACCATGGAAAAGTATGGTTATGAAAAAGGGAGATCACTTGGCCAGAGCATTGAGATGACTCATTTTGCCCTTATTTCTCTTTCAGAACACAAAAACTTGAGAGAGAACATTCTTTAAATGAGGGGGAAATTTCATCATATTTATTTTGATATTTCATAAGGGATAGCCCATTACTATATGTGTGACTGGAGCAAATTACATAACGTACCTAAACCTTTACCTTATTTCTGTAAAAATAGGGATGTCAACTAAATGAAATTATGCCTATAAAAGATTTAACCTAGTGCTCACTATATAGTAAGTGCTTTATAAATAAACTCTAGAGGCACTAGAGTAATAAGAATAAAGCCAGTAGAATCAGACTATCTGAGTTCAAATCCAGGATTTCCTACTTAATTGCTGTGTGACCTCTGAGCAACTTATTTAACCTTGTGAAACTTCAATTTTCTCTTCTACAAAATAGGGATGATGGTACCTATAGGAATATTGTGAATATTAAATGCAATGATACATGTAAAAAAAGACCTGGCACATGAAGTTCAATAAATGTAATTCATTAATTAAACAAATGTTTATGGAGGTTTTACCATATGTGTGGCACTGTTCTATGTGTTGGGATGCAATGGTGAACTGGCAGAAAACAGTCTTTGCCCTCATAGATCTCCATTCTAATTGAGAAGATAGATAATCCATAAGCAAATGATGTAAGTGCCACACAGAAACTACAGCAGAATAAAGGACTAGAGAGAGACTGTAGGGGTAAATGCATGTTATGTTACTCACGGTTGTTTGGAAAGGCTTCTTCTGTAAGGATGTGGCACTTAATCAGAGACCTGAAAGACACGAAAGGAGACAACCATAAAAAGAACTGAGGGAAGAACATTTCAGGCAGACAGAGTAGGAAGTATAATATTCCTAAAAAGGGAAGAATGATTTTAATGTTCTATAGGAAGAGTAAAACATCAATGTGGCTGGAAAATAATGAGTGGGGGGAGAAAGAGATGGAGGCAATGAGATCAAATAGGTAGGCGGGGCCAAATCATGTTGGGTTTTGTCAAATGCTAGCTATTATCATTGTTATTATTGTTAAGCTTCAGGGGTTTTGATTATTGAAGTAATGCTTTATCTCATTTAGTAAATCCTTTTAAGAACCCACAAAGCAGAAATTTATAATGATAATAATAGCAATAATGGCTGAATTTATCATTTTACATTTACAAAGTGCTTTTCACATACACGATTTCATTTACTCTTTACAACATCCCTGTAAGTTAGATAATTATTAGTATCTTTCCTTTGAGGAGACAGGCTCACAGAAGGTAAAGTTCTTGTGCATAGTCACACAGCAAAATATGTGGGAGGTATGGGGCTCAACATTTGACTCTAGATTGTTGCTTTCATTACATTATGCCTCTCAGTCTTGTTGACCAGCTACCTGAAATGATGGACAAAAGAGGATTTGATTTAGCAAGGAAATAGAGATAAGTTCCACAGTTACAAATAGAATTCAGGATCCTGATTTCATTTCTTTAATATAATCAACACCTGAATTCAGGGTGCCCACTTGCTATTGAAGAAATAACTATTTGTTCTTAGTACTTGTGAATTTCATGAATAAAATTAAAGTGTGGGACAATAACTTTGAAGAGTCAGTACAAATTCATAACATTTGGACATTGTTTTTAGTATGACAGGATTCTGTAAGAAGTGAGTATTGCTTACTCTCACCCTCTGGTGTTTTCCATTAGTTCAAGGATAAAGTAGACTTATGAGGAACAACATCTGAATTTGATTGAACACAAAGATAATCTCATTGAGGAAGAATGATGCATTTCAAACAGAGATGCTGGAGCTTGGCGCCAATCCATTCTATATATAACATTTATTAAGATGTATCAAATGCTGACCAAGTTTATTGTGAAGCAAAAGACACAGAATCAGGCCATTACTTTCTCTTTCCCTTCAGATATTTCTGAGGTTGTTCTGTAAGGCAAAAAAATCCAATGATATGCAATGAATTGTAAAATAAAACACAAATTAAAAAGAAAACCATATGCGTTACTCAAGAATCAGTTTTTCTTCAACTTACTTCTTTTCTTTTGTTTATCTTTTGCTCCCTGACATTCCAACAGCTAGTTTTGTTATGGTTGCCTTTGTCTGCTCTCTGCCCTCAGGTAAGACAATCTGGCCAGCAATCCTAATCATATTAATGCTCTGCTGATGTTTTCCAAAGAGACCTAATTTGCTATTGTGAACTATATTGCACTAAGCCGATTAGCCTGTTGACATACCAGTTGATTAGTCTGGTCAATAACATTATTAGGTATGATGGGAGACACAATGAAATGCATACATAGTTTCTATCCTCAAGAAGTATGCAATCCAGTTAGGGAGGCCAAGCATGCACAAATAAAAGTTGACTAATATACAAAAGGTTTACAATATGTAACCAGTCAGTTTGATACATAAACTTCAGGCTCTTTTTGGCTTTATAGAAATCCTTATTGCAAAAAGTCCCCATCTTAAAATGCTTTAGAAATGATCTATAATAATACAAGTGAATTCTGAAAGTTCTCTAGCATCCTAAACTGGAGGAGTTATCTGTTGAATCCTAATTAGAGTGCTTGAATAGATATTAACTTAGAGCGGTGACTTTTCTTATACATGGAATTGTGCAGAGCTAGGAAATTATTACTGTCAATTTAACATTATAGAAAGGATATTAGGACACATTTTTATTCATTGAATAAAATTAGAAATTGTGGTTAGGTCTTACTGAAATATTATTATATCCATATACATTTGGAGATAAATATACCTCTACGGTCCAGTCTGAGGACCTAACCATCATTTATAGCATTGTTTCTAAAAGCATTGTCTATGTATCACTCTCATTAAAATCATCTGCAGTGTTTGTTAAACTGGAAAACCCTTAACTCCAGTTCATATCTACTGAATATAAATACCTTGAGGCAAGGTTCTGGAATCTATGTTTCTAACAAGCTCCTTACCTCCAGGTGTACACCAAAAATTTAGAACCACATTTAAAGGGTAACCAGGTCTTTATAGAACAATGCATTCCATTCTAAAAATATTCACAATTTTGGATAGAAAGTATTAATAATTGGAGGAGACTTATGTTCCCTTCCTAAGACAACTAGTAATGTTTTCTTTCTCATTGCCCTCTTTTATTTCTTACTATTTGTTTTTATTTTATTGTGGTAAAATATATATAACATTAAATTTGCCATTTAACCATTTTAAATGTACAATGTAGTGGTGTTTATTACATTCACAATGTTGTGCAGCCACCACCATGATCTATGTCCAAAATTTTTCATCATCCCAAATGACAACTCTGTACTCATTAAGGAATAACTCTCCATACCCTTTTACAACAAACCCTGTAACCTCTAACCTACTTACTGTTTTTATGAAATTACCTATTCTAGGTATTTCATATATGGGAAATCATACAATATTTGTCCTTTTATGTCTGGCTATTTCACACAGCATAATGTTTTCAAAGTTCATCCCATTTAGCATGTATCAGAATTGTATTCCTTCTTCTGGCTGAATAATAGTGAATTATATGTTGTCTTAGCTTGGGCTGCCATAATACAATACCATATACTAGTTTGAAGTGGTATTTTATTTTGATTTTGATTTGCATTTCCCTAATGACTAATGATGTTGAGCATTTTTTCATGTGCTTATCAGCCATTTATATGTCTTCTTTGGATAAATGTCTGTTCAAGTATTTTGCCCTTTTCTTAATTGGGTTGTTTGTCTTTTTGTTGTTGAAATGTAGAAGTTCTTTATATATTCTGGATATTAAATCCTTATCAGATATATTATTTGCAAATATTTTCTCCCATACTCTGGGTTATCTGTTCACTCTCTTGATAGTGTCCTTTCAGACACAACAGTTTTTAGTTTTGATGAAGTTCAATTTATGTATTTTTACTTTTTTGGCCTGCACTTTTGATGTTATATTTAAGAAATCATTGTCAAATCTAAGATCATACAGATTTGCTCCTATGTTTTCTTCTAAGAGTTTTTTAGAGTTTTAGCTCTTAAATTGATATCTTTGAGGTAATTTTTGTATATGCTGCAAGGTAAAGGTCCAACTTAATTATTTTACATGTGGGTATCCAGTTTTCCTAGCATCATTTGTTAATAAGACTGTTCCTTTGTTTATTGAATAGTCTTGGATTCCTTGTTGAAAATCAGTTGACCATAGGTATATGGGTTTTTTCTGGACTCTCAATTCTGTTCCATTGGTATATATGTCTATCCCTAAGACAGTAACATACTGCTTTGATTACTGTAGCTTTGTAATAAATTTTGAAATCAGAAAGTGTAAGTCCTCCAACTTTGTTCTTTTTCAAGATTGTTTTGACTATTCTGGGTCCCTTGAAATTCCATATGAATTTTAGGATGGTTTTTTTCATTTCTGCACACACAGAAAAAATGCCATTGAGATTTTATTAAAATTGCATTGCATCTGTGGATCACTTTGGGTAGAATTATCATCTTAATGATACTAAATCTTACAGTCCATGAATATGGAATGTCTTTCCATTTATTTAGGTCTTTGTTAATTTTTTTCAGTAATTTTTTGTAGATTTCAGTGTACAAGTCTTAAGCTTACTTCATAAGTTTATTCCTTAAGTGTTTTATTCTTTTTGGTAATAGTGTAAATTATATTGTTTTCTTAATTTCCTTTGTACATTGTTCAATATTAATATATAGAAATACAAGTGATATTTGCATGTTGGTTTTGTATCCTGCAACTTTGCTGAATTTGCCTGTTAGCTCTAACAGCTTATTTTGTGGATTCTTTGGGTTTTCTCAATATAATATTTTACCATTTGCAAATGGAGACAGTTTTACTTCTTCCTTTTAATTTGGATAACTTTTATTTCTATTTCTTGTCTAATTGCTCTGACTAGAATTTCCAGTACTATGTTGAACTGAGATGGTAAAAATAGGCATCCTTTTCTTCTTCCTTATCTTAGGAAAAAAGTTTTTAGTCTTTCATCATCAAGTGCGATGTTATCTGAGAGATTTTCATATATGGCCTTTATCAGGTAGAGGAAGTTCCCTTCTATTCTTTATTAATTTTTTTACAGTGAAAGGGTGTTGTATTTTCTCAAATGATTCTTTTACACTAGTTGAGGTGATCATGTAGTTTTCTTTCCCCTTCATTCTATTAATGTGGTGAATTACATTTATTGCTTTTTGTATGTTTAACCACCCTTATAGTCCTGGAATGAATCCCATTTGATTCTTTGGCATAAACCATGTAATATGCTGCTGAATTTGGTATGCTAGTATTTTGATGAGGATTTTTGCACCTATATTCTTAAGGGATATAGGTCTATAGTTTTCTTGTGCGGTCTTTGTTTGGTTTTGGTATCAGGATAATGCTTGCCTCATAGAATGAATTGGGATATGTTTTCTCCTCTTCAATAATTTGGAGGAATCTAAGAATCACTGGTGTGAATAATTCTTTAAATGTCTGGTAGAACTCACCAGTGAAGCCATCTGGTCCTGGGCTTTTCTTTGTTTGCAGGTTTTGAATTATTAATCCAATCACCTTACTTGTTATAGTTGCCTTATTCAGATTTTCTATTTCTTTCTGATTTAGTCTTAGTAGGTTGTGTGTTTCTAGGAATTTGTTTATTTCATCTAGGCTACCAATTTTTTGGCATACAATTGTTCATATATTCACCTATAGTTCTATTTTATTTCTAAAAGTCAGTAGAAATGTCTTCTCTTTGATTTCTTATTTTAGTAATTTTTCTCTTTTCTTCTTAGTCAATGTAACTAAATGTTTGCCAATTTTGTTTATCTTTTCAAAGAACCAACTTTACTTAAATTTTCTTTATTGTTTTATATTTTCTGTTTATCTTTATTTAATATTTATTATTTCTTTTCTTCTGCTACCTTTAGGATTAGTTTGCTCTTTTTCTAGTTCGTTAAATTGTATATTAGGTTATTTATTTAAAATAGTACTTCTTTATTGTAGACATTTATAGCTATAAATTGTCCTCGAAACAATGCTTTATCTGCATGTCATAAGTTTTTCTATATTGTTTTTGTTTTCATTCATACCAAGGTATTTTCTAACTTTCTTTGAGATTTCTTATTTGACCCATTGACTATTTAAGTATGCTAATTCTCACATATTTATGATTTTTCCAAGTTTCCTTCTGTCATTTTTTTATTCCATTGCACTCAGAGAAGATACCATGTAAGATGTCAATCTTTTAAAATTTAGTACTTGTTTTGTGACCTAGCATATAGTTTAATCAGGAGAATGTGCCATGTACACTTGATAAAATGTCTATTCTGCTGTTGTTGGATAGAATGTTCTGTTAGGTCTAATTAGGTTATAATGTTTTTCAAGTAATTCTTTATTGATCTTCTGCCTAGGTATTCTATTCATTATTATAAGTGGGGTGCTATGGTTTGAAGGTTTTTGTCCCCTCTAAATTTCATGTTGAAGCTTAATCCCCAATGGAACAGTATTAAGGAGTTGATTAAGCCATCACGGCTCCACCATCATGAATAGATCAGTGCCTTATAAAAGGATTTGAGAGAGAGAGAGTTCACAATTTTCATCCCTCCAATCATGTGAGGACACAGCATTCATCTCCTCTGGAGAATGCAATAATAAGGCACCATCTTGGAAGAAAAGAGCAGCCCTCATCAGACACCAAACTTGCCAGTACCTTGATTTTGGACTGTCCAGCCTCCAGAACTCTGAGAAATAAATTTTTGCTGTTTATAAATTACCCAGGCTGGGGTATTGTTTGTTTGTTTTTTTAGACAGAGTCTCACTCTATTGCCCGGGCTAGAGTGCCATGGCATAAGCCTCACTCACAGCAACCTCAAATTCCTGGGCTCAAACGATCCTCCTGCCTCAGCCTCCTGAGTAGCTGGGACTACAGGCATGTGCCACCATGCCCAGCTAATTTTTTCTATATATTTTTAGTTGCCCAGCTAATTTCTTTCTATTATTAGTATAGACAGGGTCTCACTCTTGCTCAGGCTGGTCTTGAACTCCTGAGCTCAAGTGATCCTCCCACCTCAGCCTCCCAGCGTGCTAGGATTACAGGCATGAGCCACTGCGCCTGGCCTGTGGTATTTTGTTATAGCAGCACAAATACAGTAGGGCATGCTAGTCCACACTCGGCTTCCAGCAATTCATCAAAATTACCATTTAAGTAAACCTACCATTTTATGGCTCCTGTGGCTTCTATTTTAGGTAAACAGATCTTGCCTCTGACATTCTGAATTCACCTTTCCCTCCAAATTTGGGAGTTGTGTGTTTTCCCTGTGACTTCAATTCTATGATGTGCACAAGAAAAGTCTTTTTTTAGCTTTCCCATATTGTAAGGACAGGAGTAACAACTTCCAAGCTCTTTATATGTTAGAGCTAAAACCGTGAGTCTTCCTTGGGCCACATTTTACAAATTATTTAATATTTTGTAAGTCTAAATTACAAAACATGTTTACATACATCTAAAAGCAGGTTCAGACCCAATAGCAAATCTCTTCTTACCAGAAGGAATGCTATTCTTATTTTTAAAAACCTACTAAAATACAAGGTGTTTTTCCACCAATAGCTCTGGAAATAATAAAGATGGATTCTAATATCTTAGCATTATAGAAATGGTAAGCAAAATTACCTATTTTCTAAGCTTCCACTGTAGTGGAACACAATGTCACATTTTTTTTACACATTGTTGAATTTGTTTCCATTTTTTTTTTAATTTAGGATTCTTGAATCTGCATGAGATAAATCTAACTTTTCCTATCTTAGAGTAATAATGTTCAGTTTTGAGACCAATAGATTACCACATAAATTGTTTGAGGAGCTTTGATTTTCATACACTAACGATTTTGTATGAACTAGCGCTTACCTATTCCTTAAATATTTGGTAGGATTCACCTATTTAAAAAAACCCTATCTTACATGGTTGTTATCTTGTCAGGTTTTTTTTCCAAAGTATTAAGTTGTTCAAATGTTTTAGGTTACATGGACCACTTTTGTAATACTTGAGTCCTGGCTATAGATGTGCCCATCACACAAATAGTGTTCATAGTACACATTAGTTAGGATTTTCTCCTCCCCTCCCAGCCCCGGGTTGATTTGCACTAGGAGTTTTACTTCCCTCTGGGCACAAGAGTGCTCATCAGTTAGTTCCAACTTAATAGTGAGTACATGTGGTATTTGTTTTTCTATTCTTGAGATACTTCACTTAGGAAAATTGTCTTCAGTTTTGTGCAGATTGTTGCAAAAGGTATTACATTATCTTTTGTTATGGCTGAGTAATACTCCATGGTATACATATACCACATTTTATGAAACCATTCATGAATTGATGGACACTTGGGATGATTTCATATCTTTGCAATTGTGAATTGTGCTGCCATAAACATTCAAGTGCAGGTATCTTTTTGATGAAAACACTTCTTTTCCTTTGGGTCAATACCCAATAGTGGGATTGCTGGATCGAATGGTAGGTCTACTTTTAGTTCTCTGAGGAATCTTCATACTGTTTTTCATAGAGGTTGTACTAATTTGCAGTGCCCCACCAACAGTGTAGAAGTGTTCCTTTCTCTCTGCATCCATGCCAGCAACTATTGGTTTTGGACATTTTAATAAAAGCCATTTTAATGGGGTAAGGTGATATCTCATTGTGGTTTTAATTTGCATTTCCCTAATGATTAGTGACATTTAGTGACGTTCATATGTTTATTGTCCACTAGTCTATCTTCTTTCGAGAAATTTCTGTTCATGTCTTTTGCCAATTTTAAATAGATTTGTTTATTGTTTTCTTGCTGATTTGCTTTAGTTTTTTGTAATTTCTGGTTATTAGCCCTTTATCAGATGTATAGCTTCTGAATATTCTCTTCCATTCTGTAGGTTGTCTATTTTCTCTATTGATTATTTCCTTAGCTTTGTGGAAGCTTTTCAGTTTAATCAAATCTTATTTATTTATTTATTTATTTATTTTTTTGTGGCCATGATTGCCACTGGAGTCTTAGTTATGGTTTCATGCCTTAGATCTAAGTCTTTTATCCATCTTGAATTAATTTTTGTGAATCATAAGAGGTAGGGGTCCTGTTTCATTTTTTTTTGCATGTGGCTATTCAATTTTCCCAGAACCATTTATTGAATAGGGCTTCTATTCCCCAGTGTACATTGTTGTCTGCTTTGTCAAAGATCAGTTGGCTGTAAGTAGATGGTTTTATATCTGGATTCTCTGTTTTGTTCTACTGGTCTATGTCTCCATTTTTATACCAATACCATGCTGTTTTATTACTATAGCTTTGTAGTATATTTTAAAGTCTGATAATGTGATGCCTCCCATTTTGTTCCTATTGCTTAAGATTGCTTTGTGTATTTAGGCTCTTTTCTGGTCTCAAACATACCTTAGAATTATTTTTCTAGATCTGTGAAATATGACATTGGTATTTTGATTGGAATTGCATTGAATCTATAAATCATTTTGGGTAGTATGGACATTTTAACAATGCTGATTCTACCGATCCATGAGCATGATATATTGTTCCATTTGTTTATATCATCAGTGATTTCTTTCCTCAGAGTTTCATAGTTCTCCTTGTAGAGATATTTTACCTCCTTGGTTAAGTATATTTCTATGTATTTTATTTTCTTTGTAGCTAGTTTGAATGGCATTGAGTCTTTGATTTGACTCTTGGCTTGACTGTTATTAGTATATAGAAATGCTACTGATTTATGTACATTGATTTTGTAACCTGAGACTTTGCTAAATTTTTTATCAATTTCTGGAGACTCTTGGTGCAATCTTTGGAGTTTTCTAAATACAAGACCATATCGTCAGCAAAGAGCAATAGTTTGACCTCATCTCTCCTGATTTGGATACCCTTAATATTCTTCTCCTGCCTGATTTCTCTGGCTAAGACTTCCAGCATTATGTTGAATAGAAGTGGTGACAGTGGGTATCCTTGACTTATTCCAGTTCTTAATATGAATACTTTCAACTTTTCCCCATTTAGTATGATGTTGGCTGTGGGTGTTTCATATATGGCTTTTGTAATTCTAAGATATGTTCTTCAGCACCTAGATTGTTGATTTTATCATGAAAGGGTGCTGGCTTTTGTCAAGTGCTTTTTCTGCATCTATTGAGATGATCATATGGTCTTTGTTTTTGCCTTTGTGTGGTGAATCACATTTATTGATTTACATATGTTGAACCATCCTTGCATCTCTGGGATGAATTCCACTTAGTCCTTGTGGATAATTTTTTTTGATGTGCTGTTGCATTTGGTTTGCTAGTATTATATTTTATTAAGGAGTTTTGCATCTCCTTTCATAAGGGGCATTGGTCTGTAGTTTAAATTTTTTGTTGTGTCCTTTCCTGTCTTTGGTATCAAGGTGATACTGGCTTCATAGAATGAGTTAGGGAGGATTCCCTCCTTCTCAATATTATGGAATAATTTCTGCTTTATGGGTACCAGAACTTCTTTGTAGGTCTGACAGAATTCAGCTGTGAATTCATATGGTCCAGGGCTTTTTTTTTTTCTTGAGAGGTTTTTAAGTATTGTTTTGATGTCACTATTTATTATTTGTCTATTCAGAAATTCTTTCTTCCTGGTCGAGTCTTGGGAGATTGAGTGTTTCCAGGAACTTGTCCATTTCCTCTATGTTCTCTAGTTTATGCATGCAGAGATTTAGGTAATATTCATGGATAATATTTTGTACTTCTTTGGTATCAGTTGTAATGTCACCTTTTTCATTACTGATTGAGCTTATTTGGGTATGTTCTCTTCTGTTCATCATTAATCTAGCAAGAGGTTTGTCAATTTTGTGTATCTTTTCAAAGAACCACCTTTTTGTGTTGTTAATCTTTTGTATTGATTTTTGGTTTCTAATTCATTTAGTTCTGCTCTGTCATTTGTTATTTACTTTCTTCTGCTGCCTTTGGGCTTTGTGTTCTTCTTTTTCTAGTTCGTTGAGGTGTGACATTAGGTTGTTAATTTGTGATCTTTCTATCTTTTTGATATAGGCATTTAATGCTATGAATTTTCCCCTGAGGAATGTTTTTGCTATGTCTTGTAGATTTTGACAGCTTTTGTCCTCTTTGTCATTCAGTTCAAAGAAATTTTTGATTTCCATCTTAATTTCACTCTTGACCCAATAATTGTTCCACAGAACATTGTTTAATTTCCATGACTTTGTGTAGGTTTGAGTGTTTCCCTTGTGATTGATTTCTAGTCTTATTCCACTGTGGTCTGAGAAGGTACAGGTATGATTTTGAATTTTTTGAATTTGTTGAGACCTATTTTGTGGCCTAAGATATGATCAATCCTGGAGAGTGTCCCATGTGCTGCTCAGAAGAGTGTGTATTCTATAGTTTGGGTAGAATGTTCTGTAAATATCTGTTAGGTCCATGTGATTTAGAGTTTGGTTTAAGTCCATTGTTTCCTTATTTATTTTCTGCTTTGATGATTTGTCAAGCTCTGACTGTGAGGTGTTGAGGTCCCCAACAATCATGATGGCGCAATTTATTTCTTTGCTTACGTCTATTAAAATTTGCTTTATGTATCTGGGAGCTTCTGTGTTTGGCACATATATATTTAGGATTGTTATATCTTGTTGTTGAGTTTCTCCCTTTACCATTATATAATGACCCTTTTTGTCTTTCTTTACCTTTGTTGGCTTAAAGTCCATTTTATCTGATATGAGAATGACTACACCTGCTCTCTTTTGATTTCCATTTGTGTGGAATATTTTTTCCCATTCTTTCCCATTGAGTTTGTGTTCATCCTTGTGGTTTAGATGTGTTTAGTGGAGACAGAAGATACTTGGGGTTTTTTTTTTCATCCATTCAGCCAGCCTATGTCTTTTAAGAGGAGCATTCAGTCCATTAACATTAATTGATAGCATTGATATATGTGGGATGTTGGTCTGTTCATCCTGTTGCTTATTGCTAATTTTGGGTTTTATAGTTGAATTTACACTGGTGAGTATCTGTTTTGCTAGTTTTTGTATAGTATTGTTCCAAATATTTCATGCAGGGCAAGTCTGGTCATGGCAAATTCCCTCAGTATTTGCATGTCTGGAAAAGAATTATTTGTGAAACTTAGTTTTGCAGGATACAAAATTCTAGTCTGGCCACTCTTCTGTTTAAGTTAATTGAAGATGGGGCCTCAATCCCTTCTGGCTTGGAAGGTTTCTGTTGAGAATTCTGCAGTTAGTTTGATTGGTTTTCCTTTGTAGGCTATTTGATGCTTCCATCTTGCTGCTTGCAGAATTTTCTCCTTCATTTTGACTTTGGTCAGGAAGTTACTGTGTCTTGGAGATAACCTATTTGTTATGAATCTTCCCAGTGTTTGATATCCATCTTGTACCTGTATATCTGAATTTATGGCAATATCAGAGAAGTTTTCCTCAATAATTTCCTCAAATAGATTTGCATGCATTTAGCTCTTTCTTCTTCTCCCTCAGAGATATCTATAATTTGAATATTAGTTCATTTCATATAGTCCCATATCTCTCTCAGTGATTGCTTGGACTTTTTTATACTCTTCTCTGCCTCTTTGAATGACTGGGTTATCTCAAGATCCTTGTCCTCAAGTTCTGAGATTCTTTCTTCTCCTTGGTTTAGCCTTTTGTTAAAGCTTTCAACTGCATTTTGAAATTCCTTGAAGGACTCTTTCATTTCTTTAAGTTCAATTATATCCTTTCTTATGTTGTCTAGCTCACTAGTGACTTTTCCATTTTTTCATTGATTTCCTAAAGTATTTTTTTGGCTTCCTTTTGTTGGTTTTCAATTTTGTCTTCAATTCTATTCATCTTATTTGCCATCCACATTCTGTATTCTGTTTCTGTCATTTCAGCAATTAGCTTGGTTTCATTAATTTCTCCCTACCTTCTCATTCATTGGAAAGAGGCCTGCATTCTCTCCTAACTTCCAAGCACCCCTCTCTATACTATAAGGATGCTAACAACTGACAATTATTAATCACAAAACTTGAGTATGTTCTTTAGGTCATGGAGTATGATACTGTAGCCCTTGCCGTACCAGGTAGTGTCACCAGTTTCTGTTATGTAGTTATTTGTCTTGATCACCTCCTCTTGTCTGTGTGAGAGAATAATCTCATTTTTTTCTTTGATTTAAACCAGTCTTTTCATGCCAGTGCCACATAGTGATTTGGCATGACTATCTAACTATCTTTACCTCTAGCAATGCGTTAGGTCCAGCCATCTGCACAATGGGTCTAAGAAACATTTCAGTGAAGCATCATGATGGGGCACATTTGGAACTAAAAATGTCAATTTGGATGTAAATTAGGATCTTGAGTCAACAGACATACTCTAGATTTTCTGGCTTAGTATCTCAGTATCTATTTTAGTTGAAACAATTCTGATTAAATCAGATGTTCTTTTCCTTCATGATTTTCATTATAGAGTTAAATGTCTTTTATAGTGAAGCAGAGTGTTTCAAAGTATTTTAGAGGGTACAGATTTCTATTCCAGCTAGGCTCTTCTTAAAAGTTACTTTATTAAGTCATAATTTCTCCTTGACCTACAATATAAGCAAAATTCTTTTCTATAGGTATAGTATAAAATAATTCCAATTCGTATTGAACCATTATTATTCATATCCTAAAATCCATCATAAGAGTTTTCTCTAATTTTCATATTCTATGAAGAAGTTAAGAAAAATCAGTTTATAAGAATAACAAGATGCTCTTATCTCTAGATAGAACTTCTCCCCCCCAAAAGAAAGAAACCATATTATACCAGGAACTTGTTAATGCTCATCCTTAGGTTATATGCAGTTGTAGAGAAATACCATTCTTTAGTTTGTATATTCTTTTTGTAAAAACATATATTTTTTTCCAAGTCAAAAATATGTGTGAGCTTCCTAACTACCTACTAATTTCAATTGCTAAGCATTCTTCTAGAAGTTTAGAGATGTATTGCTTCAATATAGTTATAATCCAATTCTGATATTTGAATACTTCATCCAGCTATTAAGATGTCACCTCATTATAGTGTCAGAAGCATCTAGATCCTACCTACCTCTACTTCTTTTTTGTGGGGTAGGGGGCATATGGTAAAAAAAAAAATTCTATGAATTCTATGCCCTCAGAGTTACTACATGCCTATATTTGTTGGGGAAGTTTCCAGGTAACTCATTTTATCCTGGTGTAATTTTTAATAGTGCTCCTCACTCTCAAAAGTGTCTTGGTTTGGAGGATGAATTATATGCTCACTCTAAGAATGAAATAAACTTGGATAGTCCTGTATGTCATAAAATTATCTGTGGTTCCTAATTTATTTTCTTCTATCTCTAGGCACTTCAAGGTCCCAGTAATTGAAATATCTAGTTGTCAATTATTATTGTGTTTTTCTGTCTCACATAGTATTAATTAAAGTGAAATCAGACTAAAATACTTAAATATTTCTTCCAAGTTTTTATCTTGACTTATGTAATGTTCAATGGAGAAGGAGCATTATGACCAATAAGAGGGTAGATTCTAAATGGTTATTTCATTTATTGAATTTCTCAAGGAGAAATAAGCTACTTGGAAAGACTTTAATATAATATTTTCCTCAGAGAAAGTCTATCAAATGGATGTAAATATTATTTCTATGATTTGTGTCAATCATATTTTTTTGATAAGAAATAAAATGCCACTCATGAAATTAGAAGGAAAAAAGTGAATGTCATATGAACTACACAGGTATTAACTAATCTAACAGAAGACTCTCTTTCATATCTTTTATAATGGTTTCTCTGGCATCACCTAGGGTTTGGGACCAGGTAGAAACCAAGATTGTACTGAGTTAGTATCAAGCATCCATAGTAGGAAAACTAACTGAGAGATATTAACAGAATTTAAAGATGATTTAGTAGGTGAATAAGAGACTCTGAGTACCTAAAATACAGGAAGAGAAAAGGGGATCTGAAACAGCAAATGATGTAGGATTTAAGAAATAGAATATGGTGTCAAGGGTAGCTTGATCAATTCTGCAAAACTATGTCCTTCTTGCATAGATTGTTTTTCCTGGGCCTCCTTTGCAGGCATTGTGACTTTACCTCAAGGCCTGTTAAATATATCTGCCACCTGGAATCTGCCATACAGTCATACCAGATAATACCTAAGACTATATTCTTCCTAGTCTAAATAGAAATGTTAAAAGTTACTGGAATAACTTTATAAGAGGTACATTTTTTCTCCTTGAAATTTTAGAGATTGACTTTTTTTGGCAAACCAACTGCTTCTTGGACAATTTTGATATCTGTATTAATTTGAGTGATTTTAAGGCTAGTTCTCTATAACAGAAGGCCAATTTACATTGAAGGTAGCCTCAAAAACAGTTTATGTGTTAGAAAGGATTTTTAAAGTCAATGTTTCTACTCGTGTTTTAAATAAAATAATTTATATCTGTTATAACTTGTCTTTTCACATTGGTATTCATGTCCATTTCTGAGAAGTACATAATTATTATGTTCATCTTCAAATTTCTAAAATCTGCACACTTAATCCTGACATTTAATTATTTTATATTCTTTTTTATTTCAGGAGAGATGTGTGGATTTGGGCTGTAAAATATCATGTCAACGTTTATATGAAAAATCAGTGAGTGAGCTGAGGCTAGAATGCAATAATCTTAGGTTTGCCAAATGTCACTGACAGGAGGCGGGCTTATTTAGAACTTTTGCCTCACTCCATGATGGAAGTGAAGAGTCAAGCATGCAGATATATAAGGGTAAGTACATCAACAATTTTGGTTTTATTTTTGTGTTTCTTTGGTATATTTGCTTTTAAAACAGATATGCATAACCTCTGAGAAATGAAATGTACTATTAACACAGTATGCCACCCAGAGGGGAAAAAATCTTGTCCAAAGTATGTAGATTTTCAAAAGACACGAGTTCTTACTTCTAAGAATCACCACTGCCCTGACTGTCTTCATATCCAATGCCTATTAAAAATTACTTTTTAAAAAAAAATTACTTTTTAATGCTAGGGAAGTTGAATCAGACTATTAACAATTCCATTTTAATACACTCTACCTTCTAGTTGACTGATGAGAAAAAGAGCCACAAAATATGAGTAATTGCTGTGTAAGGATTCAGAGATGTTAAAAGTTTAAGGTGATTTGGGGGGCAAGGTCCAAACAAAGCATTACAAGGGCCATGGGCCTACATAGCAATAGGAGTAAGCCAATCTTGGTTCCTCTTACTTTAATACAAGAACACCAACATTTCTTTCTAGAAATGCCTATTATGTGTTAACTGAGGAAAGACTTGGACTTTGGGGTTGAGTTTTAAAGGAACTATCAAATAATAAGAGATCAGAGCTCAAGGGGCACTTAGGAATAGTTTAGTCTAGGGATCTATATGGGAACATATGATAGTTAATTTTATGTGTCAATGTGTCTAGGCTGTGGTGTCCAGTTATTTGGTCAAACACTAGTCTAGATGTTGCTGTGAAGGTATTTTGTAGATGTAGGAAATTTCTATATTTGATTGATCCTAAGTAAAGGGGATTACCTTCAATAATGTGGGTAGGCCTCATCCAATCAGTTGAAAGCCTTGGGATTCTCAGAGAAGAAGAAATTCTGCCTCAAAACTGTAACAGAAATCCTGCCTGAGTTTCCAACCTGTGACCTGCCCTATGGATTTCCTACTCAAGACTATAACATAAACTCTGGTTTTAGACTACAGACTGCTGGCCTGCCCTACAGATTTTGGACTTGCCAGGTCCCACAATCACATGGGCCTATCCCTTTAAAGAAACTAACAAACATTCTATTGGTTCTGTTTCCCTGGAGAACCCTGACTGATATAGAGCAGATATGTTTGTATTGTAGACTATCACAGAACTCTAAAATAATTTTTAATTATTAATAGACTACCTTTGGGAAGAGTGTATATTCTCCAGTTTTACTAGGTATCCACCATTTCTCCTGTTGTCCTTACACCTAGTAGTTTTGCTCCTGAAAGTATCTGAATATGAGACTCCTCTCCTAAACTTCTCCCTCAATTTACAGATAAAGAAACAGAAATACACGGTTGTGAAAAGGTCTTGTCCAAGTTTTAGGATTTTTACAGAGCTAAGACTAAAGCTCAGATGACCTGGCTTCCACGGCACTACCCTTCCCAGGACCCATTGCTGCCTTCTTGTCCCTTCCCTTTGCAGCCTTATCAAGAGCTTAACTTCAGCCTTGTTTCCAGCAGCCACCAAAAGTGAACAACTGAAAGTTAAACCAGTTTGAACCTTCTTTGATAAGGCCTTTAATTCAGGCTTAATAGTTCTTGCCACTGTACTTCCTTCTCAGCCAGTATAGAAAAGGACTTTGATGGTAGCCTGCATAGGAAAGGTACTGTGTTTTTCTTACCACTGCAGATGAGGAAACTGTCTCAGGGCTGGGAGGGGCCAGCCAGGTTCCTCCATAGTCTCAAGAGCCAGACTTAAAATTTCAGAGAGCCAATAAATAGAAAAAATGAATCTTCCATCCCAATGAATAGAAAAAATTTTCTATCCCAATGAATAGAAAAAAAATATAACTAAGTACCAGAGTCTCAATGTATTTGAAATTCAGTGGAAGGCAAATCTTGAGTCTCATTCAAGAAGGTTTAGTTATAGGATTTTTAAAAAAGTCCTTGTTGCAGGATGAATTAAACTTTATGCTACTCCATTGCAAGAATACAGAGGAAAGCTTTATTGTGAGCTTTCCTGGCATTTTGCTTGCTGTGTAAATAATAGAATCAAAGCTGAAAAGTACCTTTCAAATGATGTCTAACCCTCTCATTTGTTAGATGGGAGACTTTACTTAAGGAAGATAAGTGAGTTGCTCATAATGTACAGAAAACTCATAGAGGAACCAGGACTGGAATCCAAGCATCCTGCTCATATTTCAGTGCTGTATCATACTACAGATTTTAAATGCTCTGAGACTCATTAAAGTAGCATTAAATATGCAATTTTCATTTGTAAATTCTTTGGGTTTCTCTTTGTCAAGAACACCTTGGGACTGTGGTTTCAAAGACAACCTTAGTTTTATTTACAAATTTGCATTGAATTGTTTGTTTTTGTTTTTAAAGACAGAGTTCTATCAAAATGCTTAACTCCACTTGAAGAGATGCATACTTTTTTATCCCAGTGAATAGAAAAGAAAAGCACACAGAAGAAAATAATTCCATTTCATGAAGTTGCACTGTCCTCTTTTCTTCTCAGATTAATGCTATCTGACATGAACATTGCAATTCACTGCATCATGCAGAAAATGTAAAAGGACAGCTTTTATGAAAAGCAAACCATAGTTTTAAAAAATATAACTAAAATATAAAGCAGCCTATAGATGGGTCTTCTGGTCAGACACACGGAAAATGTTCTTTATTTGGCAGCATTTATCCAGAGGCCAAAAGAATTTACATCCAAGGATTTTGCTATTCATATAACTGTGGTTCTTTCTTTTGTTATTCCCTACTTTATCTCCTTCTTAAATTCTACTCTTCTTTCCAAACTACCCATTCTGCCACTCCACCCCATACTAACTCTCAATTGAAAACAAAAAACTCAGGACTTGAACCCTCCTTGCCATTCTTTCCATCTCCCATCCCCCTCAACATTTATTTACTAGATCAGAGAATGATGTAGGACTATCTAGATCTATGGGGATTTTCCCAAGGAATATGACAAGTCCTCACATTATCTTTGTGAATAAGATTAACCAAAATGTGGGATTCATGCTAGGACACTGAGGTCAATTCATAGCTGGCTGAACAACAATACCCAAAGGGTGTCAATTAAATGAGCAAATGTCAACTCAGAGAGAGATGTCTAATGGAACACCACGATAATCTGTCCTTAGTCCTACTCTGTTTTGTATATTTGAGATGGCCTCACCAGCCCATGAACACTACAAGGCTAGACATTTCATATTCACCACTTCCAGTGTTTGGCATAAATTAGGTAGTCAATAAATATTTGGTCACGGATTAATGATCAGTATGAGTATATTGACTCTGTGCTGATCAAATCCATAGGATCAGGAATCAAAAAAAAAATCTCAACACATTATTGATGGCCTGGGCAATGAACCAGATCTAATGAGAACTTGGCTACAGACATAGCACAATTCCTCAAGTATAACAAAGAGAAAGTGTGGTTTAAGAGAACAGTGTGTTTAACATAGAATTTAAAAAAAAAAAACAACCTCTAAGATAAAGCCAGCTCAAAATATTGTAAGAGCATGGTAGGGTTGCCAATTAAGCTAATGTAATCTTAGACTGTGCTAAAAGAAGAATGGGGTCCTGAGCTAAGGTATTGAACTCTTACTTTTCAGCAGAACACACACATTGGCTTAAGTCAGTTTTACTAATGATCCAATTATCCAATTCCAGTTTGCCTAAAAAGGACTTCCTTTAGAGTGTTTTGGCATCCATTCAAAGATCCTAAAAGTAAAATTATAATTATATTAAAATGACAGCATAGGAACTTTAGACAAAGTGGCCAAAAATTCCTAAGTAAACACAGGAGGAAAAGAGATTCATTAGAAAAACAAATTATTCTATCATTCATAATATACAGCACACTTGAGAACTATCATTTAAAAATATATAATTGTGTCAGAAATACCCTTTTGCATATTGAATTTAAAATGCCTAAAATTCCAAAAAGATTATAAAAGAGACTACAACACATTATGAGTGCAAAAGTACTCAGAAAAGCATTGCAGTTTAGATGGAGCAGCAGATAACCTTCATCTCAGTCTACATTGGCAAGATTACAGCTGGCCCACTGTACAGTAGTCCTCCCTTATCCACAGAGGATATGTTCCAAGATCTCCAGTAGATGCCTGAAATTGCAGATGATTCTGAACCCTATTTATCTATCTATATATGTATATGTACATATATGTATACACAATGTTTTTTTCCTATATATAAACTATGATGAAGTTGAATTTATAAATTAGGCACAGTAAGAGATTAACAACAATAACTAATAATAAAATAGAACAATTATAATATACTGTAATAAAACTTATAAGAATGTGCTCTCTCTTGTTCACTCATTCTCTCTAAATATCTTATTGCACTGTACCACAGGACACTGAAACCACAGAAAGCAAAACCATGGATAGGGGGGTCTACTATACATATCATCCCCAATTGACTATGGTTCAACTTAAATTTTTCGATTTTACAATGATATGAAAGTGGTACATTCAGTACACTCCTTGACTTACAATAGGATTACATATGGATAAACCTATTGTAAGTTGAAAATATCATAATTTGAAAAACACATATTAAGACTTATATTTTCAACTTATGATGGGTTTATCAGGATATAACCCCATGGTAAGTTGAGAGCATCTATACTCAGTTCTAAATGCCCATTGAGAAAATGCAACACTTTGACAGAGGAGAAACAAGGATGATTGGAAGACTTGAGACAACCCTAGATAACTTGCATGGGGAAAAAAAAAAAGACTCATGTTGGACATGATGTCTCACTTTAGATATTTGGAAGTATTCATTATACTTATTCTATTGGCTCCAGGAATCTAACCTAGAATTAATAAAACCAGTGGTACAAAGATGCAAATCAAGGCTGAAGATATCAAAGAAAGCTTGGCCAATTATAGTTTTTTTTCAGCATATTATGGGGGTACAAATATTACGGTTACGTATATCGCCCATGCCCCCTCTCTCCCCTCGAGTCAGAGCTTCAAATGTGACCATCCCCCAAACGCTGCACATCTCACTCATTATGTTTGTATATACCCATCCCCTCCTTTCCCTTCCCACCTGCCTGACACTCGATAAATGTTATTCCTATATGTCTACTTAGGTGTTGATCCGTTAATACCAATTTGCTGGTGAGTACATGTGGTGCTTGTTTTTCCATTCTTGAGATACTTCACTTAGACTACCCTGGAATTACATCATTAAGATTGTTTTTGCAGGTGATTATTTACATCATCAACCTTTGTATTTATGTCATTTAGGTTATTTAGAATGAAACTATGGAACCACAATAAGAATATTCTATTGAGGGTTGAGACTTTGAATTTCCATCTTAGGCTTGGTATTAACATTTTTCTCTCTGCAAGTTCTCTCCGCCCATAATGGCCTCTATGATTGTGTTTATTTCCTGCTTCTCTTTTTAAAATGAAGTATTATGAACTATAAATTTTTTTTGCTTGGAGACTGAATTTCTGAAATTTTCAGCAATCAGAACACAAGAAGCTTACAAGAAACTAAAATATTTGTCAACAAACCCATGACACAATCTTCCATATTTATTGGTGTCAAATAATCACAGATATAATTACTTGATGTCTTTACCAAAATGCAATAGAAACAGTAAATTAGATATGTGGTAAAAGAAGGGATGCATTATAGGCACATTGACTTCAGTGAGACCTGACAGTGGACAATCCTGAGAGACAGGATAACCATACATAGGCTAAAGCATAAAGAATCTGGCTTTGCTTACCCTTTGGGTAAACAACCCTACAACCTCAGCAGCATCTGGGGTCATTACTCTTTTCAACAAAAAATGACCATTATTTATAATAATCAGAAATTACCAAAAATAGCAGTCCTATTGAATTATGTAATGGGTATTTTCTTTTGGGAGTTAAAAGAATATTTTATTCATTTAGAAAATTTTTCTTAAACAGTTTAAATTTTAAAAGTCAGGCAAATAAATAAACATCACTTATATGGAAAGTCATTTATATGATGGGTCCTCATGACTAAAGATGTCAGATAAGCTTTCCTATACTTGATCATTTACTTCACTCTTCAACATTGTTTGATTTGGATTTATAATTAGCAAGATTAATTCAGTCTCAGAAATTAGCCTTACTCTACTCCCTACCCTAAGGATTCACTGATTACTGATTAATCTGATTGAGTAGGGGTTGGTAAGAAAGGAATAACCTCATACTTCAATATTAGCATCAAAATATCCCTGGACGTGGGGCATTAGAACTACATACCAAGTGAATAAAATGGTTATTCTCTAGCTGAACTATACATGGGATGTTTATTTCTCCCCTGAACCATGTTATTAAATGGTTTTTAAAAACTATTGTTGCCTTTCCAATATTTAACCATTTAATTAGTAGCATATTACATCATATTTGGGCATTACTTGATTTAACTAATAATCACCCAGAAAAACAGCTTGTAAAGCAAATTTCTGTAAAAATAAATTATCATTTTCCATCAACATTTGTAATAAAGTAAGGAATGTGTCCCTGACTTTTTTTTTTACAGTTCCTGCCTAAAGGTGATTATAGTGCAAGAGGGGTACAGTTACTCCACTAACTCAGAACATCTGCCACCTGCCTGAAGCCATGGCTCAATTCAGGCATGGGATGCAAGAAGCCCTGCTCTTTCCACCTTGCTTTAGTTTCAAATGTCTGTTTCATGCAGGCAACTTCTCATCCCCCACTGCCACAGCCTAGATTTGATGGCACATTCAAGATCAGGCTGTGGGAGATATGAGTAGCAGCTGGTCACATCCTGCTGTTTCTGTGGCAAGGTACAGACAACTGGAGAACTCATTTTGTATATGCTCTTGGAAACTGTTAGTCTGCTGGCAAATTTCTGTTCATGTGAGGTTTCTGGAAGCATATATTGAATTTATTCCCTACTTTTCTGTTATGGTAAATGTCTAGTTGGTGTATCCCCACGTAATGGGGTACACCTGCACTGTTGAATCAAGAAGCTGGGAAGCTGCATTATAAAATTAACAGTTGGCATTTGCTGTTAGGAGACATTACTGAATTTACAAATTCACCCAACAAATTTATAGACTTTTATATTCATCTGTGTGTTTGTGTGTGTACATTATATACCCAGCTAAGAAATTATTACATCTCTTGATTGCTTCGCACAGTGACTCAGTGTTTAGGCAGCACTGAATCAGCATTCAAGAAGACGCTGTTATTACAAGTTTTGTCTTTTAGCTAAAATGTACAATTGAAGTCCTCACTACTTTGTACTCACTAATTATCCCATGCCACTTTTTCAACGATATGGACATTAATTAGCTCCAGTGTCCTAAACTAATTTTAAATTAAGTAATTACATTGTATACCCTGCAGTTTCTGCTGGGAAACATTCTTCACTTCCTGTCTCTAACTGATGGCCAGCTGTTAAATAGCTTCTAAGTTTTCCCCAGAGATGGTTACACATCAGAAATGATTCCTTTATAGGATGAACATCCAAGACGAAAGGAGTTATATAAATGGTGTTGTTATTGTTTATTATTGTTATCAGTGACAACTAACTCTCTTCACAGCATCATTGCATTAGTAATTTGGAGGCAAATGACAATGTTATAAGACGCATTTCAGGGATTTTTGTTAGGAGAATTTTTGCCTGAAAACCAATTTGCATTATTCTACTATTTCCCAAGTTCTTTCTAAATGTATATATGTTAGCAGAAGAGAATTTTAAACTCATCCTGATTTGAAATCTCATCAGTTGTGAGGAGGCTAAGGAGAACAGGAGAAAGTAACTTGAAGCCTATTTTGAAGAACATTGGAAATAATCTTCAAACTCTTGAGTAGCTTAATGGATGAAATATTCACAAGTGATGAAAGGAAAAGATAATGTGGGAGTTTGCCTTGTGAGTTACCCATGTCTTCTCACTAATGAAAATAAACCCTTTGAGCAGATGTCCTCAATTAAATATTCTAAGTAGATTCCTTCTCCCCAAAAGTCCAAGTGCAAAAAGTCACATTTTAAGTAGAGACCAAAATGTTAAATCACACATTGGCACTGATCTGTTATAACTCAACTTTTAATGGTCACATATATAGTATTGTGCATTTATATGTAGACAATCTGAGACTGTAAATATGAGATGTATGGTTCATTTGTGTGTGGAAATTCAGCCGGTCATGTCAGCTATTTTGATAGCTATTGAGGTTGAGACAACTCCTGGTAAGCAAGTTACACATTAATGGAATCCATGTTAACTCTTTTTAAGCTGCATTATCATGGTAAGTACATAAGATCCTCAGGGAGGGGAGGCGTTTGAAATGTGGTTAAGTCTAATCATCAATCCTCTGAATCTACTAGTCTGAGACAGCACTGTAGGATGGGTTTTGGATAGACAGTTCCCCTTTATAACCCATTCTTTTAAGATTAACACTATAATCACAAATATTCCTAGCTTCTCATAATAACTCTTTGTAGATTTAAAACCCATTTTAAAAAGTATGCCTTGCATGAGATTAGCACATTCATGCTCCTTTAGGAAAGAGACCATGTCTTATCTGTCTTTATAGGCACTGCTCCTAGTAGAGTAGTACACTGCAGAAGCTCAATTAAGAACTGCTGAATGAAAAACTTAATGGTTTTTCAATTTTTTAGACTTTACTATTTCTCAAAATACAACAATTTATATTAATAACCTCATAATAGTATTTCCTTTAATTCATCTTCAAACTGTCTCTTGTTTCAGAGGCCACCTCCTATCATTCTGAGATTTTGTGAGTGCATCTGTGGTCATCCAAGTTATTTATCTGTTCAACAACCATTTGTCTAGCCCCTCTTATATATAAGGGACAGTGGACGATATAACCATAAAAAAGCCAGGTCCCTAAAAGAGCTTCCATTGTAAGGGAGAAGGATAAGGCAGTAGAAAGTCATATGTGCTCTAATAAATACAGAAAAGGAGAGAAACATAATGCTGCATTGAAGATTTATTAAGTAGGGGACTATGCAGCCTCTAATTCCAAAGTAGAACTTTCTTTTGCTTACAAGGGGTCCCTTTAAATTCTTGTACTGATTTGGTTTGCATGAACTGGTTTGTCATCTTTTAATCCTTTGGTAAAACTATTTTTTTTTTTTACAAAATTACTCATTATTTTAGGTAACACTTAGACTGCTCAGAGACTGCTTTATTCAATGGTTATTGCATAATGTGATACCAAGTACTAATGTGTTAAATGCTCTTTAGGAAAAACTTGTCTCCCTAAGGTTTGCCATAAAACACTTTGTGCCATTCATATCACTTATAAAATCATTTTTGTAATTCCAAAGTTAATCTAAAAAAGGCCTTATGTATGTACTGTACACAGTTACTATTCAAGCCAACAGATGAATTCCTAATCAAACTTGCTTCTTCAGAACAGAACTTTCTTTCAGATCACTTTAATTTTGTTTTAAAATAAGTTATAGAGGGACAGGTCAAGCATGTACAAGTCGTTGGCCAACTTGCTATTTCTAAGCTAATGGGAAATGTCTCTTGTGTTTCCATTTATTATGAAAAGAAAGGGCAAGTACTAACAATCATTAGTCAATCCTATAAAGCAAATCAAACCTCACTAGAACAGAATGACAACACTGTGGTCCATTTCTTTCCTGAAATTCATTAACCTCTCTTTTGTAAGAAACCTCTCACAGAATTTATATTTTGATCTAAACACCCTTTTTTCATTATAATTTACTGTACCACATACTGTATTAAATGTATTCTGCACACATGGGAAGAAGTTAGGTGGCCCAGAAATTAAATAGCTATCCTGTCTTATGGTGATATAATATCTCTCTAAAAAATACAGAGGTCATTGATGACAGAAATCTGAGATTCAAGAAGATAGTTGTCTAGAAAATGAATAAAGACTTGGGATCTCATTCATAAAAGAAAAAAAATTATCTTATTTCAAAGATGATTGAAAGGAAATTACCAAGTCTCACATGATAAACATTTAATTCACTATACTTTCCCTCCTATCTTAACTTCATGCATATTAAGCCAATTAGTCCTTTGTTATTGTAAGAAAAATTTCTTGTTGATTGATGAGGAAATCTGCTCTTTACAGGTATCCATTA
Source organism: Cheirogaleus medius (assembly GCA_008086735.1). Classification (NCBI taxonomy): domain Eukaryota; kingdom Metazoa; phylum Chordata; class Mammalia; order Primates; family Cheirogaleidae; genus Cheirogaleus; species Cheirogaleus medius. Next base: position 19,693,048 of record VBSM01000568.1, on the reverse strand, counting down.
GTGTCTTCCTATAATAACACAATCAAAATGTATTTTTTAGTTCAAATTCTAGGCTGGAACTCTTAATACACCAGAGTTAATGCCTGCAGCATAACTGCTCTGAAACTATTCTTACTTATTTTTTACTATGCTAAGTTTGACATCTTATGGGAAAATATATCAGCGGAACACCACAGCAATCATTCAAAATCTGCTAGTAATCTGTACTAGTGTTTTGAGAAGAATACACTCAGAAGTAGTATTATAGGGACTCCAAAGGGAACACTTATATCCAAAATAGGACAGCAGCAACCACAACAACGATATAAAAAAGGAAACTCTTTCACACATTAATTCAGTTTTTCATAATGGGTTGAAAAATAAGGACTTCAGTTAATTATATATTTGCTCATTGTACATGATTATAAACAGTCAAGTCAACAATTTCCCAAGCATTTATTTAACTTACCTCCTTAGTGAAGTAACTGCATTGCATTGGCACAATTTGGACGGAGTCTGAATCACAATATGAGACATTAGAGGTCAGATAGACTCTTCAGGAGTGTAGTGAAGACGTGTGTGATGACTAAGCATGAACCAAGAATTCTATCAACAGTATATGGCATTTATGGAACCGAATCATTTATATCTACATTTCATATGGAAATGACTATGGTGGAGTTTACCTCCTTATTCAAACCTCTGGAAAGTCTTTTTTTTTAAAACAAGTATGATGGTGTACGTACTTCTCTGGCATGAAAGACTGGGCTTGCACTGAGAAATACAAACCTCATAGGATTCCAAAACAAATATTTTGTTGCAAATGAGCATAAGCAGAAGGGGTAAGAAATTACACTTTCAGATTTTTTGGGGAAATGTTAGATCAGTATCATTTTTCCAACCATAAAAAACTTAGTGATGTATGCTTTGTATATACTTATGCTGTAATTTAATATGTTTGGCACCTTTACCACTTTCTTTTATTCCAAAAATATGACTCCCAAGGTGGATGATAAAAGTTCCCTGAAAAGAATTGGTCAATTGTGAACTGTGCTGCTATAAACATTCGAGTGTAGGTGTCTTTTTCATAGAGTGACTTTTGTTCTTTTGGGTAGATGCCCAGTAATGGGATTGCTGGATCAAATGGTAGATCTACTTGTATCGCTTTAAGGTATCTCCATATTGCTTTCCACAGAGGCTGAACTAGTTTGCAGTCCCACCAGCAGAGTAGGAGTGTTCCTATTTCTCCGCATCCACCCCAACATTTATTGTTTGGGGACCTTTTGATAAAGGCCATTCTTACTGGAGATAA
>VBSM01000568.1:19650304-19685630 GCA_008086735.1 Cheirogaleus medius | reverse complement strand
ATGCCCATCCCCCCGACAATGCTCGCCACATCCCTATGATGTGGGTCTTGTCCCACCCCAACCCTGGTGAACACTACCACCATTTGAGTTGATTTAAAGTCTGTTATCTTATATAAGAAGAGCTACTCCTGCTTGCTTTTGGTTTCCATTTGTGTGGAATATTTTCTCCATCCTTTTACCTTGAGTCTATGTAACTCTTTACCAGTTAAATGGGTTTCTTGGTGAAAGCAGATATTTGGGTTGTGTTTTTTTAATCCATTCCCTCAATCTATATCTTTTAAGTGGGGCATTTAGACTATTTACATTCAGTGTTAATATTGATAAGTAAGGTACTATTCCAGTGACTGTTGCCTGTTTGCTTTTTATTCTTCCTTGTGTTACCATTTTATATGAGCTGTTTTTACTTTCAAGTGTTTTTACATCAGTGCATATCGACTGTTCATTTTGGACTTTAGAGCACTTTTGAGCATTTCCTGTAGGGGAGGTCAAGTAGTGACAAATTCCCTTAATGTTTGCTTTTCTGGGAAAGATTGTATTTCTCCTTCATTTATGAAACTTAGTTTTGCAGGATTAAAAATTTTTGGCTAATAGTTATTCTGTTTAGTAACACTAAAAATGAGACCCTAGTCTCTTGTGGCTGTAAGGTTTCTGCTGAGAAGTCTGCTATTAGTCTAATGGGTTTCTTTTGTCAGTTATTTAATGCTTTCATCTCACAGCTTGTAGGATTTTCTCCTTCACTTTGACTTTGGCCAGTCTGATGACTGTGTGGGTATGTTCTATTTGCAATAAATCTTCCAGTAGTTCATTGATCTTCTGGTATCTGGATGTCTACATCTCTAGCAAAACCAGAGAAGTTTGCCTCTATTATTCCCTCAAATAGATTTTCCACGCTTTTTGCTTTTTCTTCTTCTCCTTTGGGAATAACTATGAGTCTATATTTGTGCATTTCACATAATTCCACATTTCTTGGAAACTCTTTTGATTTCTCTTCATTATTTTTCCTTCATTTTTGACTGACTGAGTTAATTCAAAAGCCTTGTCTTCAAGCTCTGAAATTCTTTCATCTGCTTGGTCTAGTCTGTTATTAAAACTTCCCACTGTATTTTGAAATACGCTAAATGTCTCTTTCATTTATAGTAGGTCTGTTACTATTCACTAACTCTTTAGTAAATTTTTTATTCATGTCTTGAATTTTTTTATTGGTTTCTTCGTGCTGGTTTTTGATTTTCTCATCAATCCCATGGAGCTTACTTGCAATCCACATCATGAATTCCATATCTGGCATTTCAAAAGTTTCCTTTTGGCTGAAGTTCCTTGCTGGAAAGCCAGTGTGATATTTTGGGGGTGTCAAAGGACCCTGGTTTTTCACATTGCCAGTGTCCTTATGCTGATTCCTTCTCATCTGGAATCTTCTCTCAGCTCAAAACTGAAAGCTTTGTGGTACACCTGTTCTCCTGTGCTGGGAACTCTGTTGCTCAGTGTAGAGAAAGGTACACTGCTTTTCAGCTCGTGCTGGTAGGTACCCACTGTGGCATTGCCAGCAATTTGGGTCAGTTGGAACTCAGACCCCTGGGAGGGCGTCCAGGTGCCATTGGTGGTGGACTAAGTTAAGTAATCCCCAGATCCCAGGCCCCTGGATGGCATGCCTGAGTCTTGCTCTAGAAGAAAGCTCAGACAGGAAGGAGTGGATGCACTGTGAGGCTGTAACACTGCTTTCCTGTGTCTCCCCATTCCCCTATGGTTGTCACACACCACACAGGTGCTGGGAGAGGTTTGTGTGGAGAAGCAGCTGGTCCCCAGGCCACTGCTGAAAGCTCTGGTGGGGGAAGTGCAGGTCCCTCTCCACAGTGGCAGTGGAGGGAGGTGGCTGGGGGTATTTGCGGGTACCTGGGTCCCACATCATCAGCAGCAGCAGGGCTGCCCCCTCCATGGTGTCAGTGGGGGTGGGTGGCTGTGGGTATTTACTCCTGCTTGGGTCCCTCAGCAGCAGTGGTAGCAGTGGCAGTATGGCAGCTCTTGACCTGTTGGTGTACAAGAATACCCAGCATCACCATTCCCTCTCTGGTCCAGTAGCAGCAATGAGGAGGCAGCAGCAGTGGAGTTAGCCCCTGGGAAGACACAGCACTCTGGGGCTGGGCTCCCAGAATTGCACCAGCTGCAGCGCTCAGGGCTCAGAAGCTCATGGGACCTACCTCTGTTCCCTCCCCAGAGCAATGCCTCTGTGCAGTCTCCAGGCTACTTCCCATGTCAGTCTGGAGGCACATGAGGGTGGATGGGCCCTCTTGTAGCTCAGATTGAAAAGTCTGCAGGGGGAGTGTGGGGCCTCAGGGGTCTCTCACCTACCCCTTCCCCATGTGTGTATGTCTCTCCTGGCTACCACCCACTGGGCCAAGCTGGTTGCCCTACTCCTCTCTCTCTCTTGCTTTTGGTGACTACTATTGCTTCTCGGTTGAATCCCAATGCTCTCTTCCAGACAATCCATCCAAAGGTAGATATATACTTGCCTCCTTTGATGCTCTCCATGGGAGCAGCATGTGCCAGGTGCTTCTAGTCCACCATCTCGGCCAATCCCCACAATACACAATCTTAACAAAGTTCTCAACTTCTATCCTCGTGGAAGTGGAAGTTACAAAATAGGTGAGGATGGCAGTGCTAGAACAAAATTTGACAAAAATATGTCAGAAACCACCCTACCAAATGGCAGTAAATACAGTGGCTCCTATACATTCTCGATCTATTAGTATCACCAGTAGACTGTAATTATTAGTTAGCTGCTGTACTGAAGAAATTATAGACATAGCTTGAGTCAATATGCTTAGCCTATGTTTATCTTAACCTTTGATGGATTTTCAATAAATTCTTTCTTTTAAAATTTTCATGAAAACAGAACAAAAACTAGTTGATATTAATAGTTTTTGATTAAACCTTTCAAATAACACATGCTGCAAAATAAATGGTGTCTGATGCAGTCTAAGACTTTTTTCCAACTATTTCAATCTATTTTGTCAGATTTTGGCATAAATTCTTTTATTTTATTAAATATAAACCATAACTATTATGAAGAGATAAACTGTAGATACTGGAGATAATTCTAGTTGGTGGTTTCTCCAATAAAAACACTTTTGTTGTTCTCCTTCCCACTCCATGTCTCTATATCTTCCTTAGATTGCTGTTCAGAATGTAAAATAATGTATGGCTGATAATAAATTTTTAATTTTATTCACCTTATAAATTGTGTAGAATTTTTACAAATCATTATTTTATTCTATTTTTTAAGTATGGGTACCATGTTTGAAAAATATTTATAAAATTGCTAATTTTTTAAAATATTCTGAATATTTTTTTCTGTTAAAAAATGTAGAATTGTCTTAGTCCATTTTCTCTTGTTATAACAAAGTATCACAGACTGAGTAAATTACAAAAAATAGACATTTATTTGCCTCATAGTTCTGGAGGCTGGAACATCTAAGGGCATAGTAGCAGCTTCTGGTAAGGGCTTTCATATTGCATCATAATATAGTGGAAAATCCAAAGGACAAGTGAGCGCATGCAAAAGAGAATGTAAGAAGAAGCTGATTTCACTTTTATGACAACCTGCTCTTGTGGGAACTAACTCCCGCAATAACTGCATTATTGTATTCATGAGGGCAGAGCCTCCTAAAATCCCTACCTCCTAACACCGTTACATTTGCAATCAAGTTTCCAACACATAACATTTGAGGGACACATTCAAACCACAGCAAGACTAATAATGCTATATTGGCTTTTAGCATATAATATTTAATAAAAGTCTTACATGTACCATGAGAGTCACACACTTAAACCCTGTAAATATAAAACACTCAAAGATATTTTAGAAGACAATGATTTTTATTACATTGAAATCTGTATACCTTTTCACATGTGAAAGATTACTTTTTAATTATATGAGAAGACAAACAAATGAACCTCCATTTCATAAACAGTAAATGTTCATAAATGCAATACAAACAAATATTATCAGTCTTAGTCCTTCTCTAGATTTTTTTTAAAAAGTAAAGGCAGATAAATTAAGGCTTAACTGTATGAATTGCCTCAAATATTATTTGGCCTTGAACTTTCGTGTCTTATACCACATTGTCTTTCTGTAGCAAAGTATACACATAAGGCAAAAATAGAGTCATTAGACTCTTAGTCACACAAACCTAACAAAAGTCCCAAAGAAACCTACATAAAACAAGAGAATGGTTATATAAATCATTTATATAAATAAATGTCTACTTTTGTTTCCTATTCCAGGAAGCATTGCATTGTTGACTGAGGTTCCAGGTAAAGAAAAGAAGGCTAAAAATTACTTACCACATGACAATATCTATCACTCCTATTATAAAGAGAATTACCAACTCATTTAATGAAGATGATCTAGTTTTATTTGTTAGGGAATAAGGACTCATTATTTCTACTCATGAGATATGGCACCTTCTGGTGTTGGCAGCTGCCAGATTATATCAGCACCTGCCAATAGTGGTTAGTGAATTGGAGAAAAATTGACAACTTTATGAACATCTGTGATTGCTATCACTTGTCCTAAGACATATACTCCAAACTTCCTCAGATTTATGGCAAACCAATGTAAAATGCAGGTAGTGACTTGATTATTGTCATTCTGACTTTCTAAATCTCACTGTTCCTATATCCTTAGAGGTTCTTTTCTTAGCTCCAGGGGGGCATGTTTTTTTTAAAAAATATGCTTCATTTTAGAATAATTTTTTTAAAAAAAGAACAAATCTTTAATTTTCTTCTTTAAGCTATATCTATATGAGAATTAAAAAATTGTTTTAACTAAGGAAAATACATACTTCAATGTCTTCATGCCATGGTACTACATACATCCAATTTTACTTGCATCACTTCTTTAAGATAAGATCCCTATTTTTCAGCTAATGAATTGATTGGCTTTTTAAATTCTTTTTTTCCCTTTTTTTTTAGATTTACTGAATTATAACAAAGATAGTTCAGAGAGTTCCTATGTACCCTATGCTCAAATTCCCCTATTACTAACATTTTAAGTTGGAATGGTATATTTGTTACAATTCATGAATCAATATTGAACCTTTTTATTAATTAAAATCCAACCTTTATTTGATTCCTTAGTTTTCATCTAATGTCCTTTTTATGTTCAAGGATTCCATCCAGGATACCACATTACATTTAGTTATAATGTTTCCTTAAGCTCCTCTTTGCTGTGACAGTGTCCCAGATTTTCCTTGTTTTTGATGACTTGAGAGTTTTAAGAAGTAGTTGTCAGATATTTTGCATAATATTCATCAATTGGGATTTTTCTGATTTTTTAAATGGACTGTGGCTATGTGTTTTTGTTAGGAAGACCACAGAGGTAAAGTACCATGATCATCATATCATATCAAAGGTATAGACTATCAATGTGACTTATCACTGTTTTTCTAAATTATGTTATATTGATACATAGTAAATGTACACATTTTGGGGGTACATGTGATAATTTAACACATTCATATAATTTGGAAAGGTCAAGTCAATACAATTGGGATGTCCATCAATGTAAATATTTGTCCTGCCTTTATGCTAGAAACATTCAATTTATTCTCTTCTAGCTATTTTGAAATGTATAATAGATCATTGGTAAACTACAGTAACCATACTGATCTATCAAACACAAGGTCTTATGTCTTCTGCCAAACTGTATATTTGTAACCACTAATCAAACTCTCTTCATCTCCCATCATGATTTCCAGCCTCTGTAACTATCAATCTACTCTCCATTTTCATGAGATATACTTTTTTGCTCTCACATGTGAGAACATGTGATATTTGTCTTTCTGTGCTTGGCTTGTTTCGCTCAACATACTGACCTCTAATTCCATGCATGTTGCTGAAAATAGGCTTGCATTACTTTTTAGGGCTGAATAATAATGTTCCATTGAATATATAAACTATATTTTCTTTACTCATTTATCCATCAATAGGCACATAAGTTGATTCCATATTTTGGCTAAGTGAATAGTACTACAATGAACATGGGAGTGAAGATATACCTTTGATGTATTGATTTTCTATTTTATGGATATATATTCCATAGTGGAATTGATGGATTATATGGTAGTTCTATTTGTAGTTTTTGAGGAACCTCCATACAGTTTTCCATAGTGGCTGTACTAATTTACACTCCCACCAACAGCATATCAGAGTTTCTCTTTCTCCACATCCCAAACAGCATTTATTATTCCATTTTTTATGAAAGCCATTTTACCTGGGGTGAAATGATATTTCATTGTGATTTTGATTTGCATTTCTCTGATGATTAGTGATGTTGAACATTTTTTTCATATACCTGTTGGTCATTTTTATCTCTTTGAGAAATGTATATTCAGATATTTTTGTCTATTTCTTAATTGGATTATTTGGTTTTTGCTGTTACATTTTTTCAGTGACTTATATATTCTGGATATTAACCCTCTTGTCAAATGAATAGTTTGCAAATATTTTCTCCCATTCTGTGTGTGTCTCTTTACTTTCTTGATTGTTTCCTTGGCTGTGCAGAAGCTTCTTAGCTTGATGTGATCCCATTTGTCTATTTTTGTTTGGTTGCCTGTGCTTTTGAGGTCTTACACAAGAAATATTTGCCCAGACCAGAGTCTTGGAGCAATGTTTTTTCTAGCCGTTTCATAGGTTCAGGTCTTAGATTTAAGTCTTTAATCCATTTTGATTTTTGATTTGGTTTTTGTATATGGTCAAAGATAGGGGTTTTATTTTATTCTTCTACATATGGATATGTAGTTTTCTCAGCACCATTTATTGAACAGTCTGTCCATTCCCCATTGTATGTTCTTGATGCATTTGTAGAAAATGAGTTAGCTGTAAATGTGTGAATTTATATCTGGGTTCTCTATTCTGTTTCATTGGTCTATGTGTCTGTTTTTAGTCCCATACCATGCTGATTTGGTTACTATAGCTTTATATTTTGAAGTCAGGTAGTGTGATGCCTCCAGCTTTGTTCTTTTGGTAAGGATTGCTTTAGCTACTAAAGATCTTTTATGGTTACATATGAAATTTAGAATTGTCTTTTTCTATTATTGTGAAAAATGTCATTGATATTTTGATTGGGATTGCATTAAATCTGTAAATTGCTTTAGGTAGTATTGTCGTTTTACCTATATTAATTCTACTGATCTATGAGCGTGAAATATCTTTACATTTTTTGTGTCCTATTTAATTTCTTTCATCAATATTTTATAGTTTTCCTTGTATAGATCTTTCATATCTTTGGCTTAATTGATTCCTCTGTATTTTATATTATTTGTGGCTATTATAAATGAGATTGACTTCTTGATTTATTTTTCAGATTGTTCACTATTGATGTATATAAATGCTACTTATTTTTGTATTAATTTTGTTTCCTGCAACTTTACTAAATTCATTTGTCAGTTCTAACAGTTTTTTGGTGGAGTCTTTAGGTTTTTCTAAGTATAAGATCATGTCATCTCCAAACAAAGCTCATTTGACTTCTTCTTTTCCATTTTCAGTGTCCTTTATTTCTTCCTCTTACCTAATTGTTCTGACCAGGACTTCCAGTATTATGCTGAATAAAAGTGGTGAAAGTGGGCATCCTTCTCTTTTTCCAGATTGTAGAGAAAAGGCTTTCAATTTTTCTCCATTCAGTACAATGTTAGCTGTGGTGTTGTTATATATGGCCTTTATTATTTTGAAGTTTGTTCCTCTTATACTTAGTTTGTTGAGATTTTATCAAAAAGATAAGTTGAATTTTACTGAATGCTTTTTCAGCCTCTATTGAAATGATCATATGGCTTTTTTTCTTAATTCTTTTAATGGAATTTATCTCATTTATTAATCTGTATATGTTGAATCATCACCCTGAGATGAATCTCACTTGATCATGGCGAATGTTCATTTTAATGTGTTGTTAAATTCAGTTTGCTGAATAGCATTTTGTTAAGGATTTTTGTATCTATGTTCATCAGTGAAATTGGCCTGTAGTTTTCTTTTTGTTGCATTCTTGACTGGTTTGGGAATTGTAACAGTAACAGTCACTCCATCTTAAAGCTCACTAATAACTAATTCTTTTACAATGTCTAATTGTGTGCTTGCTTAAGAATCCAAAGGAACTGGCCTTGAACAACTAACCCTGAAGCCAAGATTGCAGGACTCCCCCCAGCCCCAGGAGAAAAATGCTGAACAGTTAAGCTTCAATTCTGTTGCAGTCTAGCTGACGCAGGCCAGACCACCAGATGGCCACTACTCAAGAACAGTCAGAACAAGATATGCTGACTTGCATGTAGCCAGAACCTGCACCTAAGTTTCCCAGAACTCCTTTCACTTTACAATCCTTCAGCCAGCCTAAGAAATTTGAGATGGTCTTTGAGAAAATAGTCTGCCATCTCCTCAGAGTGCTGGCTGTTGAATGAATCCATTTTCCTGTCACCAGCACTTGTCTTCCGAGTCTAGATTTTCAAACAATGGGCAGCCGGACTTGTGTTTTGTTACATACAGTATCAGGGTAATGCTGGCCTTATAGAATGAGTTTGTAAGTAGTCCCTCCTCTTCAGTGTTTCTACAGAGTTTTAGTAGAGATGGTATGTGTTCTTCTTTATATGGTCAGTAGAATTTAGTAGTAGACATCAGGTCCTGGGCTTATTTTTGATGGGAGACTTTTTATTATGACTGATATCATTACTCATTGGTTTGTTGAGGTTTTCTATTTCTTCGTGGTTCAATCTTGATAGGTTGTATGTGTACAGGAATTTATCCATTTTTTTCTAGGTTTTATAATTTATTGGCATATACTTGTGCATAATAGTCTGCAATGATGCTTAAAATCTCTATGGTCTCACTTTTTTCTTTTTCTCTTTTCCTTCTTTCTTTCTTTCTTTCTTTTTCTTTCTTTTTTTTTTTTTTTTTGTGAAACAGAGTCTCAGTCTGTTGCCCAGGCTAGAGTACCATGGCATCAGCCTAGCTCACAGCAACCTCAAATTCCTGGGCTCAAGTGATTCTCCTGCCTCAGCCTCCCTAGTAACTGGGACTACAGGCGTGCACCATCATGACTGGCTAATTTTTTTCTATTTTTAGTAGAGACAGGGTCTTACTCTTGCTCAGGCTGGTCTCAAACTCCTGACCTCAAGCAATCCTCCCATCTCAGCCTCCCAGAGTGCTAGGATTACAGGTGTGAGCCACCTGTAGTCTCACTTTTAATGTCTACTTTTTCATTTCTAATTTCATTTATATTTGGATCTTCTCTCTTTTTTTCCAAGTCTAGCTAAAGGTTTGTTAATTTTTTTATTTTTTATTTTGGTTTATTTATTTTGTTTTTCTTCTCAAAAAACCAATTTTTCATTTTGTCGAACTTCTGCATTGTTTCCTTAGTCTTGATTTTATTTATTTCTGCTCTGAGCTTTATTATTTCTTTTCTTCCAATAATTTTGGCTTAGGTTTGTTCTTGATTTTCTACTTCCTTGAGGTACATTATTACATTGTTTATGTGAATTCTTTGTATTTTTATATAGGTATTTATTGCTATAAACTTCCCTCTTAGTACTTCTTTTTATGTATCCCATAGATTTTGGTATGCTGTGTCACTTATTCCATTTGTTTCAAGAAAATTGTTTATTTCCTTTTTTATTTTAGCATATTATAGGGGTACAAATGTTGAGTTGACATATATTGCCTTTGCCCCACCTGAGTCAGAGCTTCAAGCATGTCCATCCCTTGACTCATTGGTCATTCAGGAACATGTTGTTTAATTTTTTGTGTTTGTTTTCTAAGATTCCTTTTGTTATTGATCTCTAGTATCAGATTTCTAGTATTTCTAATATCAGAAAAGATATTTGATATGATATCCACTTTTTTCAATATGTTTGTACTTGTTTTGTGACCTAAGTAAGATACAGTCTATTCTGGAAATGTTCCATGTACTGATGAAAAGAATGTGCATTCTGCTGTACTTGGGTGAAATGTTCTGTAAATATCTGTTAGGCCTATTGGGTCTAGTGAGCTTTTTAATTCTCATGTTTCTTTATTGATTTCCTGTCTGGATGATCTTTCCATTACTGAGAATGGAGTATTGAAGTCCCTACTATTATTGTATTGTTGTCTATTTCTTATTTTGGATTTATTAATATTTGCTTTATAGACTTGGAAGCTCCAGTATTGGGTACATAGATATTTATAATTATTATATCCTCTTGCTGAATTGACCCCATTATCTTTATATAGTGACTTCTTCATCTCTTTTTATAGCCATTGATGTGTAGTCTATTTTACCTGATTTAAGTATAGTGACTCCTGCTCTTTTCTGATTTCCATTTGTATGGAATATGTTTTTCCCTCCCTTTGCTTTCAGTCTGTGTGTCTTTACAGTTGAAGTGGGTTTCTTTTAGGCACCATACAATTGGATCTTGTTTCTTTACCCATTCAGCCACTCTATGCCTTTTAAATGGAGAATTTATTCCATTTATATTCAGTGTTATTATTGGTAAGTATTTACTTACTACTGCTTGTTTTCAGGTTTTATTAAACTCAACTTTTTCTTTTTTCATTTCTTGATTTTTTTCCTTTGTGGTTAAGTGATTTTCTCTGGTAGTATGTTTTTATTTTTAGTGAATCTATTATAGGTTTTTGCATTTTGGTTACTATCAAGCTTATAAAGAACATCTTATAGATACAAAAATTATTTGGAAGACATGGCAATTTATCTTAGATCACACAAAAAGAATAGAGACACAGGAAAAATGGGAAAAATAACTACACTTTAACTCCATCTTTCCCACATTTTTACTTCATGTTGTTTTAATTTACATATTTTTATATTGCTTATGTATTAACAGGTTGCTGAACCTATTATTGTTTTTGATAGACTTATCTTTTGGTCTTCATACTAGAGTTATGAGTATACTGCACACCAAAGTACAGTATGAAAATATTCTGGGTTTTTTCATGTACTGAATTTTACCAGTGGGTTTCATGCCTTCCATGTTTTCTGTTGCACATTAGTGTTTTTTTTCTTTAGATTGAAGAACTACCTTTAGCATTTCTTGGAAGATAGGTCTAATGGTGGTGAATTCTCTCAGCTTTTGTTTTGGACTTTATCTCATCTTCGTAATTGAAAGATAGCTTTGCTGGATACAGTATTTGTGGATGGCAGGGTGTTTTTCTTTTAGTGCTTTGACTATGTTGTTTCACTCTCTCCTGTCCTGTATGGTTTCTATTGGGAAGTCTGTTGTAGACAAAATGAAGCTGCAAGAAAATTTTTATTTCATTCTTTTTTCTTGCTGCTTTTAGGATCTTCTCTTTGCTCTGTGAGAGTTTGATTATTATATGCCTTGGGGTTGTATTATTTGGGTCTAATCTGTGTGGTGTTCTCTAGTCTTACTGTACCTCAATCTGTTTGTCAAGTTTTGAAATGTTTTCTGTTATTATTCCTTCAAATAAGATTTCTGCCCCTTGCTATTCCTCAACTCCCTCTTGAACATCAATAATTCTTAGATTTGGTCTTTTGAGTTAATTTTCTGTCTTGTATGTGATCTTCATTCCTTTTCACTGTTTTTCTTTTTTCTCTTCTGACTGTATTTTCAAATAGTCTGTCCTCAAGGTCACTGATTCTTTCCTCTGCTTGATCCATTCCTCTATTGAGATCCTCTAATGAGTTTTCCAATTCATCAAAAGTCTTTCTCAGTTCTATGATTTCTTTTTGATTGTTTATTATTTCAATCTTTTTGTTAAATTTCTCTGACAAATTTCTAAATTGCTTTTCTGTGTTATCTTAAAGATCACTGAATTTCCTTAAAACTCTTCTTTTAAATTCTTGGTCAGAAAATTCATATATCATCATCTCATTAGGGTCAGTCACTGGTTCCTTGCTTGATTTGAGGAAGTCATGGTTCCTTATTTGCTGTTGTTTCTTGTGAATGTATGTCTGTGTCTTTGCATTGAAGGATAAGCTATTTACTTCAGTCTTCTCTGTCTGGCTTGTTTTGATTTCTATTGGATATATTTGTTTAGAGATTTTTTTGTAAATTTTCTCTTGTATTTCTTTCTTTTTGTTTTCTGGTGGGTCTCTGCCTCCTTTCAGTACTATATGGTGCCTTAAGCCCAGGTTTGCCTTGGTTCTAGTAAACAATCAGAATGCCACTCATGCCAAATGGAGGAGACTCCAAAGGGAATATCTCACTATTGTGGAAAGGCTGGCTATGGATTTGTGTTCAGAGGACCTATAGTGCAGTGCTACTGAATGGCCATTCTGGATCAATATATCCTTTGGCTGAGTTACAGAACAGAGTTTTCAATGCTAGGATGATAGTCCTGTCTCCCTCCTTTGTCTCTGACTGTCCTCAGGGATATTTCTCCTTTCAGGCATTCTTGATGTTTCCCATGGGTTGAGGCCAGGACAGATGTCTTGCCTGGGAAACCAAGATAGTGGAGAAGCTGATTTTCCACCTTGATCTCACTTTTTTTCAATGTAGAAACCATGAGTTGGCAGCGGGGGGAATTTTTTGCATGCTTGGTTCCAGGCAGATTGGGAAATGGAGCATTGCATATATGGAAACTTGATTCTCTCACCATCTGCTCAGAATTTCTTCAGTTCTCTGTGGCCTTGGGAACTGTCTCCTCCTCATATTTTAATTCTGGTATATTGCTGGTGATAATCTTGGTACTATAAATTTGTTTGTTTGTTTGTTTGTTTTTTGTTGGGGGGGGTATTGAAGCCAACTTGCTTCTACATCTCTGTTTTGGAACCAGAAGTTTCAATGTGACTTATTACTATTAATATTAACTTGATCACCTGTCTTAACATTACTATTTCTTAGGTTTCTTTACTATAACATTACATTTTATTTCTCTTTCTTTCCATACTGTAGTCTTTAGGAAAGTCACTATGCACAACCCAAACTTAAGGAATGGAAACTTATGCTCTATAACCTTAAGGGTTAAGTATCTTCATAAATTATTTGGAATTCTTCTGCATGAGAGATTCGTCCCTTTTCTCCCATTCATACATTTATTCAATCATTTATTTATAACAGTATGGATTTATAGATTTTTGTTTAAACCTTGAGGTATAATCTAATACTACCTTATTGCTCAAAATATTCCAGTTTTACCCATTGAGTGCTATTTCATTTGTATCCTGTGTACCTTTAACATAACCCTCTCCCCACTGATGTGTTTTTCTTATATTCTTTTCTTTTTCTCTTTCTCTTTCTCTCTCTGTCTATCTCTTTATTTCTTTTTTCTTTCCTTTTCTTTGTGAGAACTTCATTTTCAGGCACAAAATGTGTTCCAGAATCATCTTATGTATTTCCTACCTCAATCCTAGAATCACCCATTTCTCCAAGAAGCCTTGTTCCTTTTATTAAGAAATGGTTTTGGAAACCAACATCTGTGTGTGCTCATTGCCACTGGGGTATTGTTAGTTATAGCCCCTCTCACCTGACAGAGCAAGAAAATATATGTATGTATACTAATTATATTGTAGATAATATGCATATCTATACATATTTGTGTATGTATCTATTTGTAACTACCTTAAAGCTACTGACATCTCCATCATCATACTGATGTCTCCAAATGAATTAATCCATTACCACTTGGATCATTTTAAACTCCCACTCAAATAGTAAAAAACCTAACTCTTACCATCTACCATGCATTTACTTAATTGTTCAATTCTACTTTACTTATATTATAGTATTAGAATTGATAACCTATATTCTGTTGGGAAACCTCTTTATCAACTACAGTTCCGTATTTATGTATAGCAGTTTTGCCTTTAATCTTAACAGATTGCTCATTTAATCTTAACTTCGCTCATTTCCAAAGTTACTTAGGTCAACAACTGATTCCTCCCACAATCTTCAGTGAGATTTTAACATGTATTTATAATATATATAGATTCTTTTGCCACATTCTGCATTCTGTCCTGGAATGCATATAATTAATGATTACTCTTTGTGCTGTAAAGTTCTACTGATTTTGACAAATGTTTAATGTCATATATTCACCAATCCAATATCATACAAAATAGTTTCCTTGGCCTAAACAACTCTTTTGTTCTTCAGCTAACAAACTCCCACTCCCAAAACCTTAACAACCATGGATTTGTTTACCAGCTCTATAGTTTTGTCTTTTTCAGAATGTCATAAAATGCAATCATACAGTAAGTAGCTTTTTCAAACTCGTTTTTTTAATTTAGTAATATTCATTTAAAACTGATCCATATTGTTCATGACTTGATACCTCATTACTTTCTTTTGCTGAAAATATTTCAACATATGGGTGCATACCAGAGTTTTCTGTCCATTCACCTACTGAAAGACATCTTTATTGCTTTCAGGTTTGAGTGATTATGAATAAAGCTATGAATAAGCATTTGTGTACAGGTTTTTTGTGGAGATAAGTTTTCAAATAAATTTGGTAAATATCTATGAGCATGATTGCTGGATCATATGGTAAGATTATGCTTAGTTTTAGAAGAAACTATCAAACTGTCTTCCAAAGTGGCTTTACCATCTTTCATTCTCAGCAACAATGCAGGACAGTTCTTGTTGCTCTGAATCCTTGCCAGCAGTTGATATTGTCACTTTTTAGATTTTAACTTTTCTAATAGGTTTGTAATGGTATCTCATTGTTTTAATTTGCAATTCCTTAATGACAAATGTTGAGCATCTTTTCATATGCTTATTTGCCATCTGGATGTCTTCTCTGAAAAAGTATCTGTTCAGATAATTTGACCAGTTTTTAATTGGGTTGTTTGATTTCTTATTGTTGAGTTTTAAAATTTCTTTATATATTTTAGATATAAATCCTTTATCAGATAGATAATGGGTAAATATTTTTTCAGAGTCTATTCCTTAACAGTGTCTTTTACAAAGCAGAAGATTTTAATTTTAATGAAGTCTAATCTCAATATTTTCTTTCATGGACTGTGATATTTGTTTGAATTCTAAAACTTATCAGCAAGCCAAGGTCATTTAGACTTTCTCCTCTGTTTTCTTCAAGGAATGTTATAGTTTTATTAATACATTTTACATTTAGCACTATGATCCATTTCACGTTAATTTTTTGTGAAAACTGTTAGGTCTGTGTCTAGGTTCATTTGTTTGCAATTGTTCCAGCACCATTTGTTTAAAAAGACTATAACTTCTCTATTGAATTACCTTTATTTCTTTGTCAAAGATCAGTTGACTATATCTGTGTGAGTCTATTTCTGTGCTCCCTATTCTGTTCCATTGATCTTTTTGTCTGTTTTTTGCCAATACAACTCTGTTGTGCTTATTATAATCTTATGGTACAGTGTAGCATTGTAGTCTTAAAATTTGAGAGTGCAAGTTTTTTTAACTTTGTTTTTTTCTTCAGTGATGTGTTGGCTATTCTAGGTTTTTGACTTCTTATACAAACTGTAGAATCAGTTTGTCGATATCCATAAAATAGCTTACTTAGAAATTTGAAATGAAATACATTGAATCTGTAGATAAAGTTGAGAAAAATTAATATTATAACAACGATGAGTCTTATAATTCATGAACACAGAATATCTTTCCATTTATTTGAATTGTTAAAATGTTTTAGCAGTGTTTTGTAGTTTTTTGCAAATAAGACCTATACATAATTTGTTAGATTTATACCTAAGCATTTTATTGGGGGAGAAATTGTAAATCATATATTTTCTAAAATTTTAAATTTTAATTATTTATTATTAGCACAAGGAAAGTAACTGACTTTTATATATTAATCTTTTATCCCTTTTATGACTCTGCTATACTTATTTACTAAGTTCAAGTAGATTTTTGTTGTCATCATTAATTTTTTGGGATTTTCTATATAGACAATGAAGGAAATCAAAATATTTCATCCAAAAATATAATTACTTTGCATATTTTGAGATGATTGTTCAGAGGGCCTGCAAAAGGAAGTAGGCCTGCAAAGCTGTCTTTTGTAGGGGATATTTGCATCTGTAGAGAAAAGCTGCACTGATGCAGCCAAGGTTTCTCTGAGGTTTTCTTTTGTCTGGATTGAGGAGGGATTAGTTGGAAGTCTGACACCTTTAAAGGTCTGAAAGAAACACTTACCATCTATTCTCACTGAGGGATGCTTACCTGTAAGACTTAATCTACATAATAAGACTACCTTTGCTAGTCAGGCCTCCTCTTCTCTCCCTCCCATAACCTGTTTTGTCACCATCCAAACCCCTGTAATCTCAAGGTGATATACAAGCTTTTGAAGCCCATTGGGGGATTGGGATAATCACTCTGGTTCTCTCCCATATGCACATTAATACACTTGTATGCCTTTTATCCAATTATTCTGCCTTTTGTCTGCTGATTTATCAGCAAACTTTCAGCAGGTAAAGGGAAAATTTCCCCTTCACCCCTTCAAAAATCATATCATCTGAGAATACGAATAGTTATATTTCTTCCCTCTCAATCTATCTACCTTTCATTTCCTTTTCTTGTCTTATTACACTAGCTAATATTTCCAGTATGATGTCAAATACGAATGGCAAGAGAGGACATTTATTCCTATACTTGGAGAGTTATTGTCTAGTTTTTATCATTAAGTATGAGGTTTGGTATAGTTTATTTGGTAGATGTTTCTTATTAAACTGAAAAAGTTCCTCTCTTTTCCTAGTTTTCTGAGAATTTTTAATCATAAATGGATGTTAGATTTGCTTAAATACTTTTTATGTGTCAATTGATAGGATCATATAATTTTTCTTCTTTAGTGTGTTGATATGGTGGATTACACTGATTAATTTCCAAATGTTGAGGTAGACTTGTGTTTTGTGGTTATCCTGCAGATAAGAATGGACCACCAACTGAAATTGATTTGGATGTTGAAACTGATGATGCCCTATACACACACCAGGATATAAAAAGTTTTATAAACGACACAATAAAGCTTTCTAGGAAGAGCATGGTGGCTGCCAAGAAGGTCTAAGAAACAACTTAAGAGAGAGCAGAGAAAGGAGAATGGCATGTGTGATTTGAACCTCCTGTTGGCACCAAAGGAAGGGAGCACCTGGTCTTTCTTATCAACTTGCTCATATGTGAGGTAAAAGGATAAGAGGAAGGAGTGAGTCTTAAAATCTGTCAGCAGTTAAACATCAAACATGAGGTTAGATTCATTATCATGTTTTGCATACCTGAAATAAATCCCACTTGGTCGTCATATATAATTATTGTGATACATTGTCGAATTGAATTTGCTAATATTTTGTTGAGGAATTTTGCATCTGTGTCCATGAGAAGTATTGGTCTATAGTCTCCCTTTCTTGTAATATCTTTATCTAGATCTGGTATTAGGATAATGGCGACCACATAGATGACTTAGGCAATGTTCCCTTTGCTTCCCTTTTCTGGAATATATTGTGGAAATTGCTATTATTTCTTCATTAAATGTTTGACAGAATTCACCAATGAGGCCATTTGAACCTGGTGATTAATTTTTTGAAAGGTTATTAATTATTGATTTAATTTATTTAATAGATATAAACTTATTTGGATGATCTATGTTTTCTTTTCCAAGTGTAAGTTGTAGTTTGTGTCTTTTGAGGAATTTTTTATTTATCTAAATTTTCAAATTTTTGGATATAGCACAAATTTATAGTATTCTTTTATTATCCTTTTAATGTCCACAGGATCAGTATTAATGACCCCTTTTTCATTCCTGATATTGGTAATATATGTCTTCTCTCTCTTTTTTTTTTTTCTAGGTTATCCTGACTAGAGGCTTACTAATTTTATGGATCTTTTCAAATAAGTAGGTTTTTGTTTTATTGATTTTCTTTATTGTTTTCCTATTTTCAAGTTCATTTATTTCTGCTATACATTTTATTATTTTTTTTCTGCTCGCTTTAGACTTTAATTGCTCTTCTTTCTCTAGAATCCTAAGGTGGAAGCTTAGGTTATTGATTTCAGATTTTTTTCTAATATATACATTTAATTCTATACACTTCCATCTAAATAATAATTTTGCTACATCCTTCAAATTTGAAAATTTATATTTTCATTTTCATTTAGTTTAAAACATTTTTATGGGTTTTTTGAAAAGATAAACAAAATTGATGGCCCTCTTGCTATATTGACAAGAACTCAAAGGGAAAGGACTCTAATAAACTCAACAAGAAATCAAAAAGGAGAGATCACAACAGACACCACAGAAATACAAAACATTATGTTTGACTACTATAAAAATCTATATGCCCCAAAACTACATAACAAGGAGGAAATGCACAAATTCCTGGATTCATACGACCTCCCTAAGTCCACCCAGGAGTTAACAGAATTCCTGAATAGACCAATCTCAAGCTCAGAAATTAGACCAGTAATTAATAACTTCCCCAAATGGAAAAGTCCTGGACCAGATGGCCACACTTCAGAGTTCTACCAAACATACAAAGATGAACTCATACCTATACTACAGAAATTATTCCACACCATTGAGAAGGATAGTATCCTTCCTAACTCATTCGATGAAGCCAATATCACCTGGATACCAAAGCCAGGAAAGGACACAACAAAAAAAGAAGATTACAGACCAATATCCCTCATGAATATAGATGCAAAAATCCTCAACAAAATTTTAGCAAATAGAATTCAGCAGCATATCAAAAAAATAATTCACCATCACCAGGTAGGCTTTATTCCAGGGATGCAAGGCTGGTTCAACATGTGCAAGTCTATAACTGAAATTCACCTCATAAATAAAAACAAGAACAAAGACCATATGATTCTGTCAATAGATGCAGAAAAAGCATTTGACAGAGTCCAACACACCTTTATGATAAAAACTCTTAAGAAAATAGGCATAGATGGCTCATACCTTAAATTTATCAAATCCATTTATAAAAAACCCACTGCCAATATCATACTGAATGTGGAAAAATTGAAACCATTCCCTCTTTGAACCAGAACTAGACAAGGATGCCCACTATCTCCTCTTCTATTCAACATAGCACTCGAAGTCCTAGCTATAGCAATCAGGCAAGAGAGGTGTATTAAGGGCATCCAAGTGGGGGCAGATGAGATCAAACACTTGCTCTTCGCCGATGATATGATATTATACCTAGAAAACCCCATGGATTCATCCAAGAGACTCCTAGATTTGATTAATGAATTCGGTAAAGTTTCAGGTTACAAAATCAACATACACAAATCAGAAGCATTCATATATGCCAAGAACCATCAAGCAGAAACTCAAATCAAAAACGCAATACCTTTTACTATAGCCCCAAAGAAAATTAAATATCTAGGAGTATATTTAATGAAAGATACGGAACACTTATACAAGGAGAACTATGAAACGCTAAAAAAAGAAATTGTAGAAAATGTAAACAGATGGGAAAATCTACCTTGTTCATGGATTTGTAGAATCAATATTGTTAAAATGTCATTATTACCGAAAGTGATCTACAGAATTAATGCAATCCCCATCAAAGTACCACCATCATTCTTTACAGATCTAGAAAAAATATTTCTTCATTTTGTATGGAACCAGAAAAAACCTCATATAGCCAAAGCAATCTTAAGTAAAAAGAACAAACTTGGAGGCATCAGTCTTCCTGACTTCAAGCTGTACTATAAAGCAATAATAGTTAAATCAGCCTGGTATTGGCACAATAACAGAATTATCGATATTTGGAATAGAACTGAGATTCCAGAGATAAAACCATCTGCATACAGTAACCTAATCTTTGATAGGGCAGACAAAAATATACAATGGGGAAAAGAATCTCTCTTCAATAAATGGTGCTGGGAAAACTGGATAGCTACATGCAGAAGAATGAATCAGGATCCCTACCTCTCACATCTCACAAAATACAGATTTAAACCTAAGGCATGAAACCTTAAGAATCCTTGAAGAAGATGTTGGGAAACCCTATTAGACATTGGCCTAGGCAAAGAATTCTTGAGGAAGACCCCCAAAGCAATCACCGCCACAACAAAAATAAACAAATGGGATCTGATCAAATTAAAAAGCTTCTGCACAGCCAAGGAAACTATCATTAGAGCAAATAGACAACCCACAGAACGGGAGATAATATTTGCTCTCTACACTTCTGATAAAGGTCTAATAACAAGAATCTATCTAGAACTCAAAAGAATTAACAAGAAAACATCAAACAACCCCATCAAGAAATGGGCAATGGAAATGAACAGAAATTTCTCCAGAGAAGACAGAATAATGGCCTGCAAACATAAAAGAATGCTGAACATCTCTAATCATTAGAGAAATGCAAATCAAAACCACAATGAGATACCACCTATCCCCAGTGAGAATGGCCTGTATCAAGAAATCCCAAAACAACAAATGTTGGCGAGGATGTGGAGAGACAGGAACACTCTTACACTGCTGGTGGGACTGCAAATTACTGCAACCTTTGTGGAAAAGAATTTGGAGATACCTCAAACAGCTAAAAATAGAAATACCATTCGACCTATCAATAGCATTATTAGGCATCTCCCAAAAGAGCACAAGACATTGTATTATAAAGACATCTGCACCCAAATGTTTATGGCAGCACAATTCACTATTGCAAGGACATGGAAACAACCCAAGTGCCCATCAATTCATGAGTGGATAATTAAAATTTGGTATATGTTCACAATGGAATATTACTCAATTCTAAGAAATGACAGCGAGCTAGCACCGCTTATACTATCCTGGATTAAGCTTAAGCCCATTATCCAAAGTGAGGCGACACAAGATCAGAAATGTGAGCTCCACATGTACTTGCCATCAAATTGGTACTGATTGATTAAAACTATGGTGTTCAAATGATGGTAGTGTTCACCAGGGATTCAGGGGTAGGGGGGTAGACCCACGTCTTAGGGATGTGGTTAGCATTGTGGAGGTGAAGGGCATACTTCTAACCCTTCCTGGGGAGAGGCAAAGATATAAAATGTAATCAAAATATCAAAAAAAAATGATTGGGTGTCGGGTAGATGGGAGGGCATGGGTATATTCTTACATAATGAGTGCGATGCGCACTACCTGGAGGATGGACATGTTTCAAGCTCTGACTCGAGGGGGGAGGGGTTGCAAGGGCAATATATGTAATCTTAACAACATTTGTACCCACATAATATGATGAAATAAAAAAAAACATTTTTATGTTTGAGACTTCTTTTCTGACTTATGTGTAGTGTAGAAGTATGTTTAATTTCCAAGTATCTGGGCATTTTTCAGCTATAGTTCTGTTATTGATTTGAAATTGAATTCCATTGTAGTCTGACAGCCTAACTTTTTATTTTTCTTCATAAGAAAAATGTGGTTTATCTTGGTGAATGTTCCACGTAATTTTGAAAAGAATTTGTATTCTATTGTTAGATGGAGTATTTTGTAAATGTCAAATAGATCCAATTTACTGATAGTGCTGTTCAGATAAACTATATCTTTACTGATTTTCTGCCTGCTTGATCTATCAATTACTGAACAGGTATAATGAATTCAACTATAATAGTGGATTTGTCTATTTGTTCCTACAGTTTTTTAATTCTTGTCTCATGTGTTTTGATGCCCTGTTGTTAGGTTCAGACACATTTATGATTTTTGTGTTTTTTTAGAGAAAATCAATTTGTATTGCCCCTCTTTATCCCTTATAAATTTTCTTGTTTTGAAGCTTATTGTCTTAAATTAATATAACTATTCTAGCTTTCTTTTGATTAGTGTTAGCATAGCATATGTTTCTCCATCCTTTTACTTTTAACCTATCAGAATCTTTACATTTAAAGTGAGCTTCTTATAGACAAAACATAGCTGGGTATTGTTTTTTGATCCCCTTTGACAATCTTTGTCTTTTTGTTACAGCAAGTGTTACAGCGGGTGGTTCCAAGGACAAACCGAGTGGCACATGGAGAGTTGGAGAATCAAAGTTTATTTGCCAGTGGGCTCAGAGGGGTCTCACCACCAAATTCTGAGCCCCGTCTACCTGATCTTTCCCACTTTCATTAAGTTGGAGTGGCCCGAGGGGTGGGGTCTCAGGTGGCTAATATCCGCCAGGTAATAGGTTAGTTGATGCGCTAGGTAATAGGTTAGTATTATGTTGATGTACCAGGTAATAGGTTAGTTGATGCACTAGGTAATAGGTTAGTATTACGCTGATACGGGTCTTCCATGAGGGTTGGGGGTCTCAGGCGGCTGATGCCTCAAGTAATAGATGGGAGTTTTCCTTATCGTTTTAATTGGTATATTTAAACCATCCACATTTAAGGTGATTATTAATATGCTTGGATTAATATCAAGAATAATATCAACTGTAATCCTCTATTATATTGGAGCCCTGTTGGAGAGGTAGGAATGGGAGAACATTCTATATTATTTTAATTAAATCTCAATTTTCCAGTTGGCATGTATCTCTGGCTGTGACTTTCACAAATGTTTCTTCTATATCCTTTTTTCCTCCTGATTGGGTAAGACAGGACGAACTGAGGGGGCTGGAGTGAGAAGTGTACCTATTCCCCATGGCTCTGAGATAACATTCTGGTAAACCATTTCCCCTGGAAGGTAGTCCTTTGCTATGAAGAAGGTGTGGGTGTATGTCACAAGGAATACTCTTTCCCTCTCACTGCCAGAGTGAAGAGATTTTCTTTCTCATTTATTTACCATGAGAACCTGGTAGGATTCCTGGAGGTAAAACTTTAAAATGTGCAAGAATTTTCTTATTCTCATGCTAGTCTATACTCAGCCTCCAGAAATTCATGAAAATTACCATTTAAGAAATTCTTCCAGTTTATGGCCCCAGTGGCTTCTCTTCTAGGTAAACAGATCTTGGCTCTGACTCTGAATTTATCTGTCTCTCCAAATTTGGGAGTTGTAGTTTTCCCTTTGACCTCAGTTCTATGACATATGCAAGAAAAGTCTTTCTCTAGCTTTCCCTTACATGTTGGAGCTGAAACTGGAAGTTCCCCTGGGGAAAGATTTTACAAAGTATTTAATATTTTGCAAATATATATTACAAAACACCTGATAGTAAATTTATTCCTACTAGAAGGAATACCATTCTTATTTCAAACACCAAATAAAATATAAGGTATCTTTCTATCCATAGCTCTGCAAATTATAAGGATGAATTCTATTATTTTAACATTATAGAACTGGTAAGCAAAATTATCTATATTATCAGCTTCCACTGTAGTGGGACACAATGTCAATAAGTAATGTCCTTACACTCCAAACAAAATAATATTTAAGCTTTACATTTCTCTTTAAAATTCCATTCCCACATTCAATTTTACAGAATGAATTCCTTTAGGGAACACTAATACCCAGTCTGAGGCATATATTTTAATCATTAAGGTAAGTTTTTCCCTCATTAATTTTCCTTGCTAAACATGCTACATATCGCTTTGATAGCAACCACGAAAGGATATTTTTTAATGTGTAAACTGTCATAGAGAATAAAATTAATTGAAATTTGCTTTAACGAAAAATTGCTGCCTATTAAAACCTAGGAAAATAATCAATACATTTTTAGAAAGCTAAAATCAGCAGTAGTTACCTAATAAAAAGTAGAATAACATCAGTAAGAAATGCTCTATGGAGCATTTGTTTTTTTCTTTCAACAATTGATTAATAATGGTGATATATATGTCTGGATACCCCTCCCATGATAAAAGAGCTTGGTTGAAAGAATCAATAGCTAATTCTTCTACCTTCTTTTACTCAAAATCTGTATACTTATGCATAGCTACTTATTCTATATTGTTTGACATAAATCAAAAGCTACTTTTTCCATGTTTTCCTTCACAGAATTTGTGATATAAGCTGAGTTATTAAACCTCCTGTATTTTGTTGCAGTATTATATTAGAATACTATAAGAATTTGGAGAGACAAAAAGCCTTACTTTACACCAACCTTACCATTTTATAGCTGTAGAAACTAAGGTCCAGAGATATTAGATAATTCTTTATGTAAAGAGGAACAACTACTTAGTCATAAAACAATTTTCTAATCAATATCACATAGAAGAGACCGACTTCAGGGAAAGGGTAAAAACTAAAACAAAACAAAACAAAAAAACTATGTAAAGCCTCTGAAAATGGTCCTAAGTGTGAAGAGAAAATGAAGAAACATCTATTTGAGCCAAGAATATTACCTTTCTCTCTCCCACCTCTCAGCTCAACAAGGCAGAGACTACACTCCAGACTGCTGCAGCCAAGAACACAGAGCTCCTTCTCCCATCAGTGGAAGAAGAGTGTCAGTGTATCTCACAAATACAAATACAATTAATTTTATAATTTAGTATTGGAAAGAGTTTAATAGTATTCTTAAAATCTGATGTTTCTTTTTATCAAATAATAAGGATTAGATATCTCACCATGTTTTTATTTTTTTTGGCCTTGGCTTCCACAGTTGAGTTTAGTATTGAAACTCATTAATTATATTAAGCCAGATTTTGGTAGACTTATTGCTTCACATATCTATATTTTCTATATTTGTATTTTCATGATTATATTGTATATCCATATTTTGTTTTGTAGCCCTTCATGCTTTGGAGGCAATTGAAGTAAATATTTTAGAAGTTATGAGAATAAAATTATTGTTACTTTAAAATTTGGCAGCAGAATTCTGCAGGAAAAGAAATTTTTTTATTTAGCAAAATATATTAATAGATTCTTGGATATAAAAATATTAATCATCAGGGTATGGCCTACCTGGGGAAGGGGAGGGACACAAATAGGGTAAATGGCTGAATTTCTTTGGACAGAATTCATTAAGAGGGGAGAAATGCTTGGGGTTAGTAACAATGACGGACAAAATAAAACAGGTAGAAGGACTAAGTAAATGGCAATAAAACAGTGAGAACTTTCTAGTGAGAAGAATGGTCAAAGAATGCTGATACTTCATTTAAAGTAAACTTTTCTACCCTGTTTTTGCCATGCTCCTAATGCCCCCAAATTTACAATAAAAGGCTGCTACAACCAAATTTGGGGCTAGTGCTACATTAAGAGAGTGCTAGAGTAGGTGCAGTGTGGCACAGAGTCATACGGTGACTGCATGTTTGGAATATGTGAGAAGCATAATATGGATCAAGAATATGGCAGTATCAGGAAATCAAAGACAGAGATGACTAAGAGAAATGTAGATTCACCAAGACCTAAAGAATTCCCTCTAAGAATCTTTAGAAAAATTGGGAAGGACTCTGAGCTTCCCACCACACATGAGTGGAAATTTGAGCCAGTTTATTTAAATCTTAAAGGACAAGTTGACCTTAGTACATCAAAGGACTTTGGCATAATCTAGGTGACTATATTAATTTATTTGTATAAATGTCAAAACCAAAATTAGAACCTCAGACTCCTAATTTTAATCTAGGCTTCTATCCTTTGTCATGTATTTGGCAGGAAGGAGGAAAAGAAATTCTATCATTTGTGCATTTTGAAATAAGAAAGTCTAGAAATTAGAAATGTATAAAAATTCACGTCCAAGATTCTGAATTTTAAAGTATTTCTCATAATAACTATATCACTGTGGCAGAGAAAAATTTTCTGAAAATCTAGCCACTGCTCCTATTTCTTACTAGTCACTTTTATGAAAAGCACACATTGTTCTGTCAAATAGCAGCCAAATATGGAGCACTCTCTCTCCCTTCATTCCTATTCCCTGGCTGGAAAGCACTCACAAGACTCTATGTTTATAGTTGCAGGAGAAGAATGTGTAAATTCGGTGACATGGCAAGTGTTACTCATAGTGGCAATGTTGACCTCAGAGGAAGAAATAGTTAAAAAAAATCTGAAGATAGTTCACTGTCTGACAAAGGAGACAGGTCAACGAAAAGCAAAACTAGTATATTTAGCTGTTTGTTCCTTTAATTCCCTTTATTACATGGCTGAGAAGAGGGATTGCCATTCATCTTGATTGCTATCGCTGCTTCCAAAAACAGGACTTCCAAAACTAATATTCAGAGAAGCATAGCTAGTATGCCTTAATAAAGAGGCTCCATTTACAAATAAGTCTGGGGGATGCTGGCTATTTTTTTATTCCTACAAAACATCTCAGACCCTTGAAATGGTATGTCATCTATAAATCTCCAGTGGGAAAGACAGAATGCTGTATTTCTCATACTTTATGAGGAAATACTTGTAGGTGGTGCATCCATCAGATCAGAGTTTTGAGACCTAAACACTTTTCCTCTTACCAGCTGTCCATGGTCTCTCCTCATTGAAAGACCAAAATATCAATTGGTGTACCACCTCCTTTCATGATATTTCTTGTCTAATATTCTAGAAAGTACTCTCACTTCCCACCCCATCCCAAATTGATTTCCTATCACTTAATATAATCTGGGTTTACAGACTCATAATTTTGGTGTTATCATATGTGATAGCTGATTTTAGATGCCATCTTGACTGGATTAAAGAATACCTAGAGAACTGGTAAGGCATTATTTGGGGGTACATGTGTGAGTGTGTTTCCAGAAGAGATTGGCATGTGAGTCTCAGTGGACCAAGGGGGGAAGATCTGCCCTCAGTGTGGGCAGGCACCATCCAATCAGCTGGTGGCCCAGACAGAACAAAAACAAAGGAAAGGCAAATTGGTCTCTCTCTTTTCCTGGAGCTACCTGCCCTTAAACATCAGAACTCCAAGCTCTCCAGCCTTTGGACTCCAGTAGCTCCCCAGGTTCTCAGACCTTCAAATGTGAGCTAAGTCATAATACCAGCATCTTGGGGGCTCCAGTTTGCAGATGGCCTATTGTAAAACTTCTCAGCCTTCATAATCATGAGTCAATTCCCTTACTAAATCCCCTCTCGTGTATCTATATATATTTTATTGGTTCTCTTTGGAGAACCATTACTAATACATCATATCATTAATATGTTTAAACATAAAACTTCAAGAGTGTTTTGCCTTTAGTCTTCAGTTTTCTAGCTATCTATGGTGATAGCTATCATGATTAACTTAACTCCATATATTCAATTTTCTACTTAATCCATATATTTAATTTTAAACTATTTCCAGTCTTTATTTATCACAAGGTTAACATTTTTAGTACTTGATTTTTATTCCCCCCTCAGTTGTCTATAAGATCTAACATGTCTTAAAGTAACATTTTCTGAATGGGCAGAGGAGTAAGATCTTTTCTAAACTTTTGCATATATAAAAATACTTTTATTGTATTATTAATATTAGTCTATGTATTAGTTTTCTTTGGTTGTTGTAACAAACTACCACAAGCTTGGTGGTTTGAAAACAACAGAAATTTATTTCTCATCATTCTGGAAGCCAGGAAGCCCAAGATCAAGGTACTGACAGATTCAGGGTCTGGTGAGAGCCCATTTTCTGGTTTATATATGGCTCTGTTTTCCTGCATCCTCACATGGTGGAAGGAGGGAGCTAGCTCTCTGGGGTCTCTTTTATAAGAGCACTAATCTCATACATGAGGGCTTTGTTCTCATGACCTAATCACCTCCCAAAGCCTCCACATTTTAATACAATCACCTTGAGGGTCAGGATTTCAACATAGGGATTTTGGAAGAACACTAACATTCAAACCATAGCAAGCCCTTTGTACACATTGCTTTTCTTTGTAATTCTGAGCCTCCTTTGCTTCTCCTAGACTGCTATTATTCGTTTTTCACATCTAAGCTTAAATAACATTTCCTTTGAGAAGTTTTTCTTGGTTTCCTAATATTGAGTAATACACCTTGCCTATGTACACATAGAACACTTTGTACTTACCTGATCACAGCATGTATCATACTACTTTATAATGGCCTGCCTCTCCCACCAGACAGAGAGCAACTTGAAAGAATAGATTGTGACTTGTTCACATTATATCATCAAAAGTTAGCATAGTACCTAGCATCAGTAGGCAATCAATAAGAATTTGTTGAATTGCAACCTTGGAACACTTCACCTACAGAAGTTCTTTGAACCACCAAATTTTGGTTTGTTACCATTGACTGGGTTCACACAATACCTTGTACTTAACCTTTATCATAAAACATATCATAATGTAGGGTGATTTTGCAGTAATAGTGATTAGGATTTATTAGGCATTTACTACATGCTAGACATTGTGTTAAGCAATTTATCTGTATTATCCCCTGTAATTTAGCCCTCACAATGACCCTGCAAGTTAGTATATTATTATTTTTCCCATTTTAAATTAAATTGGCATAAAGAGGTTAAGAATATTGTCCAATGTCACAGAGTAAGCAAATGGAGAAGGTTTTAACTTGGACAATTTGACTCCAGACATCATTCTTTTCATCAGTATACTACACTTCTTCCATGTTTGCTTTTGTATCTAACACCAAACTGTCAGAAAATTCTTAGAGGCAAGAATTATATCATCTTCCCATTGCCTAGCATGATATATAATGTATAATAGCTACTCAATAAATATTTTCTGAACAAATAAATGAATGACATGAAGTTCAAATTACTGCTCCATTTGAGTTCAAATATATTATTTCAAAAAATGAAAATATAACCTGTAACCTTTACATTCTGTCTTCACAGAATTTTTTAAAATATCTATGATAAGCATCATTAAAAAATATGGCTCAGATATGCAGCATAGCTTCCTAAAGAGATATGAAACATGTTTATTTTCATCTAGTATATAAAGAATATTTACTATTTCTACATATATTTTGATAGAATTCACTAACAATGAGCTCAAACTTTTCACAATAATTTGAATACTCAAAATTGATTCAATTAGATCATGTATCTCTTAGGATTGGATTTTTCTAGTCTTGGATATCTTTTTACCCTTTACATAAATTTTCAGGCATTCTCCTACCAGCCCATTATGTTAAGGTTCTGGCACTCGAATGACTAATACCTTCACCTCTGAAGATAAAGTTGTAATGTAGGTGCTGTTTTATTTTTTCAACTACTTCACAGAACAGCACTGACTCAACAGTAGCCTTCCTCATTCCCCCTTCCAAATACTATCCCCCACCAAAGGTAATTACTATCCAGACTTCTAATGCCATAGAATAGCTTTGTTAACCTGTTTTTCAATTTTATAGAAATGTCATCTTGCAATAATTACTTTTTGTGTCTAGCACCATTCAGTCAATATTGTTTTTACAATTCATACTTACTGCTGCATGTAGTAATGATTCTTTTCCCATTTGTTATTGCTGTGTAGTAATACATTACATGAACACACTATTTATCCATTCTACCATTGATAAATATTTGGATTGTTTTTAGTTTGGGCTATTCTGTACAAAGCCACCATGGACATACTTCTATGTGTATTTTGGTGGATATGTGCACTCATTTCTCTTGGGCACGAACCTAGGAGTGGAAATTGTTGGATTATATGATTGATATATGTTCAGCTTTAAAAGATATTGCAAATTTTTTCCCAAAGTGTCTATACCTAATTATGCTTCCATCAAAGGTGTATGAAAGTTCCAATTGTTCCATATCCTTTCCAGTATGTAGTATTGTCAGTCATTTAAAATAATTCATTCTAGTGAATGTGTAGCAGTAACTCATTGTGGTTTTCATTTGCATTGTCTTGATGAACTTTTGATTAATATATATGTGTTGTCTGCTTGGATATCCTTTTTCTTAATTGGAAGAACCTGCACAAGTCTTTTGTCTATTTTCTTTTCCTTGGGTCTTCTTTTACTTTGCCTATTGCTCTGGATGCATGTCCTTTGTTGTATATAAAAAGCTATAAATATCTTTTCTCTATAATTTATCTTTCACTCTTTTAATTATGTCTTCAGATAAAAAGATATTTTTAATTTTAATGTGGTCCAATATATTATTTATTTTCTTTATGGATATTACTCCTTGTGTACTAGTTAGGAGACCTTTGCTGACTCCAAACTTAAAAAGTTTTTTTCCTTAAGCTTTAGTTGGACTTTTTATGTTTAGGTCACAATAAATCTTGAATTGATATTTTTATATAGTGAAAGGGAGAGACAAAGATTTCATTTGGATATCCAATTAATCCAACACCATTTGTTGAAAGATGTTAGTGGAGACTTGATGATGTGACTTTATTTCTGAACTCTCTGTCCTGTTCCATTGGTCTTTAAGTCTATGCCTGCACAATTAACAGTGTCATACATTACTTTAGCTTTAAAATAAATGGTAGTATAAACCTGGTAGTGTAAATCTTCCAGCTTTGTTCTTGTTCTTCAAAATTGTTTGGCATTGTTGGCTATTCTATCTATTACATTTCCTTATAAATTTTAGAATGAGCTTGTCAAATTACACATACACACATTCACACAAACAGACAAACTGGCTGATTGGGGGGGTTTCATTAATCCTATGGATAAATTTGGGGAGAACTGACATATTTACAATATAGAGTCTTCCAATTAATTAGCCTGGTTTATTCCTTTAATTATTTAGATTATCTTTAATTACAGCAGTGCTGTACAGTTTTATGTTTAATTGCTGCTGTTTTGAATGTGGTGAGTCTTTTTTCATAGATGTTTTTAAGATTTTCTCTTTGACAGTTTTCAGCAGTTTTATTATGATATGTTTATGCATTCATCTCTTTTTATATTATTCTGCTTAGGGTTCATCACAATTTTTGAAGTGGGGTGATACAGTTTGGATGCTTTTCCCATCAAATCTCATGTTGAAATTTGATCCCCAAGGTTCCAGGCTGCTGGGAGGTATTTGGGTCACGGGGACAGATTCCTCATGAATGGCTTTGTGCCCTCCCAGCAATAATGAGTTCTCATTTTATTAATTCACACAAGAGCTGGTTGTTTAAAGGAGCCTAGCACCTCCTCCTCCCTCTCTTGCTTCCTCGCTTGCCATGTGACACACCTGCTCCTCCTTTACCTTTCACCTTGGTTGGAAGCTCCCTGAAGCCCTCACCAGAAGCAAATGTTGGCACCATGCTTGGATAGTCGGCAGAATCATGAGCCAAATAAACCTCTTTTCTTTATAAATCACCCAGCCTCAGGTATTTCCTTTATAGCAATGCAAAATGGACTAAAACATGGGGATGAATGTCTTTTGTTCATTTTGGAAAAGTCAAAGCTATTCTTTTGCTGTCTATTTACTTGAAGATATTGATCGCAATAATTTTAAAGTCAAAGTCCAATAACTGAATGAATAGCTAGATTCCCAGTGGGTCTTTTTCTGTTGTCCACATTCTTCTCTTGATGCTGAGTTTTGTTATTCAGCTAATTTTTTATTGAATGCCAGACATTGTCTATGAAAAATTATGGAAGCTCTAGATATGGTTATCTTCCTCCAGAAAAGATTTACTCTAACTCCTATCCAGGCTGCAAAAGAGCTGATCACCTGAATCTAATCCTGGACTGAAGTGACCCAAGACTAGTTTGCAGTCTCTGTAAACTCCTCCTTCAGTTTTGCCCCCATTCATAAAATTTAACTCTTTATGGGCTCTACCTGAGAGACTATAGAGTCTCTTAGTGACACTACTTTATAAGGGATCCTGAATTCCAAATTTTTGTTCTCAGAACATGAAACTGGAAAATTCCACTTTCCTCTTCAACTGTTTTCTGTTTCGTTTGTTACCATTTTGCCCTGTGTAGCTTTGTGACAAAAAGCTTTGAGGAGGAAATTGGTAAGAAGTGTCTAACTCAAGTATTCATATATTTCTTCTCTTTGGAATCTTAGCCCCTCATGTTATGACTCTAATACCAGAAGTCCAATATCTGTGCTACCATTCCATGAGATTGACTAAAGCTATCCTAGCTTCTCTGCATCTTTCTTGGCACTAAGAATCTGCAAATAGACCAAGGGGGAAAGCAGCATATAAAAACTTGAGCTTATCTCAATTACCTTTCCTTCTCTTTATGATCTGGATCTTCAAATTCTACTTGTTTTTGAAACTATCCTGAGACTTTCAAAATGGATCTTGAATTTTATCCAGGTTTTCTGTTTATTTCCATCAGGAGCTTTGGTTTGTTGCAAGCTACTGTATCAAAGCCTATAACACATATTTCTCTCTGAATTAATTCTATGTGAGTATATCATAGGTTGAAAATTCTACAAAATGTTCACAGAATATTTATCATGTACTGTCACAAAAAACAATAAAATGCAAAAGCAGAAAACATACAGATTTTCTTCAATTTCAGTGAATCAACTATAAATAAATCAAAATGCCAGCCTAAAACACAGATGATAACTTGAAAACATTTTTAAACTATTCTAATTAACTTGCTTTAAGAATAAATGAAAATTGACATACAGAAAACTTAGATGTAAGAAACCATGAAATCTTCACATCTCCAAGTCTTAGTCTTAAAGTGGTCATGAGGGAAATATGTATACCCTTAACTGTATTTATTGAAAACAAGAAACACATAAAGGTATATTAATTACAAATGTATCTTAAGAGTCAAGAAAAGAACAAAATAATCTTAAATAAATTAATATACATTGAGGAATTGCAATATAATTATGTAGCTTAAGAATTAACTTTAAGAGAAGGAGTACGTGCCCAGCCCTGAGCGGCGTGAGAGTCATATGTTCCGGCTAAGGCCCACTTAACAAACAAGGTTGCTGCTTGAAGGCATAACAAAGAGTTTGAGCTTCTGCACATAAGCAAATGTTTCCCAGCCCCACAGCCCTGGGGATCTGGAGGCCACTTGATAAACATCTTGCCCTTATGGGTACTGTCTGAGCTCATGGGATGGCTGGTAGTCAATGACAGGTAAGATTCCTCAAGGAGGAACAACCTAAGACAGGCACAGCCGCAGGGGGCCAGGCTGAAGGCAATGGGAATGGAAAGTTTCCCTTTGTGGCTGCATTGCTTATCAATGTTTATCTCAAACTTGGGTTTATGGCCGTCACCTTAAGCAACCGCATTAAGACCCTGAGTCATGGGACATCTGTGTCCTTAGGCTATGTGTTCCGGAATTTATGGCCATTGCTGCAGTGCCTAGGTGGTCACGTATAAGGAAGTAACTTTGATTTTTAGGGTGTAAAAATAAAATGACTGGTACGTTCAGCACTGCAGTCTTGTACCATCTGTGTGTGTCTGTGTCTTTCTTTGTGTGTTTCTTTGTGTTTTGTGTTCATCCCCCATCCTGCAAACAGGCCACGACAAATATAAAAACACAAAAATTATAAAAGTTGGAAAATATTAGAGTACTTCATAAATGTATGAGTCAGTTCTTTAGAAATAATAATAAAATGGACAGATACTTAGAAATTCTCACCAAGAAACAAATATAAAAACTAAGACTGATAAAAGGTCATAAGTATAGATACAAAAGAGGAACTGTTTTGATGATATACAATAAGACTTTCATAAATAAATTTGTAAATTTTGATGAAATGATCCATCTTCTAGAAAATTAGAGATGAAAAATAAATAGAATCAATAGAGAGAATATTAATAGCCTAATAACCACAGAAAAAGTTTAAGAGTTACATAAATCTATAATATATTCCCCAAAAGGCCCTAGGGTAATTTTTTTTTTTTTTTTGAGACAGAGTCTCACTCTGTTGCCCAGGATAGAGTGCCATGGCATCAGCCTAGCTCACAGCAACCTCAAACTCCTGGGCTCAAGTGATCCTTCTGCCTCAGCCTTACCTGGGCTCCCCCAGCCTCCCCTGGGCTCAAGTGATCCTTATGCCTCCCCCAAGTAGCTGGGACTACAGGCATGCAGCACCATGCCCGGTTAATTTATATATATATATATTTTTAGTTGTGCAATTAATTTCTTTCTATTTTTAGTAGAGACGGGGGTCTCGCTCTTGCTTAGGCTGGTTTTGAACTCCTGACCTTGAGTGATCCACCCACCTCGGCCTCACAAAGTGCTAGGATTACAGGTGTGAGCTGCCAGGCCCAGCCTCTAGGTTAAATTTTAAAAGGTGAAATTTACTATACTTCAAGAAAAAAGATAAAAAGATAAGAAACTGGAAGCAGGAGAGGTTAAGCAATTTGACCAATGTGACATAGCGAGAAACTGGTGGAGCCTTTAAAAATTTTTTCTAGTGCATAAAAGCTAGAATAGCATTTATATCAAATTGACAATGATGAAAAAATTGAAAAATAAAAAAATAGATTAACCTCATACATAAGCATAGATAACAAAATCCTAACTAAAATGTTAGCAAACTAATTTCAGAAAATTCTTTAAAGAATGTATGACGAAGTAGAAAAAACCCTAGTGTTGCAATGATAGTAAGAAAAATATAATTGATAGGTTAAAGAAAAAAAATTATATGACCATCTAAACTAATGCTGGAAAAACAATAAAATAGAAAAGAAAACCAATTCTTAACAGAAAAAAAGAAAAATATAAAAATTATACATAGCCTAGAAATGGATATGTTTTCAACTTAATAGACAGCCATTAAAAAAAGAGACATCATACTTTATAGTGAAATAATGAAGACAATCCAAGTAAAGTCAGGAAAAACACAAGGATGCCTGATACCATATCTATTATTCAACACTGATCTACAATTCCTAATAAATGTAATTATACAGCACAAATAAGAAAATGATATAAATATTGAAAAGAAAAATTATTATAATTTCAGACTTATAAGATTATCCACTATATTATGTAATAGAATAACAGTTAAAATCTTTAGGACTAATAGGGAGTTTAACAAAGTATCTACATAAAAAGATCAACATATAAGAACCATTAGTGTTCTTATATAACAACTACAGCCAATTAAAAAGATGTTGCCCCATCATAGCAATAAAAAACTAGGAATAAATTTATGATACATGTCCTATAAGGAGATAATAAAACTTTACTGACACACAGGAAAAATGCCTAAATAAATGGATAGAAGTACCATCTTCTAGGAAACAAAGAATCAATATTTTAAAGATGTCAATTCTCCTCAAATTACTTTGTGGATTTAATGCAAAATTCCATCAATATCTTAATGGGATTTAGGTGATTCTAAAGTTCATCTGGATGATCAAATGTATGAGACTAGCCATAACATTCGTGAAAAGAAAAATTATGGCAGAGGCACTTTTCTGCCAGTTTTCAAATTTACTCTAAAATTTTAGTGATTAAAATAATGTAATATCAGTTTATATCAAGACATATAGTCCTAGGAAAAGAATATAAATTCCAGACAGACCAAGAATATGTATACAATTATCTCTGTATTTGTATTCTTATATGAAATAAAGTAGCATTTCAAATCACTGGTAAAAATATGAACAATTCAATAAATTTTATTGACAAAGTTGGACATTTATTTGTAGACCAATAAATTTGCATCCCTAACTCACACCATATACAACAGTAAACTCCAGATTAATCGGTGATCTAAACATTTAAAAGAAAATTCAGGAGGGGGGCGGAGCAAGATGGCGGACGAGAAACACCGCCAGATAGAGCGTCT
>VBSM01000568.1:19617704-19650204 GCA_008086735.1 Cheirogaleus medius | reverse complement strand
AAAAAAAATTAAAAAAAAAAAAGAAAAGAAAATTCAGGAGGAATAATTTCAAGAGATTTATTGCATATTATGGTGACAACACTTAATAACAATACATTGTATGCTTGAAAATTGCTAAGAGAGTAGATTTTAAGTGTTCTCACCATTAAAAAAATGGTAAAAATGTGAGGTAATGCATATGTTAAATAGCTTGATTTAGCCATTCCACAATGTATACATTTTTCAAAACATCATGTTGTACATCCTAAATATATACAATTTTTACCTAGCAATTAAGAAAAGAAATTCTTAAAAATAAAGAAAAATAAAACTCTAAAAATATGAAAAGAAAATACAGAAAAATGACTTAGAGATTATAATCTTGGAGTGGGAAGGACCTTATTAAGAAAGAAACAAACCTCAGAAGCCATATAGAAAAGATTAACAGATATGATTATATTTAAAAAGATAAAACATTTATATTACAAAAGACACCATAAAAATGCAAAAAAATTTATTGAAAACCCAGAAGTCTGAGAGATGTCATTGGCAACACTTACAAAAGTAAAGGCTTAGAGTTTAGAATATATAAAGAGTTCCACATTGATATTAAAAACTCAAACACACAATTAGGAATGTGGACAAAGTATACATACCAATAATTCACAGAATGGAAATGAGAAAATTCAATAAATATTTTTTGAAATTTATTCAACCTTACCAGTTGTCCAAATGCAAATTAAGGAAACAATGAAATACCATTTCTTTTTCAACTATTTGCCAAAAACAACAACAACAGAGTGAGATTGAGATCGATAATATTCGATTAATAAGGGCTTCAAATAATCAACATTCTCATATACTTTTTGTGGTAATACAAAATAGTACTGCCCATCATTTACAGGGCACTTCTACAGTATTTATCAAAATTGTAAACATGTGCACCTGAAAGGATGAATTTTCTTTTTTTTTTTCTTCCTCCCTAGACAAAGATCATGAAAGAGAACAGAGACTGTCAAAAAACTTAAACAAATCAGGACTTCAATTTTAAAGTTATAGCCAAGGTCTCTAAAATGTTAAGAACAAAACAGAGTTTGGGAAGTAAGTCTGAAGAAAATAAAAATCTCTGCACAAAAAAAAAAATGAAAAATTTGGCTTCCTTTGCTTCTGAGAAACAAAGTAATAAGGAGTAAAGAAATATTATTTACAGGAAGGGATGGAGACACAGAAAGAAGACCCTTGTTTCATGATACAGTGATTGAAGGACTTTTAAGAATGGGAATTATTATAGTAATTTTTGGGTAGTTTGTGTTTCTGTAATGCAAAACATACTTTACCTTTTCAAATCTTTAAATAACTTTAGCCCTCTCCCCCACCACACATGAGCCTTTTTTGAAAGGACATACTTCTCTTGTTTGTTAATTATATATGTCAAATCTAAAGACCAAATATTGGCTATCGCCAACATTAGCCATAAGGGTCTGTCAAACCTCAACAGCTCTATAAATGACAAACAAGAAA
Organism: Cheirogaleus medius; assembly: GCA_008086735.1. Classification (NCBI taxonomy): domain Eukaryota; kingdom Metazoa; phylum Chordata; class Mammalia; order Primates; family Cheirogaleidae; genus Cheirogaleus; species Cheirogaleus medius. The sequence continues at coordinate 19,648,704 of VBSM01000568.1, read as the reverse complement.
AACCCAATAAACCAAATGGAAAAGGGGAAGGACCTTGTTTGAGTGTTTCTCTTGTAAAAGTGATTGAATGAAGAAGAGTTCTACATTTGGCACAAAATGGTACCAAATATGGGCCATATATGTTGGGTGGCAAGGTTATCCATAAACTAATTCACAGGGAAGAGAAACTGAGAAGCTGTGAAGCTGAAAAGCTGAAATGCTCGTGAAAATGTGAGATTCCATAAATTTCTAATTATTAGAGTTGGAATTAATCTTACCTACTTGTCTGGATGTAAAAAGGCAGAATGGACTCAGCTATATTTCATTTTCCTCTGCATACTCTTCAAAAGCTCAGTTCCAATTCTCGGGACCTACTTTATGGAAATATTAGCATAAGCATCCAAAGACCACGTATAAAGGAGTTTGTTGTTCAAAAATGTGGATATTAACTATATGCCCATCAATATGAGAATAGTTAAAGGATAAGAAAAAACTATTCACAAAGTATATGAAAAGTATTAATGATACACTATTAAATGAATAAAGTAATAAGGTTTATTGTAGAAAAGTGTGTTGTATAACCAAATTTTTGTAGAAAGCTAAGTCCTAATGTACTTGTGTGTATTTGTATAGATGTAATTTAAGTGTATTTGAGTGCATATATGTGTATTTGTATATACATGTATATATATGTTTAGTGTGTGTGTCCTTATACACAGATCAGAAAGAAAACATACCAAATTATTTAAAAAGTTACCACTTGAGACTGAGATTGAGAAGGAGAGAGGCAATAATTTTGGTTCTTCCTCTAGCCTTCACATTGTTTGAAGTTTCATAATTATATATTACTTTTTAATTGTCTTTCTTCCCTGCTAGAATACATTCTCCTTAGGGCAAGGACTTTGAAAATCTTATTTCTTTTACCTTCAGTACCTAAAAGAATGTCACAAATTAAGTGACTAAGTAAATATTTATTGAGTGCATGAATTATCAGAGAGGGAGAGACAGGTAAAAAACTAGTTTCTCAGACACCAGGGGAAAATAGTCTTTCAAGGAAAAGAGAGTGGTCAAGTGCTGCTCAGAACTTAATAAAGATAAGTTTTGCTGGCTGAATGCATAAAAAAATGCAAGCCAATTATCTGTTGTCTCCAGGAAACAAATCTAACCCACAAAGACTCATTTAGACTCAAGGTGAAAGGATGGAAAACAACAATATCATGCAAATGATAACCAAAAGAAAGCTGGTATAGCCATTCTCATATCAGATAACAAAGACTACAAATCAACAAAAGTAAAGAAAGACAAAGATGGCCACTATGTAATGGTGAAGGGAAAAATTCAACAAGAAGACAAAACAATCCTAAATATTTATGCACCTAACACAGGAGTACCCAGATTCATAAAGCAAATTCTATGTGACCCGAACAAAATAATAAACAGCAGCACCATGATAGCCAGGAACTTCAACACCCCACTGACAGAATTAGCTAGATACTCCAAATAGAAAATAAGCAAAGAAACAATGGACTTAAACAGAACTCTAGAACAGATGGACCTAATAGATATTTACAGAACAGTTTAACCAAAAACTACTGAATATAAATTCTTCTCAGCAGTTTATAAAAAATTCTCTGAGATTGATCATATCTTAGGCCACAAAATTTGTCTCAACAAATTTAGAAAAAAATAGAAACTATGCCATGTATCTTCTCCAACAACAGTGGAATAAAATTAGAAATCAATTCCAACACAAACACTCATCTCTACAGAAATTCATGGAAACTAAACAACCTTTTGCTGAATGATAGTTGGGTCAAGAAGAGGATAAAGACGGAAATCAAAAAATTCTTTGAACTAAATGATAATGGGGACACAAGTTATCAAAATCGGTGGGATAGAGCAAAAGCAGACCTGAGAGGAACATTCACAGCCTTAAAATGCCCACATCAAAAAGACAGAAAGATCACAAATCAACAATCTAATGAATAATCTCAAGGAACTGGAAAAGGATGAGCAAACCAATCCCAAACCCAGCAGAAGGAAAGAAATAACCAAGATCAGAGAAAAACTAAATGAAATTGAAAACAAAAAAATTATACAAATGATTAATAAAACAAAAAGTTGGTTCTTTGAAAAGATACACAAAATTGAAAGGCCTCTTGCTAGATTGACCAGAAGCAGAAAAGAAAGGATTCAAATAAGCTCAGTCAGAAATGAACAAGGAGAAATCGCAACTGATATCATGTAAATACAAAACACCATCTCTGAATACTATAAAAATCTCTATGCTCATAAACTTGAAAACATGAAGAAAATGAACAAATTCTTAGAAACATACAACCACCCTAGGCTCAATCAGAAATAAATAGAACTCCTGAACAGACTAATATCAAGCTCTGAAATTAAAGCAGCAATACAAAATCTTCCAACAAAAACAGTCTCAGACCTAATGGGGTCACACCTGAATTTTATCAAACCTACAAAGAATTGGTACTTATACTGCAGAAATTATTCCATAACATTGAGAAGGAAGGAATCCTCCCCAACTCATTCTATGAAGTCAATATCCTTTTTATATCAAAGCTAGGAAAATACACAAGAAAAAAATAAAGCTATAGACCAATATCCCATATGAATATAGATGCAAAGTTTTCAATAAAATCTTAAAAACAGAATTCACTTGCACATTAAAAAACTGATTCTCCATCTCAGAGGCACAGGAATAGTTCAACATATGCAAATCTATAAATGTAATTCAAATCTATAAATATAAATAGAAGCAAAAACAAAGACCATATGATCCTCTCAATAGATGCAGAAAAAGCATTTAACAAAATTCAGCACCCTTTTATGATAAGAACACTTAACAGAATAGGCATAGATGGGTCATACCTCAAAATTATAAAGCCATATGCTACAAATCCACAGCCAACATCATATTGAATGGAGAAAAATTGAAAGCATTTCCACTTAGAACTGGACCCAGACAAGATTTCCCACTATCACCACTGCTATTCAACATAGTGCTATAAGTCCTAGCCAGAGCAATCAGACAAGAGAAGAAGATCAAGGGCATCCAAATGGGGAAAGAAGAGGTCAAATTATCACTCTTTGTTGAAAATATGATCTTATATCTAGAAAACCCCAAAGATTCAACCAAGAGACTCCTGGAATTGATAAATAAATTCAGCAAAGTCTCAGGATACAAAATCAATGTACACAAGTCAGTAGCTTTCATATATGCCAATAACACTCAAGCTGAAAATCAAATCAAAGGTGCAATACCTTTTACAATAGCAACAAAGAAAATAAAATACCTATGGATATATTTAACGAAGGAGGTGAAAAGACCTCTATAGGAAGAACTACAAAACAGTGAGGAAAGAAATTGCAGAGGATGCAAACAGATGGAAAAACATATGCTCGTGGATTGGCAGAATCAACACTGTTAAAATGTCTATACTACTCAAAGTGATTTATAGATTCAATGTAATCCCCATTAAAATATGAATGTCATTTTTTTCAGATCTAGAAAAAATAATTCTACACTTCATATGGAACCAGGAAAGACCCTGAATAGCCAATGCAATCTTATGTAATAAGAACAAATTGGGAGGCATCAGTTTGCCAGACTTCCAGCTATACTACAAAGTTGTAGTAACCAAAACAGCATGGGACTGGCACAAAAACAGAGACCTAGATCTGTGGATCACAACAGAGAACCCAGATATGAAACCATCCTCATATTGCCATCTGATCTTTGACAAAGCAGACAAAAATGTACATTGGGGTAAAGAATCCCTATTCAATAAATGGCACTGGGAAAATTGGGTAGCCACATGTAGAAGACTGAAACAGGATCCAAACTTCTCACGACTCACAAAAGTTAATTCACAATGGATAATAGACTTAAACCTAAGGCATGAAACTCTAAAAATTCTAGAAGAGAATGTTGGAAAAACTCTTCTAGATATCAGCCTAGACAAAGAATTTATGAAGAAGAACCCAAAAGCAATCACTGCAACAAGAATAAATAAATGGGACCTGATCAAATTAAAAAGCTTATACACAGCCAAGGACACAATCAATAGAGCAAATACAAAACCTACAGAACAGGAGAAAATATTTGCATTCTATACATCTGATAAAGGGCTAATAACCAGAATCTACAAAAAACTCAAGCAAATCAGCAAGAAAAAATCAAACAACAACATTTAAAAGTGGACAAAAGACATGAACAGAATCTTCAAATGAAAATAGACTAATTGCCAACACATACATGAAAAAATGCTCAAACGTCTCTAATCATCAGGGAAATGCAAATCAAAACCACAATGAGATATCACCTAACTCCAGTGAGAATGGCTCTTATCAAAAAGTTCCAAAACAACAGATACTGGTGTGGATGTAGAGAGAGAGGAACACTTATACACAGTTGGTGGGACTGCAAACTAGTACAACCACTATGGAAAGTAGTATGGAAATACCACAAAGAACTAAAAGTAAACCTATGATTTGATCCAGCAGTCCCACTACTAGGTATTTACCCAAAGAAAAAAGGCATTTTATAAAACAAAGACACTTGCACTCAAATTTTTATAGCAGCACAATTCACAATTGCGAAGATTTTGAAATAACCCAAGTGTCCGCCAATACATGACTTGATTAATGAAATGTGGTATACATATATCATGGAGTACTATTCAGTCATAAAAAATGATGATCTAGTATCTTTTGTAACACTTGGATGGAACTGGAGACCATTCTTGTAAGTGAAGCATCACAAGAATGGAAAAACAAACACCACATGGTACTCAACACTAAATTGGAACTAATCAATCAACACTTATGTGCACATATGGAAGCAAAACTCAACAAAAATCAAGTAGGAGGAAGGGGGGAATAGAGGATGAGTAAATTCACACCTAACTGGGACAATGCACACTATCTAGGTGAAAGGCATACTTATAACTTTGACTCAAACTGTACAAAAACAAATCATGTAACCAAAATGTGTAAACCCCTAGAACATTCTGAAATAAAAAATAAAGATAAGTTTTGCATATGTACTTTAGAAAGAAATTAGAAAGTGTCATTAGATGAAGTTCATGGATAGGAATCAGGGACATAATTGGGAGTTGTAAAAAAAACCGGTGCAACATATTATTATTTTTGAAGCATCCTTTTTTGAACATGTGTTTTCATTGGCTCTAGAGAGGCTACATAGCCCAGTGGTTTAATGCATAAACTATAGAGCCAAACTGACTGAATTTAAATTTCTCTCTCCCGCTGGGTAGATTGCCTTGGGCAAATTATTTCAACTAGGTGTGCCTCAGTTTCATTTATGTAAAATTATGATAATAATAGTACTTAAAAGTTTATTTTGATTATTAAATGAGTTAGTATATGTTAAGCATTTAGAGTAGTGCCTCTTACATATTAATGGTTCAATAAACCTTTGTTATTTTTAAGAAGGAAGGAAGGAAAAGAAGAAAGAAAGAAAGAAAGAAAGAAAGAAAGAAAGAAAGAAAGAAAGAAAGAAAGAAAGAAAGAAAGAAAGAAAGAAAAGGGAAGGAGGGAGGGAGGGAGTGAGTAAAGGGAGCATCAGTGAGCTTTGAGACAATTTTAAGTGACCTAATATATGTATAATTGAAGTCCCAGAAGGAGGAGGGTAAAAAAGAGAACACATCAATTACCAGTATTAGGAATAAAACAGGTGATCTTAATACTAAAAGAATAACAAAGGAATGATATGAACAACTTTATGCCAATAAATTTCACAACTTAGATGAAATGAAAAAAGACCTTAAAAGACATAAATTAACAGGGTTCACTCCAAAAGAAATAGATGCCCTGAATAGCCCTATATCTATTAAAGAAATGGATTTGTAATTAAAAGCTTTTAGACTTAGTGGCTAGAGAGGGACTAATTCTACAGTCCATCTAGCCAGTAAGTATGAAAGCTGGGAGTCATTCTAGATCCATTCTTCTTTCATGTTACCAATATTTAATCTCTGAATCATTCATTTTGATTTTAACTCCAAAACAGATCTTGAAATAGTCTTTTACTTTCCATCACCTGCTACTATCTTATTCCTGAAGTATTGCAATAGCCTGGAAAGTTGCTTCCTGAATAAAATACATACACCACACTTTATAAGATGAAATACTGGATAAATTCCAGTTTTCCCATATTAGCCACATGATAAAATCTAAATTCTTATCATTTTCAGGTATGACTTTTGGTGATCTAGCTCACCTCCTGTCCTTCCTCATTTCTCATTCTATGTTCTAGCAACATGAAACCAGATGTAAGTCCTCAAGCATATCATGTTCTTTTATATTTTTGTGCATTTGCATAAGCTGTACCCTTCCTTTGTTTTTTCAGCTGTCTGGTAAAAACTAGCCACTTTTGAAAACCTCTTTTTACCAAAACTTGACAGGTAGGAGCTTATTGAAATTTAGTTGTAAGGTGAAATCTGAAACCATATCAATGAACTAATTGTACTCTGTTACATTAAAACTATTGATATATCTTACACTTTCAATGACTCTTTTACCTCTGCATGATTTTGTACCATCAGATATTGGTCATTTGGAAAATATTCATTCACTAATTTATACAGATATTCCAAATATCAATACATCTCATTATATAATATCGAAAAGTCACCTTCATTATTATCACCACTAATCTCATCAGAAAACTCTTCAAGTATTGGGAAGCTGTCAATTTCATGGTGGCATAACAAATTTTCCAAAATCCTAATATTTGTTGAAATTTTAAATATTATCATTATTGGCAACAGATGTCACTTACTCTCCCTGAGGTAACAGGCTCACTTCATTCATTTTTGAGACAATATCTGCCAAATATTCAAGTCTGAATAGCAATAGTTTATCCATCAGTCATCCTTTCAAGTAAAAATGATGTTCCATGAATAAAGTAGCCTGTTAAGCTCATACCTCAACTGATTGCACAAGTGCTTTCCCTTGAGACAGCCATCATACTTCACTATGCAGAAGTATTTTATGTGCACTTTCATTTTATCAAAGAAACTAATAAGAAAACATGTACACAAGTGTCAAGCTTTAATACAATTAATAAATTGTACTTTTTCATGGAGGCAATCTTAAATGAAATTGGCTTTTTTTTTTAAAACTCCCAGTGCATGGTGGTGAAGAATACAATGACTAACCTTACTAGCTTGTTTCATGTCAAAGCCCCAGCAGTTTACCTATCATTGCTTTTGCAACATCAATTTGAAGATCAACACAGTGAAAAAGGCCAACATTTTAGGATCATTACAAAAATAGTGTTAACCTCATAAAGTCCCTGAGGGGATTTTGCAGACCACACTTTGGGGATCTCTAAGATAGAAAACCACAATGGAGAAATATGGGACCTGTCAGTGCTATAATAATTAGGATTTAGGGAAATTTCCAAAAATGATTTAGCTAAGATTTATTGAGTGCTTACATCTTAAGCACTGTACTAACTACTAAGAATGCATAGGTCTACAAAACATAAATTTCCAAAAATTATTTAGCTAATATTTATCCTTGTCCTGATAAAACTTATATACTAATGGGGATGAGTTAATTGAGAAGGGAGAGATTTGTATAAATTTGAACTGTAGAGTAACTTAAGACAAATGGTTGAAGAACTTCTCCCCACAGTGACTCTTATTTGAGGTTCAAACAAACAATAAATCAGCTAAATCTTTTAATTCATCAGAAGTCAACAATACTTGTTCTGCATAATACACCACAAGTGAACATCTGTGAATCTTTTCAAACTGTGTTGTGTTCATGCCTATACTCACTGTAGCATTTCAGATCTAGATTTCAGTATGCAATATTGCTTACATTTTAATTTCGTTCCTTTTACTTTTCATTTTTTCCTGAAGACTGGGAAAATGACCTCTGACAGAAGATTAACCAGAGACATAGGGATTACAGACACAAGCAAGTCATCAGCCTTACCAGGGTATAAAATGGTAAAGGTTCTATAGAACTTGCTGATAACCTGAGGCTATAAATGTCTCCCATTATCACCTGGGGCTGTTTGTCAGTGTCACTCTCCTCTCTACACAGCCAAGGTCTTTTTCAGATTCAGTCACAATCATGAACTCAGTGCTCTACTAACTTCTCTTTCCTCTGCTGTCAAAATCTAGGGAAATGACATCCACAAATGGAAACTCACATGTGATTTTAGCTGAGGGTCTGGGAAGACTCATTAGCAAGAAAAAGCCTCAAATAGAAAACAGTGCCACTGAGTTGAAACACTTCCCTAAATTGATTTCGTCTAAATTGATTTGCCCCATCCAGATGGTGTAAGTCATTGAGACTATTTCCAAGAACAAGTTAACGATTTTAAAGGTGATTCAAAGGGGTGTGGTTGACAATGGCAAATGAGCTGAGCTTTGGTCCTGAGGGATAAAGAATCTCTCTTCTGAATTACATTAAACTCTGCCATTGAAGTAATTCAATTAAACTCTATGGGCCTCTGCTTTCTCATCTAATAAAATGGGACCATAAACACTTCCAACAAATATCATAGAATTTTAAAATGGAAAAATATAGTAGAAAGAATGTAGTACATATGAACTTTTTAAATGCTTTAAAATAATAATTACTGGAGTCAAGAAGCCTTATAAAGTTGAGTATTTCCAGATTCAACCTTCACTCTTCAAAGTAAATGTTGATCTTTAAATAGCTATAAAATTATCTTTCCATTTTAAGTCTTCTTTTAATATCTATTCCTCCAATGAGAAAAATAATAAATTTTACTCATGGTAGAGGTAAAAAAAAAAAAAGTATTTTTCAATATTGCCCTAAGGGAAACAAGCACTTCTATTCTCATCTTCATCCTTTCTTCCCTAACCACCCATAATCAGAAAGTAACAAATACTCTAGCCATACAGAACTTTCTTCCAGAATATACAAAAAATGTGTTCTTTTGTGCTTCTATGTTTTTGTACCTTCTGTATTTCCTGACTGTAATTCCTTTCTTCTTTTTCTTCTAATTCCTACTTAACTGTAAATATCCAGCCAAAAGGCCATTTTCTCTATGAAGCCTTTCCTAACTCCCCAAGATGGAGCTATAGAACTTTCTCTCTCTTCTCATTACATTGTGTGCTGATATTTTACAAATAATTACTGAATAGATATACCATCACTTTTTACATTTTGTTGTAATTTCATGCTAGAGTATGAAATCATTAAAGGCATTGATCAATCCTTTCTCTCACCGTCTGTACCCAGGACACTTCCAGCCATATAACTGTTCATAAAAATTAGTGAAAGCGTGAATCTAACCTTCCAGCCAAGCTTGTTTTAGTTTATAGATACATGTCAGATGGGGAAAGCCCTGTGCTATCTCCATTCTGACCTGTCACTGTTTATATGATCTCTATGTGACTTTCACATAGATCCATTTCATCCCTACCTCTCTACTTGCCCTAGCACTCCAGAGAATATCTTAAATGTGTCTCAGACACTGTTATCCATAGCATTATTTAAGTAAAATTTTGTATTTAAAAACAACATATAAGAAAGCATCAAGTCACTCATGTAAAATGAAAGTTGAACTTCTTTGTACTGACAAAATCCACATGAAAACCTGAGCAAAGGAGAAAAGGTTTTTTTGTTTTTCTGTTTTTTAAAAAAAAATATTCCCAAAGAAGGCTTCAATTATAGACATCAGCTCCCAATTTTTTAATTACATATATCTGAATTCTTTACACCTTTTGCTATTGCTTGGCAATAGCAAAAATAACTTGAGTTATTTAAAATCTATAGCATGTGCTTCCTCCTATTTTAGTGAAAGGAAAAGGAAAAGCACAAAACAAACAAAAACTCTAGTTATAGCTCACTGACTACAGGATTATTTCCAATATTTCTGGATTCTTTTCCCCAGTAAGTTCCCCAACATTCTATGGCAGGGGTTGGCAAACTTTTTCTGTAAAGGGGCAGATAGTAAAAATTTTTACGCTTTGTAAACCAAGAAGCAAAATTGAGGATATTATGAATATACCTATATAAAAAAAGAAAAAATATACCTCTACACAATTTTTATTGAAAAAATTAAAAAATAATAATTGAGAACTTTTTTTGTCATACAAGCCTACGAAGAAGAAGAATGGAATTCTTTTGGGGGAAAGGGAAGGTAACATTTCACTTAATTGGGGTTCAAAGTTCCCTATTACTAAAATTGACTATAAATTTTATTTGTTAATGCTGATCTGTAATGAGATATTACATATGTCATCTTTGAAATGTCTTTTCACATGGATAGATGATGCATGTGGTATTCAAAATGCTGATAACTGCATTACTGTGATTTATAGTGGCAGTGAGAAATGATAAGAGTGCTATATACAGTCTGTCACAACTACTCAACTCTGCTGTTGTAGCACAAAATCATCCATTGAAAATGAATGAATGAGTGTGGCTATGTTCCAATAAAACTTTATTTATGGAACTGAAATCTGAATTTCACAGAATTTTCATGTCACAAAATATTATGTTTTTTATTTTTTCAACTGTTTGAAAATGTGAAAGCTATTCTTAGGTCATGGATTGAACAAAAACTGGTGGCGGGCTGGATTTGATCCATTGGCTATGGTTTGCTGTCCCTGGCTCTATGGTATGCCCCTGTATTACAGCCATGATTATAGTTGAGTTGGTTGGGTTGTTGGTAGAATGTTCAGGGGAACAAAGGGAAAGAAAAGGGAAAAGAAGATCTAGCCTGCTCTTTTTTACTAGGCCCTCTCTTAACTGCTCCATTCTCATACTTTTGCTTCTGGATTCCCATTCTCCTTCCCTTATTTCACTATCCCCAGACTGGATATACCAGACTGGGTATATTCATCATTCTGAAGTAGAATGAATATGCTATTGTGTGACAGGCAAATCACAGCTCCATGACTCAGTATTTCTATTATTTCAGACCCTACTGAGTATTCCCAGGCATGCAAAGAGTTCTGAAAAATGACTCCACGGCCCTCTCATAAGGGGTGGGGTGCATGTGTTGGAAAAGGATAAGAGTGTAGACAAGTGAGCATGAATATGAAACTGACTAGGCCGGGCGCGGTGGCTCACGCCTGTAATCCTAGCACTCTGGGAGGCCGAGGCGGGTGGATAGCTCAAGGTCAGGAGTTCGAAACCAGCCTGACCAAGAGCGAGACCCCGTCTCTAAAAAAAAAAAAAAAAAAATATGAAACTGACTAGACTAATGGGCACACAAAAAAATAAGAGGAAAACCACAAGTCTGGAGCATTGAAGAAGACAATAGTGGTCTTTCATTGTGAATAGATGAATATCAGTGCATATGTGTCTCCATATGGTGATTAAGATGTTTGAATCTTCCCTCATCTTTGTGGAAAGGGTGAGTACGTGTGTGTGTGTGTGTGTGTGTGTGTGTTTCTATTGGAAATCTGGTGAGAAGAATGGAATTCTTTTGGGGAAGGGGAGATAACATTCACTTAACTGCAGTTCAAAGTTAGTATTCCCTAGCATTAAAATTGATTGCAAATTTCATTTGTTAATGCTGATCTATAATGATATTTTTACATATATCTGTTAGAGAAGAAAAACTCAAAAGTTGGTTTATCTGTGTAAAAATTAAATGAATTTTAGACACATACATAAATTGCTAAATATTTTAGGTCTAATTATCATGAAGCACAATGAAAGAAGCCATAGTCAAGCAAAAAGAAAATATATTTTGTAGTCACATAACCCAGGTTCTAAACTTCATTTCTGTCTTACTAATTAAATGACCTCAGGTAAGTTATTCAATCTCTGTAAGCATCATGTTTTCTTATTTAAATCCTCAAAAAGTAGGCATAATTATCTCCATTTTATAGATGAGCAAACTATGCAACATACAGTCCCATAACTGATATTCCAAAAGAAACATTATAATCTTAATAATGTACATCATTAAATGTGTGAAATTAACTTTTTACTGATCATTGTTTTATAATAACAGATTAATTATTTATGATAACATTATTTTCATGGAATTTTTTTTCACCCAACCCCTACATATCCTGCACTATCCTTCAATGACTCACCCAGAATGCTATATCCTCTATAAAAACTTTCAGATATCTCCAGACTAAAACAATATCTCTTTCCTCTGAAGTATCAACATTTTGTGCCTTTATTTTTTGGTATGTATTTTCTATTTTCAATTATACCTACATTTATTTATATTTTGATGTGCTTAAAATTACAGAACTTTGGAACTAGAGGGAACATAAGATACCATCTCACCTGGTCTCCTTATGTTACATAAGGGGAAAGAGATACTGAAAGGTGAAATGAATTGTCAAAACTCACAAAGAGCTTTAAGGAAAGCTCAGGTTTCTCATCTATGAATTTAATGCTTTTCCCACTATATTATTTGTCTTCTATTTCCTCATTTTCTTCTATCTCCCCTGCCTTGACTATGATCAGTCAACCAGTCTTACTATCTGTCTTAGTCTGTTTAGTGTTGCTATAAAGGAATATCTGAAGCTGGGTAATTTATAAAGAAAAAAGGTTTATTTAGCTCATGATTCTGCTGGCTGTAAGGTTCAGGACTAGGCATATGGTTAGGGCCTCTTGGTGGAAAATGAAGGGGAGCCAGTGTGTGCAGAGATCACATGGTGAGAGAGGAAGCAAGGGAGAGATCAGAGAGGTGCCAGGTAAACAACCAGCTTTTGTGGGAACTAATAGAGTAAGAACATTCTCATCCCCCCACCAGGAAGGCCATTAAGACTAATGCATCTGGGATCCACCCTCATGACCCAAACAACTCTCATTAAGTCCCATCTCCAACACTGGAGATCAAATTTCAACATGAGGTTTGGAGGGAACAAATATCCAAACTATAGCACCAGCTCTATGTGGCTTTCATTTCTTTCAAATTCTATTCATAACAGTGTTTCATGGCCTAACAATCACAGATCTTGTACTATTACTTTTTCATCTCCAAATTTGTCTTCTCATTGCATGTCTCTTTTTGGTCCAAGTCGCACTACAGTGTGCTGCCAGATTAACCTTCTGAAAACACCAACTGTCATTCCACTTCTCAAAATATATCCATGACTCCACCTTGCACATAGTACTTTTTGGAATTGGAGGCTTTCCACAACCTACACTTGCTTTGTTGTTGATTATAAATGATGGTGAACTAACCTAGATAGAAGTAAAAAACTCAAAATTTCAATCTTTCTCATTTCTTCTCCAGATGATTCCTCTGTCCCAGAGGTGTGATCTCTTCATCTATTGCTGGTTTTGCCCACTTAATTCCCTTTACCCTGAGTGCTGTCCTTCATTTCCATTTATTCAAAAATCATCCATCCTCATGGATCCAGCTTTACCTCTATATTGAAGACTGTCCTGACTACCCCAGTCCATGGGAGTTACATCTGCTTTTGTATTCCTAGATGTATAATTATTATTAGCATATTTTACTTTGTATTATTGTTTCCTGTTTTTCATGCATATTCTATCTCCAGATTTTAGAGAACTTGCAAGGATCATAATTTGTATTAATGTACATTTTTATCTCAGTATTTGACAATTAATGTTTATTGAGCATAATTACACATTCCTCTCAGTATGTGTAAAAATGTCTCAAAAAGACAATATTATTCCTGTTTTGATTGATTCAATAGCATTTTCCCTTAGCAAGATGTAATTTTTTTCTGATGGCTTTGTATAACTTGATTGTATTAAGTAACTTCTACTACTGGTTTATTTCTAATTAAGAAATAATTTTGTTTCCACAGTTTGTTTCCAAAATTATAGGCTTCAAGACAAACAAAAGTGTGCTTGAATGACTTCCACATTTCAGCAAGTTGTTGGCATCGTGTAGCTCTCAATTTGGTTTTCATAAACTTTGAATATAATATACTGTCCATTTAGTAAGGAATGACAGGAACAATCAGCTTATGTGATATATAAAAACGATGTTATATAGTGAGTAATTACGGCCTGAGTCACATTTGACACGTGGATTTGACTAAGAGTTCAGCTGTAATATCCAATCAGATTTAAATAAATAATATCAGTTTTTACAATCGGGTTAAATAGCCAAAAATCTACACAGGTAATTTTCTATCTTCACTGCAAATCAGATTCCATAGGAAGTAAAATGAATTGATAAAATGAGATATGGCTTAATGTAAATTTAACCTGTGGGCTTTCTAGATGAAATACACAATGTGGATTTTAGATACATAATATAGAACTAAGTGTTCCTAATCTAAAAAATAAAACCATTTGTTAAAATTTTCAATAATTTCTTATATCTTATTTTCTATTTTAGAAGTAAATTCTATGATATCAACATGTGAGTCAGTAATATTTTTAAACCATACATTCAAATGTGGAACACCAATATCAGAGTGATTCACTGACAGAGAGCACATATTTAATTCCATTCCCAGTATGGACATGCTCTTTGACTTTGGAAAATGTCATTTTTAAAGCAGCACTCATGGGGCCCCAGCAGAACACAAAGCTTTGCACATTTACATAAAGGTAAGCATCTGGGCCAGGGTGACAGATGTGATCTCCCCCTCTCTGCCCCTAGACTCAAGATTTATGTCCAGGTTCAAAAGTCTTTCCTTCAGGAAACATGATAGGCCAGTTATGCCAAGGTGTTTTCAATAAAGCATTTGGAAACACAAAAGAAAAAAGGTGAAAATTGAAATTATTTTCTTCATAGTATATCCTTGCCATAAATCACAAATAAGAAAAATGTAACATAAAGTACCATTTTATCAAATGTCACTCAGCATTCATGATTTCATCATTCAGGTAAACTGTAAGGTACAAAATAGCCAATAGTTCCAGAATTAATGTGTATATCCAGAGCACTACAGTGTGGAAGCTATGGAGAACCTGAGGAAGAAATGTTAAACTATAGAAAGAAAATGAATTCACATATAGAAAACAAACAACTCAATTACTCTGAAAATGTTACTGCAATTCAACTAAATTATATTCTTCACATAGGTAGCCTCATATTTGTTTACATTGCTGTTTAACTTCATATGTATTTGTGTCTGCCTGTCTATCTTTCCCTCTCTCTCTGTATACATAGTGTGCACAGAGAGAACTAAATCAAACAAAATTCTAATATATGTACTTGAATAAAACAAGTGTGTGATTTAAGTCTGTGATAGTAGAGAGTGACATGGGTCAAGAAAAAAGAATTAATATAGCACCTACAATTTACCATGTCACGTTTACAAAAAGTAGCATCTGAGAAAAGGTCCTGAGAACTTATTACATTGAACACTACAGAAATAAACACAGAAACACACACTCCATGTTCTATGTATAGACAGGAAGAACAAATTTGCTTTGAAATTCAAGAAACAGAATTTGCTATAAGATTTCATTCTGTCCCCAATAGAAATACAAAATAATGAGGGATTAGAACTAGAAGGATTTGGATAATTTCTTGCTAACTTTATGTATGTATAGTTTAATAAATGGTAGATAAAAGTCTGACTCAACTTGTGGATTTTCTTTTCTTTTTTGTAATGTTAAAATATTCAACTAGATTTATACTTCCATCTATAATGGAATGAGAACAGATTTACCCGATTGCCTTAAACAACTAAAAACCAAGAAAAATATTAAAACAATGGTTTTCAGACATTGTACAAAAGACACTGCAGAGTAGTTATCAGTGAAAGAAATTTTTAAAATAAAGTAAGCTCTATGATTGCCCCAACTTGTTGTCTGGGGAGAGTGTCCAGGCTGTAGTGCAAGGAGGGGGAACCCAAGCAGGACCTAACATTCTCCCTTAATTGAGACAATTGAGAAATCAAGGCAGCTAGAATTAATAGGGGAGTGTATCATAGAAGAGAGAGCTACCCAGAAAGAGAAAGTTCGGACGATCTACAGAAGTTTTCCCGTGTGTTTTTGGCTACATGTTGATCTACAATGTGTATCCAAGAAAGAACCACCCAAAGGAGCAAGAAAAGAAACTAATGGAGCTCACATAGGGCTAGGAATAGTTCATGTTCCATTAATCCAGAGTGGCAAGACCATCTGAAACCTGTAGGACAAAATGGAGTCCTCAGAAGAGTTCTTGTGTCAGTAGTGGGGCAAAAATAGCTCTAAATTGAAGGCTATTTTAGACCCACATAGTAAAACATGAAAGCATCATAGAAAAGGGTCAAAGTGTTTCAAAGCAACTTATCTGTTTCCCAGAATAAAGTTCTAAAATTTAAACGAATACCAAAAAAAAAAGAGTTCCCATTATGAAAAGCTCACACAAAATGTCTAGCATCCAGTGAAAAATTATCAGGCATTTAAAGAACAAGAAAAATATTACGCCCCCATAACAATCAGTGAAAGGAAAAAAAAACACAAGAAATGAGGCAGATTAAATACTTAGTGGAAAAGAACATTAAAATAACTATTATAGATATATTTTGTATGTTCAAGAAGGTAGTGGAAAATATAAGAATGATAAAGATAAGCATGGAAGATATAAAAATGACTCAAATTGAACTTCTAGAGATGAAAAATACAAGATCTCAATTGAAAAACACACTTGATGGCATTAATAAGCAGCTTAGACACTAAGAAAATATTAGTAAATTGAAGACAGCATTAGGAACTATTAAAACTGAAAAACAAAGAGAAAAAAACTGCCAAAAAATAGATCCTCAGTAAGCTATTGTACAACATAAGCTGTGACAAAGGCAAGATTGTCAACTTTCATACATTTCTATTTAACATTTTATTGAAGGTCTTCACCACTGTAATAATGAGAGAAAAAGAATTATAAGGCATCCAGATTGGAAAGGAAGAAGTTAAACTGTCTTTATCCACAAATGACATGATCATCTATGTAGAAAACAAGATATCTATAGAAATGATACTAAAACTAATGAATGGATTTAGCAAAGTTGCAGGATATAAGATCAACAGACAAAAATCAATTGTATTTCTATATTCTATCCAGGAACAATTGGAAATTAAAATTTTTAAATAGCATATATAATAGCATCTAAAAATATTAAATAATTAAGGATGAATTTAACAAAAGATGAACAAGATCTCTATAGTGAAAACGATCGACCATTGCAAAGATGATTTAAAGAAGGCATACACAATATTCATAGGTTGGAAGACTCAATATTATTAAGATGTCTTTTCTCCTCAAATCGATTCATAGACTGAACATGATAGTAATTAAAATTCCAATAGGCTCTACTGTAGAAATTGATAAGCCAATTCTAAAATTTACTTGGAGATGCAAAGAAACTAGAATAGAGGAACCAATTTGGAAAAAGAATAAAGAAGTTGAAGGACTTATATTATCTGATTTCAATTTAATATAAAAGTACAGTAATTAAGACAGTGTGGTATTGGCATAAGACATGTAGATAAGTGGACAGAATTTAAGGTGCAGAAATAAACCCACATATATATGATAAATTTGCTTTTGTCTACAGTGCCAAGGAAATTCAATGGAGAAAGCATCATCTTTTTAAGAAAGGGTACAAGAACAATTGGACATTCATGAGCAAAAGATAACCCTCAACCTTTAGTGCACACTATATACAAATATTAGCTCAGATTGGATCATACACCTAAACATAAAACTCCTGTAAGAAAACATAAGAGAAGTTCTTAGTGATCTTGGGTTAGGCAAATATTTTTTACATAGGATATATAAAGCATGGACTATAAAAGAAAAATATTGATATATTCTACTTCATCAAAACTAAAAACATTTTCTTTTGAAAAAATGGTGCTCAACAAATGAAAATGTAAACCACATACTGGTAGAAAATATTTGTAAAACAATATCCAACCAAGACCTTGTATATATAAAGAATGCTTGCAATTCAACAATTATGAGATAGCAACCCAATTAAAAAGATTTGAACGGACACTTCACCAAAGAAGATATTCAGATGGCAAATACAGACATGAGAAAATGCTCAATATCCTGGTCATTAATGAAATGCAAATTAAAACCACAAGGTGATACCGCTACACTACCACTAGAATGTAGAACATTTAGATGTCTAGCCATATAGAGTGTTGGTGAGGATATGTATGTAGTAACTGGGTCTCCCATACATTGATGGTGATAAGGTACAATATTATAAGCCCTTTGTAAATGACATTTATTACATTTTTAGGCCTGCCATAACAAATTGCCACAAATTTGGTAGCTTTAAAAAACCCAGAAATTTATTCTTTCACAGTTCTGGAGACCATAAGTCTGAAATCAAGATGTTGGCAGCCACAGCTTCCCTCCAAAGGCTGTAGAGGAGAACCCTTCCTTGTCTTGCCCCAATTCTGGTGATTTCAGGCATTCTTGGATTGTGGCAACATAACTCCAACCTCTGCCTCTGTGTTCACATGGCCTTCTCCTTTGTGTCTGCCTTTTCCTCTTCTGTTCCTTACAAAGAAACTTATCACTGGTTTAGGGTTTATCTAGATAATCCAAAATGACCTTGAAGGGGAGAAAATATACTTTTTCTCAACCCCCATAAGTTCATAGCTGGGACAGATTCCTGTTAACCAAAGACAGATTAACAAGAGGAAAAAAAAGCATTTTTATTTATACCTGCAGTGCCCACCATGCAGGAGAAACCTCAGTTCAAAAGTATCTCTCTCTGGAAAGTAACTCTGTCAAAGCAGTGGCTTAGAGGCCTTGCTTAAATAGGACAATAAGTCTTAGCTTAGTGACAAGAAAAAGGAGTGAGCAGCTTCAGGCTCCCATAGGTGGGAGAACTATAGGAAGGTAGTAAAGTTTGCTCCATGGCACAGCTAGTGTTGTTTCTGAGCTGATAAAAGCCCAGTGCCTTCTCCAGTAAAGACAGGAGTAACAGTCTGCCTTGAGGCAGAAAGGGGAGGCAGAAGCTCCCCTGCAACCTTCGTTTGTTTTGAGAAAAGATCTTGCTCTGTCACCCTGGCTAGAGAGTGCAGTGGCATCATCATAGCTCACAGCAACCTCAAACTCCTGGGCTCAGGTGATCCTCCTGCCTCAGCCTCCCAAGTAGCTGGGACTACAGGTGTGCATCACCATGCCTGGCTGACTTTTCCATTTTTTGTAGAGACGGGGTCTCACTCTTGCTCAGGCTGATCTCAAAATGCTGAACTCAAGCAATCCTCCTGCCTCAGACTCCGAGAGTGGTAGGATTACAGGCATGAGCCACCATGTCCGGCCCCTGCATCTTTTCCGAAGGCATTTTTAAGGCCTGCCACAGGTAAGAAAGAGCAACTTAGCCCGCCCTTCCTTTAGCTGTTGCTTCCCAATTGCCTCTAACTTAAAAATATTTATTTCAAAGGGGAATATTTTAAGATGAAATATTCTTGTTTCCTTCAATCTCATCTTAAGATGTTTAACTTAATTTTATTTGTAAAGACCCTTTTTCAAATACAGTCACATTCACAGGTTCCAGAGGTTAGATGCGGACATCTCTTTTGGGTTGCAGGGGGAAACCAATCAACCCACTACACATAGTTTGGCAATTTCTTTAAAAAGCTAAACATACATCTACCAAATGATACAGCCCTTCCATTCCTAGGTACTTCTCAAGAGAAAACACATATCCATGTAAAGACTTGTACATGAATATTCATAGCAACTTCATTTGTAATAGCAAAAAAAAAATAAAAAGGAGAAGAATAACGTAAATGTCCATCAGTATGTGAATGAATAAATTTGTGGTATATTCATATAGCTGAATACTACTCAACAGCTAAAGCAACAACATAGAGGAAGTTTTAATTAATTTGTTTTAATTAATTTGGAATTTTAATTTAATTTGTCTAACAGAAAGTTAGACAAAAAATTAGTACATGCTGTATGAAATCAGTTATTTGAAATTCCAGAAAAGTCCCACTAATCTATAATGACAAGAAGCAGATGAGAGGTAGCCTGCAGATAGAGAAGCAAGGAGGGAGAGATTACAAAGAGGCATGAGGATACTTTTGGGTGTGATGTATTTGTTCATCATCTTGACTGTGGTGATACATTCATGGGTGTATACACAAGTCAAAACTTATCAAATTTTACAATTTTAATATTTGCAGTTTATTTTACATACTTCAATAAAGCTGTAAGAATGAAAATAAAAATTAAAAGTTTCAACTATAACTCTTGAGTATTTCAGTCAAGCTGTTCTCCCAGGCTATGAATAATGGGAATATAGGGACTGGTATGTGTTGATTTGGTCTTGTCATTAAGGAATATCTCCTGCTAATTTCCTCTTCTTTCAGTGTCAGTCAGTTTTGGCCTCACTCAAACTTCTGAGGTTCTTATTCCATTCTTCGCCTGCTGGCTTCCCTTCCAGCACTGGATATAGGGACCATTTTATTCATATCTGCTCTTTTCAAGGCCAACACTGTGAGTGAGTTGAATGGGAAGTTACCAGGTTAGTGAGATTTGAGGGCAATGTCATTATCTCCTACCCACAAATATCACCCCTTTTAAACTTTACTTTTTCTCCCTTCCTGCTTGGAAATTCCCAGCACTCTAAATACTTACAGTTAGGCAACATGAGCTAGAGAATTTGCTTCAAAGATAACACTGTTAAATGTTTCCGATGTGCCTAAATCTCTCAGGTGAACCCACTAGCACACATTAGTTAATTAGATTAGCTAACTATCCTCTTGTAAAGCTCAGAAAATTTCCCCTTTCAGGGAATGAGGTATAGTACCCAAAAGTTTCAGGGAAAAGAAGCACAGAAATGACAGTTACGAGGTAGAAGTAGCAGTGGGTAGGGAAGGCAGACTTAAGAGTACAGATGGGTCACCGAGGAGGGCTGGGCCACAGGCTTGTTTGGAAAGAAGGAGGTTAGTAACAAAGGGAAATTGTGCTCTATTCATAAATTTGTCTAGAGCCAGTCTTGACAAAATATTTTTGTTTGTTTGTTTTGGGAGAAAGAGAGAGCTGAAGAAAGAAATAGCAGAAAGTAGAACTAGCTCAAAGTGCCAGCAGGAATGAGGGTGGCTGGACACCATTATATGTCAGGTGGTTTTTCTGTATACTTTGCATGTGGTTTTTGCATACAGAGTTCCCTCTGCATCTCTGAATTGAGAGGGAGCTCAGGGAATGAATTATGTAGATATGACTTTAGGCGAAAGACTCTATTATAGCCTTCTAATTGTGTATATTCCATACATATACATGTCCCTAAACACTGAAGTTTAATAAATATTTGGAGAATAACTTTTGTATACCTCTAAGTATGTTTTTGTGTTATATATCTATGAGCGTTCAGTTGCATGTATTTATGATTTCATATGAATAGATTGAGCTTGGGTCTAAGGCTTATATTAGTGGGATAATGAAGAGAAGAATCCTCAGTTTAAGCTCCATTTAGGTAACCCAGAGTTTTGAATATTGGGGCTTTTACTCTGTAAACTACACTCCTCTTGGCTTTCTTTCTTTCTAATTCACTGGTCACTTCTTCCAAGTTTTCTTTGATGATTCTTTCTCATCTCCTCAACATCCAAATGCTGAAATATCCCTAGGCCGAGTTGTTTACTTATTCTATATTTATATTCTTGGCAATCTAGTTCAGTCTCATGACTCTAATTTCACCTATATTCTTATGACTAACAAATTTGTACCTTGGACCATGACTTTTCCTCTGAACACAAGACTCATACATAATTGCCCATTCAACATCTCCACACAAATATTTAATAGACAGAACCAATTTTATATGCTCAAAACAGAACTGCTGGATTCTTCCTGCAAATCTACTTGCCCCCTAATCTTCTATACAAATGGCATCTCCCATCTTCCAAGTGCTCAGGCCAGGAACCCTGAAGTTATTCTTGACTCCGTTCTTTCTCATCTATGTTGGATCCATCTGCAAATATTGTTTGTAAAGACAGATTTACCACAAACTAATAAAGCTTAACTTTTACTTTAATGAGCCCCTTCCAACAATATCCAACCTTTATGGCACCCGGGACAGTGTTCATGGAGACAATTTTTCCACGGACCAGGGAAGGGGGGGTGGTTTCAGGATGATTCAAATCCATTACATTTATTGTGCACTTTATTTCTATTATTATTACATTGTATTAATAATATATAATGAAATAATTACACAACTCACCATAGGTTGGGGACCTCTGTCTTAGATAACCCTAACAATGTGTTCATATGGCTATATATTTTTTAAAATTTGAGAAAAAAATTATAGTTTTTTTTAAATCTCTCTCTCTCTACATACACACATAAACAGAGAGAGAGAGAGAGAAAGAGATAAAAATGTCAGTATTTCCAGAACCTAACCAGTACTCATCAAGTTTTCTGCTATCATCCTTTTCTAATATACTATCATCTTGCACTTGGGTTGTTACAATACCTTTCCAAATATTCTTATTGACTCCACCACTGTCTACACTAGTGTATTTTCAGTTTTGGTAGAAAAAGACTAAACAGTAATTTTAAAACAATTACTCCTCAGTTTTCTCTACCCACGCTGAAGAGTAATTGTTTTAAAATATAGTTCTAATCATGTCACTCCTCTGATCAACCCAGCCAATGACTTCTCATTTCAATCAAAATAAAAATTAAGGTCATTACTATAGTCTATAACAGGGGATGGCAAACTATGGCCTATGGAACAAATCTGGCCTGTAGGCTGTTTTATCATGGCACACAAACTCAGATTTTTTCTTTTTTACATTTTTAAAAGTTTGAAAACAAAAACAGATGAAGAATATTTTGTAACATGCAAAAATTATATAAAATTCAAATTCGAATGTCCATAAATAATGTTTTATTGTGACGCCCTCATTCATTTATGGCTATTTTGTATTACAAGGGCAGTGTTCAGTAATTGCAACAGAAATGACATGTAGTGCTCTCATTTTTTTATACTTCTGGTCTATGCACTATAAATTACTGTGACATAGTTATAACTTGAGCATATTTCAAATGTCACATGTACCATACATACATTTTATTTATTTTTCACTACCCATGAATATACACGATGCTGAAGCACAGAAAAAACAGGAAAGTAGACTTTGAATATCATCCCTTTAAGGCACAATGGAGTATGGATTATCTTGTTATCAAGTTAGATGGTAAAGAATTGTGTTTAATTTGCAATGACAATATAGCTGTACTAAAAGAACACAATACATGTTGATACTTTCAGACTAAGTACTCATCACGATATTCCCAACTTAAAGCAATGATCAGAAAAATAAGAAAATTTAAGATGAAATATTTTATCACAGATTTTCTTCACAAAAATAAAAAATGAAAATGAGGCTGCTAATAAAGTAAGTTTCTGAGTGGTTCATGTGTTAGCCAAAGCAAGGAAAGCCATTCACTGATGGTGAGTAAATTAAATTGTGTTTGACTACAGCCTTTCATTAAGAACAGTTGCTTTAAAAGTTAAAGACATGGGTAGATATCAATAGTCAATTAAAGGCCAGGCATGGTGGCTCACACCTATAATCCTAGCACTCTGGGAGGCTGAGATGGGAGGATTGTTTGAGCTCAGGAGTTCGAGACCAGCCTGAGTAAGAGTGAGATCCTGTCTCTACTAAAAATAGAAAGAAATTAATTGGCCAACTAAAAATATATAGAAAAAATTAGCCAGGCACGGTGGCACATGCCTGTAGTCCCAGCTACTTGGGAGGCTGAGGCAGGAGGATTGCTTGAGCCCAGGAGTTTGAGGTTGCTGTGAGCTAGGCTGACGCCACAGCACTCTAGCCAAGGCAACAGAGTGAGACTCTGTCTCAAAAAAAAAAATAGTCAAATGAAAAACAAAGCAAACAATTTCAAGCAGTTTTCCTTGGCTTTTGGTGCATCAACGGATGTTACCAACACTGTTCAGTTGTTATTTATTTCAGGAGGCAATGCTGAGTTTGAAGCAACTGAAGAATTTTCCTGATGAATAGCCTGCATGGAACAACTACAGGCAAGAACATTTTCAAAGAAGTTGAGAAAACATTCATTCAGTACAACCTGAGGTGAGGTCTGCTAAGATGTATTAAAATTGATGGTGATAAAAATAAGTGTGGAGCAGAAAAAGAATTAGGTGAACAAATTTTCAAAGCTCATGGAAATGTGAGGTGATTAAAGCCTATGGTTATTCATCCACAGGTACATGGTAAAAAATATTTGAGTTTGTCATGTGCTATTGAAACAGTATCAATGGTAAATTTCACCCACTCTTACGTACTGAACCATTCATTGTCAGAAGTAGAAGTTGAATACCTTAATTTGCTCTACCAGACAGCAAATGCTTTGGTGACTTGGCAGTCATGTAGTTATATTAGGATTTTTTTCAACCCCTGGTTTGAAATTTTTCTGAATGAGAATTGCTTTTGACCACTATTTTAGACACTGAAAGGCTTTGGGAATTAGCTTTTGCTGTATACTTGATATTTCTTAATGAATACAACCTACCATTATAAGGCAAAGCAACACTTACATGTGAAACTTATACTATAGTAACCATTTTGATGACAACTAACCATTGAATCACCAGTAAAGATGCTGTATATATTTCCCATCTGGTAAAAAGTTAAAACAAAAAGGCAACATTTCCACACAAATTTTTAGTGGACAAACTCATTGAGCTCCAAGTACATTTCCCGCAATGTTTTCAACCTTGATGCAAGTGCAGAAGATAACTTCCATTTTTCAAAATGCAAACTGACACTGAGGAACTTCTACCTAACCTAATCATTGGAAGTGATTAATCTGCAATGTAACGACATGCTAAAAGGCAAATATCAAGAGAAGAATATAATAGAATTCTATAAATGTCTTCTAAGCAATGACTATGCTCATTTTAAAATCATAGGCCCATGAATTAATCTCAGTATTTGGGAGTACCTATAAAAAATAAACCATTTCAATGATGAAATATAGAAAATCTTATTATATATTAGATATGAATATTTGCAGTTGATTTTGATGATAGGGAACACTAACTTTGAACTCCAATTAAGCAAAATTTTATATTCTTCACCCTAAAAAGAATGACATTCTTCTCATTAGACCTGCCTTACAAAAAATTGCAGTCGAGTATTATTATTATTATTATTGTTATATTTTGAATTTCATCAATAAAAAATGGAGGAAGTTTGTTTTCTTTTTTTTATGTAAGTACCTATGTGATATACTCAATTCTGCCTTTAGGGTCACAAATCCTAAAATATTTTCTACCTGTCCCTTTTACAGAAAAAGTTTGCCAACCTCTTATCTGTAAGGCTCTATAAGATCTGATCTCTCTCTATTTCCCTAACCTCATGTCCTCTCACTTAATCCAAATAGACTTGCTTCCTTGCTTTTGTTCTTCCTTTGCCTTAAAACACTCATCCTGTAACTATTAATACAGGATACTATTAATTTCTCTCAGGGTTTACTTAGAGTTCAAGTCAGTGTGGCCATCTCAGGCCACCTTATGTAAAATTGCAACAACAGATCCCCAGGCAGAGCAAGATGGCCAAATAGAAACCCCCAGCAATTGTCCCTCTGCATGAACACCAAAGTCAACAACTATCCACTCAAGCAACCACCTTCAGAAGAACCAAAACTCAGGTAAGGGATCATACTGCCTGGTTTTGACATTTTATCAAGAAAGGAGGCACTTAGAGGGTAGAAAAGACAATCTTGCATTGCCTTCGCCACCCCAGCCTCAACCTCCAGCAAGGCTATGTCAGCATGCCTAGTGGAAAAAGAATCTGTGTGTAGGGTCGGGGGAAAGGGAGGGTGGTGGCAGTGAAGTGATTGTGGGACTTTGCATAGAAATTTGGGGCCAAACTGGCATAGAGTAACATGGCACAGAGCAGAATTCTAGTCCCCTTAAGCAAGCACCATCTCTCTCACCTGCCCCAAGTTCAATGTTCAGATAAGGAAGAGTGATGATTCAAAGAAAGTTGTCCCCTGCCTCCTTCCTTTTCCTGGCCAAGCCAGGACAAAATGTGGAAGGGGGTCTTCTGTAGATCATAATAGTCATGGTCAGGATGGCCACCTCTGAGCTGATGTCACAGCAGACCTCCAGCCTGCTTTTCATTCCTCTAGTTTATTTTCATTCCTCTGCCTTTGAAATCTGAATTGATAAGTATCTTTTTGTAGGCTAATGAGATGACTCACGGGGTGGGAGCTCCTGCTCAGGGATTGCCTCTGGATGGGGGCTGGTTGCCAGGGAAACTAACCACTATGATCAGAGTATTGGAACATTCGGCCCCACCCCTTGACCTCCTGGGAGGGAAGAGGGGCTGCAGGTTAAATTGATCACCAATGTCCAATGATGTAATCGATCATGCCTATGTAATGAAGCTTCTATAAAAACCAAAAAGGACTGGATTTGGAGAGCTTCTAGGTTGGTGAGCACTTGGAGATTCTGAGAGAGGGGCCAGCCCAGAGAGGGGTATGGAAGCTCCACACCCCTCCAACATACCTTGCCATATGCATCTCTTCAATATGGCTATTCCTCAGTTGTATCCTTTTATAATAAATAGGTAATAGTAAGTAAAGCACTCTCCTGAGTTCTGTGAGCCTCTCAATGGGGGATGTGGCAACCTCCAGTTTATATCCAGTTGATCAAAAGCATAGGTGACAACCTGGACTTGCAATTGGCTTTTGAAGTGGGAAGTGGGGAAGTTTGTGGGACTGAGCCCTTAACCTGTGGGACCTGATACTGTCTCCAGGTAGATAGCATCAGAATTGAATTACATTGTAAGACACCCAGCTGATGCTGGAGAACTGGTCAGTGTGGGGGGAAATCCCACACATTTTGATGACCAGAAGTATTGGTGTTATAGTAGCAGAAAAGAAAAACAGAGTTTTTTGTTATACACACCACCAAGCTGGAGCTAGGTCCATTCCTGAACTGTACACCTGACAATTGCCTATAGCACCTAGGGACCTTCTTCTCCTCTTCCCTTTCTTCTCTGCTCTTAAAAAAAGTCAATCATTTTCATAAAAATTTCAATATTTCCTTAAGCAAAGACCAGTTACAGGTTCAAGCTTACCTAAGTAGCATTATAAAAAGGCAGGTACTGCTAGGAAAATGATTTCATCTGAGTCAATGATAGGATTTTTATAGAATTTTGTGCTATAAAAGGTCAAAACAAAAAATAAGCTGTGCATCAACTTACTTTTTACATTACTAGAAAACAAAATCTGGACAGACTACGATAACAGAACTACTTCTATTAAAGCTAGCATTTCGTATTTAAAATCACAATTATTTATAGCATAATAAGTTTAGAAATCCAGGGAAAAATACTTATTATGAATACCACAAAGCAGGCAACCCACTCTGCCTTTACCTTTCTGACACTTATTTGGGGCACTGAAAAGGGCTTATTGTTTCTCTACTTAACTCTTCCTCGGTAGCCTATACCAAAGCATACCTTTGTTTAGCAAACTACCAATAAAGAAAACAGAATGCATGCATTATTGATGAGGTAGCTTCTGAATTAAAAGTCAAGGTACATGTGTGTATATAAATACTCTACCTTTATCTGTGGAAATGGCACTGTTTTAATAAAAAAGGAAAAACTATTTTGGTTATTTATAGAGTTATACATCCCCAATTTAATTGCAACATGAATTAGAGAAATGACTATAAACTTCAGAGTGCACAGTGAAGAAGGGATTTTTTTTTCATATTTTTGGCTTCTGTTTGAGTAGTTAATTTTAGTGGATAAGACACAATCCAAAGTGAATGAAGACTTGAACATAGTTCATTGACTTTTAGGTATTCCACACTATCATTAACTTTTGGGTAATCAGCTCATTTTCAGTCTTGTGACCTGCCGTAAGTCTGAAAAGAATTTCCCTAGAGGTCAAAGTAACTACTCCTTCTTTGTCCCTTCCAGAAATGCTCCTCAGAGTTTGTTAGAGAATAAAGCTACAAGCTGCACATCAGTTAACAGTTCACTGCATTGTTCAAAACCAGGATTCAAAGATATTAAAGAGAAAATCAGAGGAAAAGCATTATTAGATTTATTTTTTTTCATGGAGGAGGGTTGAATCTGCCTATTTGTTTTGTTAACTCCTGGGCCCACAAATTATATTGATACAAGACAAAGAATTTTGTTCAGTAGTTGAATAGTTGAAAGAACTGTAGTGCTATGGACACATATCGCTAAGAAAATGACATCATGACTCTTGTTTTATAAAATCCTTTGAGAACCTTACTAGTATAAGGCAATTATGCAGTCACAAGTGTTAACTAAATGTCACAATAGACAGTAGAAGGGTTTCACAACAATGACTTTTTTTACCTTTTGGTAGTATTAAGTGAATACTGGTACTATTAGGTCATTAAATATGAAATGTCCGATTTCGAATCAAAATTGCAGTTTATTATATCACAAGCAAGAAGCAGCACAAATAATCAAAGTGTGCACCTAAACTATGGACATAATTTTGCCATCCTAACAGTAGCTTGTTTATGCCAGCAGTGGAGAAGCCTGGAGAGCAAGTCGTGATGAAATCGCCAATGGCGTTTTTCACAGCTTGTTGAGAATTGAATATTTGCTTCTGTAGTTTGAACAGTGTTGTTTATGTGACATATGGTCAAGCATTGTCTTACAAGAGGACTGGCCTGTCTCTATTGACCAATCTCAGCTACTTAATCACAAGCATCCTCATCATTTCATCCAGTTGGTTGCAGTAGACATCCACTATAATAGATTGACCAGGTGTCATGAAGCTGTAATGGATAATACCAGAGCTGGACCACCAAACAGACACCATTAGCTTTTTTTGATGAATATTCAGTTTTGGACTGTGTTTCACCACTTCATCTTTATCCAACCATTGTGCCAAATGCATGTGATTGTCAAAAATAATACATTTTTCATCACAGATAACAATACTGTGTAGAAATGGTTCACCTTTATGTCATGACAGCTAAGAAAGGCAAGCTTTGAGATGACTTCTTTTCTGATGCTTGTTTAATTCATGTGGAGCCCATCTATCCAGTTTCTTTACCTTGCCCATTTGTTTCAAATGGTCCAATATTGTTGGAATAGTAATGTCAAATCTTTCTGCTAATTCACACACAGGTTGAGATGGATTCGCTTCCACTATAGTTTTCAGCTCATCATTATCCACCTTGGTCTCAGGTCACCTACATGACTCATTTTCAAGACTAAAATCACCAGAATGGAAATTCTCAAACCATCGACTTAAGTCGCATTCATTAGCCACATCCTTCCCAAACACTTCATTGATATTTCGAGCTGTCTGTGCTGCATTGGTTCCATGACAGAACTCATATTTGAAAATAACACAAATTTTTGACTTATCCATGGTTTCACAAAAATTGCTCTAACAAAAAAAAGTTGAAAGATCATCACAAGCCAAATGTGCATTTGAAAGATTGAGGATGTACCCTCATTATAAAAATAAAACAAGAAGTGTCAAAGTGAAATGTCAGAGATATCAACTGTCAAAATTAGTTCTTAGGGAAATCGGACATTTTGTACTTAATAACCTAAATAGAACATGCTTAGATCTCCTCAAAGGAAGATGCTAGGGTCAGGGCATAAATTCCTCTGCAGTTCTAGCTGACTTGTATGAATTGTTTTAAGTCTTGTGCAAAGAACATGACTATGACTAAAAGAAAAGGAACCTGACACAGAAACATCAAGATTACATGACATTTACTAGAATGATTCTTATTCTTTTTTACCATTACTGTAGCAGAAGTCCAAAAATGCTTGATTTGAGAGCCTTGTCGGTGACAGCCTAACAGTGAGAAACTTCTTGTCAAATTACTCCTGACAAACATTAACAATTCACCAAGGAAAGAACTTTGCTCATCATAGCAGTTTATTCTGATAGGCAACCTTTTCTTTGATTTAGAATGTTTTAAAAGATAAAAATCACTGTAGCTATACATCAAGGACGCATTGGTCTTTTAAATCTGGGATTGAACTCTAAATTAGCCATAGGGAACTACAACATAGGAATAATTTCGATCTATGCACCCATTACTTCAAATAGTTAATATATGCATTGCCCCATGGCTTGAGTCAAACAAATAGCATTTTTGAAGCATATTAAAATAGAACAATTAGCATTTTTGAAGCATATGAAAACATTTTGAAGTGTTTTTTTCCCATAAGCTTGAGAGATATTTAGATCCCATAGGACTTTAACCATACCTTAATTTTCTATTAATAAGTATTGCATTGCTAAATTACAAATTTTAATGCCAAGAAAATGTACCACAATGTTCAGTAGTGTTTGCAATTTAACAATTTTCACATGTTAAACATTTTTCTCCAAGAATCACAGAATCCTGACCACTCTGATAATAAGGAGAGTTATATGCTTTGTGAATTCTCTCACTTGCATTTAACCAGAGCACCACAATTCGATTTGATTTAACATACTTCACTAAATACTTACTTACAAATATTTGCTACAAATACATTTACATACAGACATATTCTGTAGCATCCAGTTGAATTTCTCAACCACAAGTCTTACTTGATACTCTTCAATTGCTCCCATTTTACCTTCATGGCAAAAATGAATAATATTATGCAACACCCTTTATCTGATTCCTGCCTGCCCCTCCAGCCTCCATAGTTTCAGTAAACTGGCTCCATCATTTCTATAATCCAATCATAATAAGTTAATTGATCGACATTGTTATTTTATGATTATTATTTTTGAGATTAATTTTTAAGTAAACAAGTAATAAACACATTCTCTAGGTAAAGCAATAAGAATATTACAAGTATGGCTAAAACACAGCTTGAAAAGTATCCCAAATGCCCTTGTTCTGTTCCCCAGTGGTAACCACTGTTATCAGGTGTGTGTCCTTCTAGATGCTTAATATATTTACATACATAATGTTGCTTTATATATAAGAGGATCCTGTTTTCCACAACGTATATGATTGATTTATTTTATTCGACATCTTGGCAATTTTACTCTATCAGTGTAATAATATAGAATTTCCATAGCATAAATTAATAAATACTTTTAATCTCTTTATTGGTTATGCCACTTTTTTTT
>VBSM01000568.1:19606754-19617604 GCA_008086735.1 Cheirogaleus medius | reverse complement strand
TCCCCCTGCTCTTCCTTCTCTTACTGTTTACTCTTCCAGTAGAAAGAGCCCACTCGGTTATGCCACTTTTTTAATGCTCAAGCTATTTATTTAAATTTGTCTTCCTTTTATTTTTAATTATATGCAAAAATACAGTGCATCTACTTTTTTGGTCCTTGTAGTTAGCTAGTTTTTGTTTTATTAATCAAGTCTATATTTTGTTTTTATTAATTTCTACACTTATGTTCATTAATTTATTCAATTTAATGGGATTTATTTTGTGGTTCCTTTAGCATCTTGAGTCAAAAGGGGTTTTTTTGCATTTATGTTGTACTTTTCTTATTTAATAAATTCATTTAAGGTATATATGTATGTGTATCTATCTATCTATCTATTCTCCTCTAAGTCTCTCTTTGGTTATATCCCAGAAGTTTGATATGTGGTATCATTCAGTTCTAAAAAAATTGTAATATTAATTTCTATTTTCTTCTAAACCCAAGATATATTACAATGTATGCTTTTAAATTTGCAGGTGTGAAAGGCTTTTGTTTGTTTTCTCTTGCTACATTTTGAGTATTGCTTTCTAATTTTATTGCATGATGGTCAGTGTTAAGTGTCCTATAAGATTTTAATATTTTAATTTTTTTAGTTTTTTTTTGAGACTTAGTATATGGTCAGTCTTCGAGAATATTTAAAAATAATATTTTTTGCAGGTACAAATACATGTGTATTTGTGTCTGTGTTTGTAATATATGTATATTAAATTGCATTTGTTAATAGTAAAACTCAAATCTTCTATATTCTTACTTTTTCAGTATACTTGGTCTATAAATTTAGTGAAGTATGTTGAATTTTCACTGTGATTGCAGATTTGTTCATTTCTTCTTGAAATTCTATAAATTTCTGTTTATATTTTTGAAACTAGATAATTAGGCAATAAATGTTGATTACTGTTGTATATATGATGATTATTCTTTTAATATGAAATAGTCTCTCTGTGCCCTTTTGCTACTTTCTGCTTTGAATTCTGTTTTTCTGATATTAATAATGTCACATCTGCATTTTATACAGTCTCTGTTGCAACTACACACAGTCCCCAACTTATGATGGTTTGACTTACAATTTTTCGACTTCGTGACATTGCAAAAAAGTGATATACATTCAGTAGAAACCATGCTTAGAGTACCCATACAACCATTCTGGTTTTTACTTTCAGTACAGTATTCAATAAATTACATGAGATATCCAACACTTTATTATAAAATAGGCTTTACATTAGATGATTTTGCTCAACTGTAGGCTACTGTAATTGTTCTGAGCATGTATAAAGTAGGCTAGGCTAAGCTATGATATTTGGTAGGTTAGGTGTATTAAATTAATTTTCAACTTAAGATATTTTTAACTTGCAATGGGTTTACTGGGACATAACCCCATTCAAGGAGCATCTGTAAACAAAGAAGTGTGACTGTGCGGCAGAACTGGTGACAGGTGAATTTGGCCTGTGGGCCATAGCTTGCTGACACCTGCTTCAGGTGATAATACAACAGTCTAAGAGGACTTTACTTACTACAATCTTGACTAAGTGTTATATTTTATTAAAGCAGAAAGATGCTGATTATGTGTTCTAAATAGACAGGAGTTTTCACAACTTTCCAAGCATTTCACAGGCATCACACTTGTTAAAACATCTGAGAAGAAGGTACCAGATTTTATAAAGGTATAAACTCACACAAAGAGAAAGAAAATGGCCATAAAGGTGCACGAGAAATTAGTAGAAAAGGCAAAATAGTAAACACCATCCACTCAATGTTAGACTGAACTTCCTAAGTAGCACCTTTGTTAGAACAAATGAGAAGTTACATATACTTGACTTCTAGGCTCTGAAAGAGCCATTTTTTCAGGAGCCCTGGCTTATATTATTGCCTGGAATGCAGTAGTAATGCCATACAGAAAGACTAAAAAAATTGAGAAGAGCTTATTTTTTCACGGCTATTTTCCCCAAATACACCTTGACTATGTTTAATTTACTAATAATGTTTTTCTTTTGTTTACATTCTTATATGGGCAAAAATTAGGAAACATCAAAAGAATTATGGAAATATTGATAGGCTTGCCATCTGTATTAATTTTCTTCCTGTAATTTCATAGAAAACCCTTGAATTGCTCTTAATTTTCTCTTGAAACACACGTGTAAAAATAAATTTTCCAGGAAGATTCACCAAAAAAGGACAAACAACAAAACAAAAGCAGAATATTTTTGACCACCATTTTGAAAACATTTGACCAGAGAAACTTAAATGTAGACTTGGTGCCAGAGTTGCTAAATTGAATGGATACCAGGAATGTCATGCCCTTTATAGTTATGAAGAAAAGGTCAGGCCTATTTGATCGTTATTTTTAGAAAAATTATTTTATAAAAGTGTTTTCCCTTTTCTCTAATTCTGCTCTCAAGAACCAAAGAATTGTTCTGCACTTATTCTCGACTGTGAGTTTTCAAAGGAGTTGTTTATCAGAATGCCACTCTGAACAGTATTTGAAGGAAAGTTTGAAAGTATATTAATTATAGAGTACTATGGCTGCCTTTAAATTTCCAAGTAAGTAAGTGTTGCGTCACTGATTTGGGGTGGCATCTTTTCCTTCTGGAATACTTTTGAAAATGCAAATGCATGAACAGAAAATTCTCACTTCAAAGAGAAATAGAACTGTTTTGAAAGACAGCCTTTGAATGCAATCTTATTCAAAAAGAAGCCTATTTAGAGAAAATGGAATCCAAAAATGTCAACATCTGTATTCTTCCTGAGAATATGTTTTCTTTTTGACAACAGCACTGATAAGCTAAGAGTACTTTTAAAAACAAACATGCTTCACTTTATTTGGTTATAGAAAAAATCGTGAAAATTTTATGGTGCCCACACCCTTATAATTTCGTTAAAAAGAAATACATTTCTGATATGGGCAATTGCCTAAACACACATAGTATATACTAACTAGAAGACTAAATTCCATTTTAAAAACAAGTCATAAAACATGTGTATGTGTATGTGTGTGGGGGGGGGGTTCCAATGTTCTACACAAACCTGAAAGAATGACTTTATTGCCACAGTTTTGATCAACTTTAAAAGTTGGAATATAATAGAAAAAAGTTCCAACATTATAGATTTGATTTTACTTTTCTATTTGTATATAAGATTACTATAAATACCTTTTGGTCTAAAAGAAAATAGTCTTCCTCATTGGTAACCCAAAAGATATTGAATATAACAAAAATTTCTTTAATAATAGTTTAAATAAAAACATTGTGGGTAACAGTGCTTGCATTCCTACAAACTAGGAAAAGATAAATGCCACCATCACTGTCAGTTAAATAAGGGTGATGCAGAAATTGCAAGGAGGATGTTGGTCTGCCAGGGATTTCTGGCAGTTTACAGAGTGAAAAAAAAAAAGGGCTAACATTAAGAATGGTTTTACTTTTCTTTTAACAACATACTCATATATGTATCGATCAATATTAAGACCTGAGAAATATACACTTTGACCACTAATTCTGTCAACCTTAAGAATCAGACTATGGTTAAGAGAGGCCAAATTAGAAAAAGCTGAGGTAAAACTGCAGGATGTAGAAAATAAAATCCAAATAAAATATTATTAGGACTTGGTTACTTTAACAGTGAGTACATAGGCTCATGAATCCAAAGATAGATCTGAAATCTGGAAATCAGGCTAGCATGAAAAACATAAAACAAATAAGTAATAAGAACTCAGGCAGAACCTCTTGTATTTTCCTGGATACAGCTGGAACCCATTCTACTAAGTGAAGTATCTCAAGAATGGAAAAACAAGCACCACATATACTCACCAGCAAATTGGTATTAATGGATCAACACCTAAGTGGACATATAGGAATAACATTTGTCGGGTGTCGGG
Organism: Cheirogaleus medius; assembly: GCA_008086735.1. Classification (NCBI taxonomy): domain Eukaryota; kingdom Metazoa; phylum Chordata; class Mammalia; order Primates; family Cheirogaleidae; genus Cheirogaleus; species Cheirogaleus medius. The sequence goes on along the minus strand of VBSM01000568.1, from coordinate 19,613,701 downwards.
CAGGTGGGAGGGGGAGGGGGGATGGGTATATATAAACATAATGAGTGATATGTGCAATGTTTGGGGGATGGTCACGCTTGAGACTCTGCCTTGAGGAGGGAGGGGGCATGGGCAATATACGTAACCATAATATTTGTACCCCTATAATATGATGAAATAAAAAAAAAAGAACTCAGGCAGACAACAGTATTAAAAAAATTATTGTTTAGGTATTTTGGAAGCACTTATGAAGCAACAAGTTCATTGACAAGAGACTTAGGCACTGGGGAACTCATATCTGGGCAGTAAACCCAGTGATTGGGAATACTGAAGCATCAAAGTTAGAAGAAAAGAAGAGTCATGAGTCTCATTATGCCCCTCCCCTTCCTAATTTAACAACCCGCCCTACACACACGTTCATTCACACACACAACAACCTCTGTAGTCTGGAGTCTGAGGTGTGGCAGATCCTGGAAAAGGGTGAGGTCGTAATAAGTAAGAATCATAGACTGTCAGAATTATTAGGTGTCTTAAAGGTATCTAATCTTTTTCTCCAGATGGAGAATATGGGGCTCAGAAAAGTTATTCAACTGTTAAACATCTCTGAGTCTGTTTTGTCCCATAAAAAAAAACTTTGGAGAAGATTAAATATGGGATAACAAGTGAAGGCTCCTAATTATTAAGTGCTTCCTATTTGTATCCTCTCCTATAAAACCATCCCTAATCTTCCAATCAAGAAGTACTAGAGGCTCTTAATATATGTCCAGGAATCCTGAAAATCATGTATATCATCACTTTTGGTTCCATTTACTTACTCTTCAATTGCATCACATATTGGGAGGAAGAATTTTCTAGGAGGAATAAGGTTTGTCTCAACTCTGGAGTGTTGTAGCAGGCAGAATAATGACTACAGAAACATAAGGTTGCATGCTAAGTTAACTCCCTCTGCTAAAGCAGTGTTAGTGAATGTGATTTTAAAATATAAATAATCACATAGAATGGATTTTCAAGGTCATTTGTGATTAGTAGAATCATAATAGTTAAGTCTGTGTATTATAACACACTTTTTTTTCTGTGAAGCACAAAGTTAATCTGTACTATATTTACCCAAAGTCCAGAAGAGCTCACATTAATTATGATGTTAGTTATTGTCATTTTGAAGACAAAATTGTACTACCACATTCTCACTCTCACTATCTAGTGTTAGAAATCACTCCAAGATCAAGCTGTAATGTAACTGACATTGGATTCTTCTCAAACAAAATGCAACCAATAATGGTAAATTTATGTAGAGCCATTTATCTCCAGAGAGCCAAAGAGCTTTTCAAAGGAAAAAAAGGGGCTGGTGTTCATGACAATATGATAAGGTATTTTGGCATCCCTGGAGTGTAACTTTGGCTGATATACAGGTGTCAGAACAACACATCTTTATGGTGTGTGCTAATGGAAGGAACATGATGAATGCCCTTGAGCAGTGTAAGGAGGAGAAGAAGCAGCAGAGCCTAGGGACAGATGGTGCTGATTTATTACTTTGAAATGTCAGAGGGTAAGTGTTTTCTGCATATTGAGTTAGAGGTAATGCAGAGGTAATGTTTAAGATTATTGTGTTGGGCTTGATATTTTGATACTGAATTTGAATCAAAATCATTTCATCTCTTAAGCAGGCTTATTGACAAACGAGATGGCTCGATTTGAAAAGGCCTGATATCTTTTGGGATATGCTCAGGAAAACAATGTACTGGCTCTATGGCTCATGAATATATTTGAAATGAATATAGCCACTTTTTTCATTGTCTTCATTTTCTGTGACAATTAGAGTGTGATTCAAAGTGACATAACTAAAATTCATCATAACCAAAAGCAGCTACTGCATTGTGGTTTGACAATGAGATTAAATATAAAAGAGAATATCGTGGATAGAACATCCACAAACCACAGACATTCTCTTGGCTTTTGCTTTACTGATCAGCTTTGTGGTATGTGGGTTCAGTCTCAAAGAAACAACCACAGGAGGATTTTTTTGACCTCTTCATTACTTTGGTATCATTTATAATAATAGATGTTTTAAATTGTTTGATAGATTATTCAGCCATGTTAGGTTTTTGAGACTTCCAAATTAAAACAAGTTTATGTAAATTGCTTACTGATTGAATTTAACATAGAAAAGAGCTCTTAATTTCATATCATCTATACCATAGTATCTGAGAAAAATTCTGTATTTTACTATATTTGATCACATTTTAAGTCAAGCTGCTTCACTGCCAAACTCTGAATTGATATGTATGCTGTTGGAGATGTGTTAAGATTCATAAACTGTACAAATGTACATTCAATAATTGTTATTTTCATTCTACTATTCATTAAGACATTTTCATTGATGTTTACAGTTTTCAGAAACAGGTAGAAAGGAAGACATCGTCTACTGCATAAAAATATCACACTGAGAAAGAGGCTGAAGTGTTATTCTCAGGTTCTCTTCCTGTCTCATTTCTCTAAGGTTCTTCACCTATAAAAAATGTAATCATTTACACTTATTGTATGTATATAAATATTATGTGGGATGTTTACAAAGAACTTTGATCTCAAAATAAATGTCTTTAGAAATAAGTGGATAGCTAATATATTTAGATATATAACACATTTGTATAGCACTTTAAAATTTTGACACATTTTAAAAAATGTTTTATAGATTGTTGTGTGTAACAATCCTATAAGATAGTCAATAAATGTATCATTGGCTCCATTTTTTATACATAAGCTAACTGAGCTCCAAAGGGAATAAGTAAATAGTTTATGGTCATTCAAGTAGAAAGTGGGGAAGGCTGGATAATAGTATGGGTCTTCTAAGACAAGTGTTCATTATCCTGTGCAACATTGCTTCATTTTGTGCACAATAGAGATTTGTGTGTGTGATCATCATACCTCTTTATGATGGGTAAAGATATATATCTAGTCTGCTACTCAGAGAGAAAAAATAATGAACAGAATATAAACTGTGCAGATAATGCAGGTACTCAGTAAATACTTCTGAATTAAAAAATAAGTTAATTAACATAAAGGACATTTCTGCTCTCTAGAAGTCCAAACAGGAGACAGATGGGAGCATTTGTTGAACATCTACTAAATGCTAAGCCCTGTAAGGTATTTCACATATATTCTTAGATTATCTTACCCTGTCTAGCTACTTTGAAGCAATTCTAATTCATTTTAAAGGTTAAAAATGTTTTAAATGGTAGGAAAAATTGGTAATCTAGAAGCAGCCTGCTAGCACACCGCTCCCAAGGAAAGAAGTGAAAAATGCAGTCAGCAGCCTACATATGGACTGCTCTTCTCTGAGGTAACATTGTGAAATCACAGAGAAGCAATGCGGTACACTCAGTGTGAAAAAAAGCAAGGTGATGGGGTGATATACATAACAAGATCAAAGAACACATGGGGAAGAATAGGAGGATAGGGCACTGGGGCACTGTGCTAGCCCCACTGGCACTGCATAAGTTGTGAGATGGCTCCCTCCAACACCACAGACCTCTACCTGGTCAGACTAGTGACGTGCCTGGAGTCTGTGCAGAGTCATTGCACCAGACAATAGGTGCAGTGGAGATAGGGCTGCAGCTAAAGCCATCCTGAGCTTTCAGGTTCACACCACCAGGTTGGCACTGGGCTAGGGAGGAAGTGGACTAATGGGAGGCTTCCCTAAACTGTGCCCTGTGATTGGGAGCCAAGCACTTCTCCCTCACACTGCAATGGGACCTGAACATGCAAATTGGAGCTCAGCAGGCTCCGACCTGAGAGGTTTGGGGTGACTGCTTCAGTGGGTCCTGGGAGGGCAGGGAGAACTCTGTGGTCTGTGGGCCACTGGAACTGACCTTTTCCCATGTGACTTGGAATCCAGCAGTCCCCAAGCATGCAGGAATCACAAAGGAGCTATAGCAGTGAATTCCAACTACAAGAATATTGTCCAAATGACAGAAATGGAATTCAGAATATGGATGGAAAATAAAATGAATGGAATTGAAGAGAAAGTTGAAAACCAACAAAAAGAAGCCCCCCAAAATATTTCAGGAAATTAATGAAAAAGTCAGAAAAGAACTAGACAAAATAAGGAAGGATATAATAGAACTTAAAGAAATGAAAGAGTTATTTAGGGAATTTCAAAACACTGCAGAAAGTTTCAATAAGAGATTAAACCAAGGAGAAAAAAGAATCTCAGAGCTTGAAGACAAGGCTCTTGAGCTAACCTAGTCATTTAAAAAGGTTATGGAAGAGAACAAAAAAGGCAGAGCAATCACTTAGAGAGATATGAGACTATGCAAAGTGAACTGACATACGAATTATAGGTATCTCTGAGGAAGAAGATAGACCTAAAAGCATGGAAAATCTATTCAACAGAATTATTGAGGAAAATGTCCCTGCTATCGCCGGAGATCTAGATATCCAGATATAAGATGGTCATTGAATACCGGGAAGATTCATAGCAAATAGGATATCTCCAAGACACATAGTAATCAATCTGGCCAAAGTCAAAAAGAAAAAGAAAATTCTACTAGCACCTAGATGTAAGCAACAACTGACCTACAAGGGAAAACCCAACAGGCTAACAGCAGACTTCTCAGCAGAGAAACCTTACAAGCAACAAGGGAGTAGGCCCCTATTTTCAATCTTCTTAAATGGAACAACTGCCAGCCTAGAATTCTGAATCCTATAAAACTAAGCTTCACAATTGATGGAGAAATGAAGTCTTTTCTAGACAAGCAAACATTGAGGGAATTTGTCATGACCCAACCTGCCCTACAGGAAATACTCAGAACTGTATTATACATGAATCAGCACTATAGATAACCACCAGTGTAAAATCACCCAACATAGCCAAAGCTCACAACTTCTATAAAACAATAGCCCAAGAAGGAAAACAAGGAAACAAGGTACTACCCATTATGATGAACAGCATTACACATATCAATTCTATCTCTTAATGTTAATGGCTTGAATGTGCCACTAAAAAGACATAGACTGGCTGAACGGATGAAAAAACACAACCCAACTATCTGCTGCCTCTGGGAGACACATCTAAACCATAAGGATGCAAACAGGCTCAACGAGAAAGGATAGAAAAAAATATTCCACACAAATGGAAACCAAAAGAGTGCAGGTGTAGCCATTCTCATATCAGATAAAATTGACTTTAAATCAACAATGGTAAAGAAAGACAAAGATGGTCATTATATAATGGTAAAGGGAGCAATTCAACAAGAAGACATAATAATCCTAAATATATGTGTACCTAACACAGAAGCTCCCAGATACATCAAATAAATTCTACTAGAGTTAAGCAAGGAAATAAATAATAGCATCGTAACTGCTGCTGACTTAAATACCCCACTATCAGAGCTGGCCAGATCATCAAAGCAGATAATAAATAAACACTGGACATAAATGGGACCCTAGAACAAATGGACCTAACAGATATTTATAGAACACTCTATCCCAACACTACTGTATATACATTCTTCTCATCAGCACATGGGACATATTCCAAGATTGATCATATCTTAGGCCATGAAACATGTCTCAACAAATTTTAAAAAATCAAAATCATACCTTGTAGCTTCTCAGACCATAGTGGATAAAAACTAGAAATCAATTCTAAGACTCAATTCTACACAAAGTCACAGAAATTAAACAACCTGCTACTTAACAATTATTGGGTGAATAATGAAATTAAGATGGAAATCAAAAGATTTCTTGAACTGAACAACAAAGAAGACATAAACTATCAAAATCTTTGGGATGCAGCAAAAGCATATCTAAGGGGAAAATTCATACCCTTAATTAAATGCCCAAATACAAAAGCCAGAAAAATCACAAATTAATAATCTAATATCACATCTCAAGGAACTAGAAAAGGATGAGCAAACCAAACCCAAAGCCAGCAGAAGAAATCAAATAACAATGGTAACAGCAGAACTAAATAAAATGGGAAAAAATTACAAAAGTTCAGTGAAACAAAAAAGTTGGTTCTTTGAAAAGATAAACAGCATTGATAGACCTCTTGCTACATTAACCAAGAATAGAAGAGAAAGGACCCAAATAAGTTCAATCAGAAATGAAAAAGGACAGGGGGAGGGAGAAAAAAAAACAATGAAAAAGGAGATATCACAACTGATAGCATTGAAATAAAAAACATTATTCATGAATATGATGAAAATCTCTATGCAAATAAACTAGAAAATGCAGAGGAAATGGACAAATTCCTGGAAACACATAACCTTCCAAGATTCACTCAGGAAAAAATAGAACTCCTAGAACTCCTGAATAGACCAATAATGAGCAGTGAGATTGAAGCATTAATAAAAATTCTTCCAACAAAAAATAAGCCCCAGGCAAAATGGAATCACAGCCAAATTCTCCCAGACCTACTACTGATTTGTATACAAAATCAATGTACACAAATCAGTAGCATTCCTATACACCCATAACCATCAAACTGAGAGTCAAAGACTCAGTGCCATTCACAGTAGCTACAAAGAAAATAAAATACCTGGGAATATACTTAACCAAGGAGGTGAAAGATCTCTATAAAAAGAACTATGAAACACCGTGGAAAGAAATTATGGATGACACAAACAAATGGAGAAACATATCATGCTCATGAATAGGTAGAATCAACATTGCTAAAATGCCCATACTACTCAAAGTGATTTACAGATTCAATGCAATCCCTCATCAAAATACCAATGGCATATTTCACAAGTCTAGAAGAAATAATGTTGTGCTTCATTTGGAACCAGAAAAGAGCCCAAATATCCAATGCAATCCTAAGCAAAAAGAACAAAACTGGAGGCATCACATGACCAAATTCAAACTATACTACAAGGCTATAATAACCAAAACAGCATGGGATTGGCACAAAATAAAGACATAGACCAATGGAACAGAACAGAGAACCCAGATATAAAACCATCTACCTA
>VBSM01000568.1:19580680-19598108 GCA_008086735.1 Cheirogaleus medius | reverse complement strand
CTGCTAGGGCTTATTTTATGGGTAGGTCTTATTTTCAGGGAAACACAGTAGTAGCACTCAACTCTTTTCCCACCCTGGAAGTCAGTGAGGTCCATGGGGGAGCTAGACCTCCACACCCACCCAGCAGCAACAAGACTGAACAAGGCAGTGTGAATCTAAGCTGCTTGACACTCCACCTACTCCCCAGTTGTCAGTGGGGTCTAATGTGAAAAAGAGCTTCCACCTCTACCCTGCATCAACAAGATGAAACGATTATGGGAGATTGGCTTGGTCACACTCTGCTCTTCCCTTTCCCTGGTGTCAGGGGGTGCTTAGTGAGGAGCTGAGCCTCCACCTCATCTGGTATCAAGTCACTGGAGGTTGTGAGAGGTACAGCTAGTTGCCACTGTTTCTCCCCACTTTCCTCCCCTGGTGTCATCAGGGTCATCAGGGAGCTGAGATTCTATTACTCATCCTGTAGCAACAAAATGGTGTGAGCTAGCCCTCTGCTTTCCCACTCCCTGATGTCAGGGTGGTCCAGTGGGGAACTGATCTTCTATATCCACTTGGAGGAAACCAGGTGGTGTGCGTCAGTGCCACACCTTTTCTGGGAAGGTGTTATCAGAGGAGGCTAAAAGGAGTTGAATTTTCACCCCATCTATCTACAATGAGGCAATGTGATTCTGTGTCCTGCTTTTGCCAGGTGATGTTGACGGTCCACAAATGAAGTTGAACATATACAACCAACCAGCCCTCACACCAGACCTCAACAAGAGGACTGCCTGCTAAAAAAACAAAAAGGAAATTAAATACGAACCAGAGACTTTTAACATAATAGAATGTTTAGGATGAAAGCTAAATACCAAGAACCAGGAAAATTACAGCATAAATAAGAAAAGACAATCAACACCAACCTGAATCAGCTATTGGAATTACCTGAGCAGAATTTTAAAGTAGCCATCATGAAAATGCTCCAACAAGCAATTGTGAATTTTCTTGAAACTAATGAAAATGTACTCTCAGTAAAGAAAATTAAGTTATAAAAAATCAAATGGAAACTATACAACTGAAAAACAGAATAACTGAAATAAAAAGTCAATGGATGGGCTCAATAGTAGAGTGGAAATGGCAGAGGATAAAATCCATTTACTTAAAGAAAGATCATTGGAATTTATCCAAACTAAACAATGGAAAGAAAAGAAAGAAAAGAAAAGAAAAGAAAAGAAAAGAAAAGAAAAGAAAAGAAAAGAAAGAAGGAAGGAAAAGAATAAAGTCTAAGGTGCCTGTGGTAATAAAAAAGGTAATATTCATATCATCAGATACTAAGCAGAGGAGAAAATGAGTGGCACTGAAAAAGTATTCAAAAACAATAATGGCTGAAAACTTCCAAAAGTTGGCAAAAGATATAAACCTAGAGATTTAAGAAGATAAGCAAGCCCCAAATGAGATAAATCCAAAGGAATTCATGCCAAGACACATCATAAACATACTTCTGAAAACTAAAGGCAAAGAAAAACATTGAAAGCAGCCAGACAGAAACAATGCATACTTAGAGAGGAACATGAATTTGAGTGAGAAGAGATAGTTCATCTAAAACCATGACTGGCTATAATGAAACCATATTATTTTTCAAATATTGAATGAAAAGCTCTTTCAGCTGCAGATTCTGTATTCAGTAAAACTATGATTTGGCAATGAGGGACAATTAAAACATTGTCAGATGAAGGATGACTAAGAGAATTTGTTGTTAACAAATTTACTCACAAAGAATGGCTAAAGGAAGTTCTCTAAACAGAAAAGAAATAAAAACAGAGAATTGAAGAAAGGAAAGAAAAGCACTGGATTGGCTACAAATAAGGAATAAATATAACAGATTAACCTACTTATGAGTTTCTTACATCATATTTGATGGTTAAAGCAAAAATTTAACACCATCTGACATTGATCAGTGCATGTAGAGGAAGGAAATACTTAAGACAATTACAGTCATGAGTCAATGACAGTGATACATTCTGAGAAATGTACTATTAGGCAATTTTATCCTTTTGTGAACATAATGGAGTGTACTTACACACACCTAGATAAAATAGCCTACTATATACTTAGGTTATATCATATAGCCTATTGCTCCTAGGCTGTAAACTTGTGCAGTATGTACAGCACTGAGTACTGTAGGCAAGTGTAACACAATGGTAAGTATTTGTGTATCTAAACATACCTAAACATAGAAAAGATACAGAACAACATGGTTTAAAAAATAAAAAATGACACACCTGTATTGGGCACTTAGCATGAATGGAGCTTGCAGTCCTAGAAATTGCTCTGGGTGGGTCAGTGAGTGAGTGGTGAGTGAATGTGAAGGCCTAGGACATTACTGTGTACTACTGCAGACTTCATAAACACTATACACTTAGGCTATATTAAATTGATAAAAATATTTTTCTTTCTTTAATAACAAATTAACCTTAGCTTACTGTAACTCTTTTTACTTTATAAACTTAATTTTTTTAACTTTTGAGTTTTTTATAATACCTACCACTTAGTTTAAAACACAAACATATTATACAGCTGTACAAAAACATTTTCTTTCCTTATATCCTTATTCTATGTGCTTTTTTTTCTATTTTTAATTCTTTTTATTTTTCACTTTTTAAACTTATTTTGTTAAAAACTAAGACACAAACACACACATTAGCCTAGGCCTACACAGGGTCAGGATCATCAAAATCACTGTCTTCCACTTCTACATCTTGTTCCACTGGAAGGTTTACAGGGACAATAACATGGATGGAGCTGTCATCTCCTATGGTAACAATGCCTTCTTCTGGAATACCTCCTGAAAGACCTGCCTGAGGCTATTTTATAGTGTGTGTGTGTGTGTGTGTGTGTGTGTGTGTGTAAACCAGTAAAAGAAACACAACCCCATTAAAAAGTGGGCAAAAGATATGAACAGAAACTTTTCAAAAGAAGATAGACTAATGGCCAAGAAACATATGAAAAAATGTTCAATGTCTCTAATCATCAGGGAAACGCAAATCAAAACCACAAGATATCACCTAACTCCAGTGAGAATGGCCTTTATCAAAAAGTCCCAAAACAACAGATGCTGGTGTGGATGCGGAGAGAAAGGTATACTTATACACTGCTGGTGGGACTGCAAAGTAGTACAACCTCTGTGGAAAGTAGTATGGAGATACCTCAAGGAACTAAAAGTAGACCTACAACTTGATCCAGCAATCCCATTACTGGGCATCTACCCAAAGGAGAAAAAGACATTTTATAAAAAAAGACACTTGCACTCGAATGTTTATAGCAGCACAATTCACAATGGCAAAGATGTGGAAACAACCCAAGTGCCCATCAACACGAGTGGATTAATAAAATGTGGTATATGTACACCATGGAGTACTACTCAACGATAAGAAAAAATGGTGAACTAACATCCTTTATAACAACCTGGATGGAACTAGAGACCATTCTTGTACGTGAAGTATCATAAGAATGGAAAAACAAACACCACATGTACTCAACACAAAATTGGAACTAATCGATCAACACTTATGTGCACATATGGAAATAAAACTCAATGAAAATCAAGCAGGAGGGAGGGGGGAGGAGGAGATGGGTAAATTCACACCTGACGGGTACAGTATACACTATCTGGATGACGGGCACACTTATAACTTTGACTCACACTGTACATTATGTAACTAAAATGTTTATGTCCCCATAATATTCTTAAATTTAAAAAAAGACATAAAAACTGTTTAAGGAAATAGATTTATACAACAGGCAAAAGCCAGATAGAATATTGCCTTCAAAGTAGTCTGTCTTGAAGCTCCAGCATCAATTGGCATATTACTTTCTGCTTCATTTCTTACTATTTTTGGAGGGTTATCTAAGTAACTTTCCTTGGACTAGATTCCTAGCTCAAAAATATCATTTTTAATGGTAGTCATTCACTGTTATCATTTCATTTCTTTGTATTTGAAGCCTTGCTATTCAAAAGAGTTCTATTTGAAGGGCAAATTCTATTGGAAGAGGTCACTCCTTAAAAATCAGTTAGCATGTTAATACATAGATAGCACTGTAGCATATGAATGCTACGCTGATGGAAATTGGATATGGGAGTGGCAAAAGAAAATAGGCCACTGACATGAGGGGAGAAAGGGTCAGCAAAGACAAATTTCACATTTTTGTTCAAGGTCTCAATCACACCACTTAAAAATGCATTAGAAGTATGGCTCTGCAATGATAGGTGGATGTTACATAGAATTTTCAGTGGAAATCAGAGAAATTGACATGACAACATTAATGGAAATGATTCAATATATTCTAAATATGACCTAAGTGATCAAAATTGCATACTCTTGATGGGTAGCCATCTAAAAAAACTACCTTTCATGTCTTTTTTGTTTTTTTTCCCATATGCATATCCTGTATCTTAAGGTAAAGGGAAAATAAAGGAGTTGTACCCTAATTTAATTACTATACTTGTCAGTGGTACAAATGACATGGAGGTATGACCTTGAAAATTATCTATAAAATAGATATATCATGAGATTTTCAAATGGATACATTTGGGTCATACTCTCTTTTGATCAGCTGTGCATGCCTGGCTGACTATTGAGACACTGTAATTAAAGAAAAAAATGTAGGATTTGTCAAAATACAACATCTGAAGTAACTTAAATGCTGCTACCTCACTGCAAAGCACTGAACATTCATTCAATACAAATATATATTAAGCAATTTACTATGTACATGATGTTTAGTAGGCATTTGGGGATATGACAGTATGAAACAGCAAAGTGGTAGTGGCCTTCCCAGAACTTATATTCTCTTGAGAAAGACAATTAAAACTACTTCTAAAATTAATTATTTACAATTTGATCAATACTCTGGAGGGATGTAAGTTATTTAGAGAGTGTACAACAGGGGAATCTTCCCTAGATTGGGATCTGAAAGCAGGAAAGAGAGAGAGAGAGAGATAGAGAGAGAGAGAGAGAGAGAATACCAAGCAAAGAGAATAGCATATGAGAAGGCCCAGAGGTGAGGAGGAACAGAATTTGTTGCAGGGACTGAAAGCAAAGTCTGTGTGGCTGCAATTCAGAGACTGAATGAGAGTGGTATAAAACAGGTTTATAAAGGCCACGCTAAGAGTTTAGTCTTCATCCTAAAGACAACAGGAAGCAATTAGAGTTTTCTAAGAAAGGAAATAGCAAGATCAAAATGTACTCTTAGAAGATCATTCTGATTAGAAAGAGATAACTAATTAGAAGAGCATTTCAGCAGTTTAGGTAAGTAATGGTGGCAGCCAGGTCTAAGGGTGTGGCAGTGGGATAGAAGAAGTAGACATATTTGAAAGATCAAAGAGATACTGTAGATGTAAAATTGACAGGACTTGTATGATTAATTAGTTATGGAGTGTGAGGGAAAATAGAGGAGTCAAAGATGACTCTCAGGTTTCTTGCTTGTATAATCGAATATACTTATATAGAAACCACTGAAGGAGGACAAAGTTTGAGGAAGATATTGATTTATTCAGTTTTGTCCATATCAAATTTGAGTGGTTTGTAAAATATGTAGGTGAAAATGCTGAAGAGAGTTGTATATATAAGTCTGAAATTTTACTGTGACTTTTCACAGTGTCCTATGTTTAAATGCATTTAATTTCCAATTAAATTATGCAAGCAAGAAATTTTGTCACCATTGAACAAGTATTATGTCGCTGTACGTCTCCAGTCAATTGTTTGTTTGTTTTTTAATTTCAGAATATTACAGGGGTACAAGTGCTTAGGTTACATATATTGCCCTTGCCCCACCCAAGTCAGAGCTTCAAGCGTGTCCATCCCCCAGACAGGGGTCCTCAAACTACGGCCCACGGACCACATGCAGCCCACTGAGGACATTTATCTGGCCCGCCGGGTGTTTTTGCCCGTTTTGTTTTTTTACTTCAAAATAAGATATGTGCAGTGTGCATAGGACTTTGTTCATGGTTTTTTTTTAAACTATAGTCCATCCCTCCAACAGTCTGAGGGACAGTGAACTGGCCCCCTGTTTAAAAAGTTTGAGGACCCCTGCTCCAGATGGTGCACACCGCACCCACTGTTTTTTAAAGTGGTTTTTTTTTACCAGTAACTTCTCAAAGATTGTCATAAGAATATGTTCACAAGATTCCTGCTAATCCAAAATTCTTAAATTAATAAGTCATACATAGGAAACAATCACCTAAAATTTAGTAGACTAAAAATTAAATAGCAGCAGAGTAAATGTTTCTGTATCTCCTTATCTACTGCCAACTTGCCTATATTTTTTTTTAATTTCTGGTTTTTCACTTTACCAGCTGTTTAAATGAAAACGTTGCAATGACCACAAGTTCTAAAAATAGTCTTGCCCACAGTCAAATCACTTTAACGTTCATATCCTGTGAAGAAAACAAATTAAGAGGGAATAGTAGTATCCCATGCATGGATGCATATTTTTTAAACTAATGAATTGCTGGTCTCATAATCATCAAGGAGAAATAAAAGCCACTGTTGAACAAATCTTACAGATGTTGACTAGAATCCATAGCTATTCCACGCATTTTCAAAGGCAATCGTGTTAGTTCTTTCTTATGCTTAAAATAGGTAGTGAAGCCTACCTTAGAATGCCAGTGGTACTGCTGCAAACACACACAGACTGCGGGAAAGTCACATGAATCACATTTGTGCATAACAAGCAGGCAAACTGTGACACACAAAAGCAAGAACGTGCTTGCTGAGTGTTCACTTTACTTGGTACTGTACTTCACAAAATGTTTTTCTAACACTCTTGATTCTTTGATTGCTGATGCAGCATCGTCCAGGCCTTCAAAAAACGATTTGCAGTTAAAATGAGGAAGATATATTTTCAGAAAAAAAATGAATGCTTGGTGTTATGTTTTTTCATTTCCCAGAAGTAACATTAAAAGGAGCTGAAGGGGGTGGGCGCAGAGGGTTACAGAGATTCTGGAGGGCTGGGGAATATCATTTAGTATAAGGTAGAATCAAGTTTAGTTTCCCAAATAGTTCTTGTTTCTAAGAACATTTTTTATAATGAAAAGTGAACATTTAATAGAAAATCTTAACCTTAAAAATGCTTGCATGGAATGTAAATTTTGTCAATATAACTTTAAATGGCTGACATATTTAGTCATTTTCCCTCATGATCATTCTTTTATATACTCTGTTAGAAAGTTCATTTGAAATACAGTCTTCTGATTTAAAATAAGAATAGATAAGTATTATCATAAAGGTTAGCTATGTTATCTTTATCTGCAGATAAAAATCCAAAAAAAATAAATAAATAAGAGGAAGAAATAAATAAACTGAGACTGACTTCGGATTCCTGCCATCATCAATACATTTGAGAAAAGGGAGATATGAAAGCTTCTAGTCTCTGGATCACCATAGGAACATCCTCCTCCTTCCATATTACCCTGCCTTTGCTTCCTTGCCTCCTACTCCCCTGTCTCCTACATTTAGGGTCTGTTCCAGAGGTTTCTTGGCTCTGAGCAACCAAAACACAGTTCCTTCCCTTATAAAAGGTTGGCAGCCTACAGAATTCTTTCTATGATAGGCCTACTGCACCAGCCTGCTGTTGCTGTCAATGCCCACAGTTCTCAGATTGATTCTTTCAAATCTCTTCAACAGAAGCAGGGAGAAAGAGCCGAGAGAAACTGAGACAACTCTGCATTTGGTAATGTGATCTGTCCAAAGGTTAGAAATTTGCTCATACACGCTCTCACCAATGGTGAACTTAACTTGCATCTACATACAGGAACTCTCCTCTTCAGGAGAGTTCATCCCTAACAACATCCTGAAACTCACTCGCCTTTGCCAACAAGCATCTGGAAGAAGAAAGTTTAAAATGTTATATTAGGGACTATTACATTTTGAACATCATTGTCAGCTAGGAAGATCGCAAAGTAGAGAAAGAAAGTGTTTTCATGACAGTTAGGATGGAATCCTGTTTCATCTTCCCTCTCTCAGACTCAGCCATACTGGCCTCTCCTTGTTTTAACCAGGAGACACACTCATGCCTCAGGGCCTTTGCATTACTGTTCCCCTGCCTCAGAAGTTCTTTCTCACATGTCTCTTTGCCTTATTTCACCTCTTCTCTAGTCAAGTGTCAATTTATTAGAGAAGACTTCTCTGGCCTCCCTATTAAATTGCAGTCCCAACTCCTGTTTCCTGCTTTATCTTTTCGTCGTAACATTTATTATATATTTTATTTGTTTTTATTTTTCTTGTACCACTAGATTATAAGCTCCGTGAAGGCAAAGATTTTTTATCTGTTTTATTTATTGGTATATCCTCAGACCTAGAAGGGTAAAAACTCAATATTTGTCAAATAAATGAAACAATGAATGAATAAATAAATAAATGAGTAAATGAATATTGGACTAAAAGAACACTAGATATAAACTGCCACTCCAAGTATCCTGTGCAAATAAAAAGAATCAAATTGTACCATTAAAGACTCACCATCATCTTTAACTTAATCTTACTTTGACTTACAGGCAGTGTCATACACTTTATGTAAGGAAATAATTTAAGTCATTCATTGGCTTCTTATTTGTCAATGACATCATGAACACTGAAGTCCTTCTAAATGTGTGCTAGTAAGTTAGCTAGACATTGAAATGCTGATGGATTCAGCTAGCCCGATCGTGGTTATTGTATTGTCTCATGCCACCACTACACATTAATGGGTCTCCTGTCATTCTTTTTTGGTGCCATTAGATTTGCTGTCTGCCATGGCAGTAACGGACAGCTCTGGAGCAGATGTTTCTGAAGTATCATTGATAACAGTGTCACAAAGATTGTGTGGAGTCAAAGGCCAACAAGCTTGACTGATGAGGACGAGGTTTGTGCAGCTGATATATTGCCTCAGTGAGGGAAGTTTTATACTTCCTATGCCTCAACAGCTTCTGGAAGCAGCCAGCCATTTTTAAAGAGAAGCCACAGCTGTGTAGCAATACCTGGTCTCTCGATTTTTACCACTTTGAAATCATTCATCGTTCTCCAATTTAGCTATCTTTGCATTATTTAGCTCCACGGCTGCTGAATGTGTGTCCTCTTACATTCTCTTTATTAAAGTTGCTTCTTAGCACCTGTGGTTTATGGTGTAGAAATCTGACTTACAGCGTCACCTGACTAGGCTCCTGTAGCCATTCTGTGTGCCATCAAGTTAGACTACTAGGAGAATTTTTAAATAGAGCCTCTTGGCTTCTCAAAATAATCAAACCCCTGCCCCCCCACCACCACAAAACTCTATTACACCATTATGAAATACTCAGTGTTGTCTACTAGTTATAACTGTTTTTAAGAATATCAACATACTGTGATATCATGTAATCATAGATCGTATGGAACATTACAGATCATTCATTTCAACTTTTCCTTTTTTACAGACAAGGAAATTAATGCCCCCAAAATATAAGTTTTTTTCTTCAAGATCACAAAGCATTTAACTACCTACATGAATATAGGTCTATAATAGAGCCTGTGGAAACCTGGACCCAACCCTTCTTATCTAAAAACTATATGTATTAATACCAAAAGGTAAAAATACAAGTTAAATTTATCTCTATAAACCTAATATCCTTTACTGTTCTAAAACATGCTTATAAAATATTAAATTGGAAAACTTATATTTAGTCAGTCACTATATATTTTGTATCTACATTGTGCTTGTGACTGTTCTGGATACTGAGGATATAAGACTTATCAAAAGAGATGTAATCCCTGCCATCATAGAGCTTACAATATAGTGGAAAAGACAGATGAACAAACAGATATATTAAATAATTACAGTAAAGTATAATAGGTGGTAATATAGGAAAAAAATAGCAAGCTGTAGGACCACAGAAGAGCAGTGTATAACATAGACTGTTATGGCAGTGAGGATCAGGAAAAGCTCTCTAGAAGAAGCGATTTTAAGTTGAGATATGAACAATGAGTAGGAGTTAACTAGGTGAAAACTGGGTGGAGGGTACTAGAGGCAGAGGAAGAGAAGCTCATGAGTGAAGGTCTTGAGGTGAGACAATGCATGACATGTTAGCAGACAGAAAGGAAGCTCCAGCATGGCTGAAACATAGAGTGCCAATAGATAAAGGCAAGAGATAGCTCAAGAAATAGGAAAGATTTTATAAACTCTACAAAGGAGCTTTGGTTTTATCCTAAGACCTATGAAGAAGTCTCTCAAACAAGGGAGTAGCATGATAAAATGTCTGGTTAAATAAGATGACTCTAACTAAAAAAAAAAAAGAGAATGGAGTCAAGAGGGTAAAACTGGAGTCAGGGAGAACAGTTAAGACAATTGTGCAATAATATGGGCAAGAATACTGGTGGCCTAAACTAGAGTAGTGGTTGTGGAGATAGTGAGAAATAGATGAGGTCAACAGGAAATTCAATACATGAATCCAACAGGGCTTGTGTACTGACTTGATGTGTTGAAAGAGGAAATGGAGAAATCATATATGTCTACTAGTTTTCTAACTTAATAAACTGGATGGATAATGGTGTCATTCATTGAGATAGGGAACACTGAAGAGCAGATCTGAGTGTGGAAGGCAAAGAGATCAATGTTAGACATGATATGTTAAATGTGCTTTCAAGACACCCATGTAAATTTGTACAGTATGCCATTGGATATACACTTCCAAAGGTCAAGGAAGAGATCTGGCCTGCAGATGTAGATTTGAGAGTCATCAGAACACACACGATAATTGCAGCAATGAAAGAAGATGATCATTCTGTGAGAGAATATAAATTAGTAGTGAAAAGGGTCAAGAAAAGAATCCTGTAGGCTGGTCTGATGGTAGTGGGTTATCAGAATTTATTAACATTAGTGTCACTAAAGTTGGTATTCAATCCCCCACTGCTATATTTGACTGGCATGCATGCATAAATAAATAAAATAAAATAAAAAGAATGCTGTAGACCATTAACATATAAGTAATGAACAGAGGAAGAGGAGCCAGGTAAAGTCTCTGAGAAGGAATAAACAGAAATTCAAGACATTCATTGTCTTGGAAAGCAAAAGAAGAACACTTTTCAGTAAGCACTCGTTGAAAAAAAACAGTCTCATATGCTAGTGAGCAACCAAATGAAATAAAAATTTTAAAATATCTATGCGATTTAGCGCCAAGGTTATTAGTATCTTTAAGAAGAGCAGTTTTAGTGATACAGTGGGGATATAAGACAGATTGGTATTCATTCATCCTTCTATTCAACAAATATATTTATTGGGAGCCTATCTGTAGCCTAGCATTGTGTTAGATATTGCAAATGCAATGGTAAGCACAAACATTATCCTCTTTTTCATAGAGATTGCAATATGGTGAGCAAGATAGAGATTAATAAAACAATCATATAAATAATATTAACTTGCTGCTCTGACAAGGGAAAGTGTTATGTATGAGCACAGATAAAGTAGGGAGCTATGACCTGGAAGGTTTCTTGGTGGCAATGACAGATGAACTAAAATTGAGTGGATATGTATAAATCAATGAGACATAGGAATCTGAAGATACTATGGTAAATAGGGTTCTGGGTGGAGGGGAGAACATCTACAAGAGACCTGGGACAGAAAAAAACACAGCATATCCATGGAATTAAAAAAATGTAAGTGTGTCTAGGATATAAACAATAAGTGAGGGGGGACTTGATAAGAAATGAGGCTAAGAGAAGTAGGACAGGTTCAGCTCAGGTATGATCTTGTTTGTAAAACTAAAGATTTGGCTTTTTATCTAAAAAGTAGTGAGAAGCCACAAAATAGTTTAAGTATGTGTATCCATCTTGAGTTATTTAGATGATAAGGTGGATAATACTTTTTGATTAGATATGAGCATGAGGCAGAAGGAGTTATCAAAAGCAAACATAACTTCTACAAATTTTGGCTAAGAAATTGAGGCATGTCTTAGTCTGTATTCTGCTGCTATAACAATGTCATAGACTGGGCAGTTTATAAATCATAGACATTTATTTGACTCACAATTCTGGAGGCTGGAACATCCAAGAGCATGGTGCTGGCATCTGATGAGGGCCAACCCATGGCAGAAGACATCACATGGCTGGAGTGTGTGTGAGACAGAAAGAAAAGGGGGTAAAACTCCCATGATAACTAACCCACTCTCACAGATAATGGCATTAATTCATCATGACCTCATCACCTCTTAAAGGTCCCACCTCTTAATACCATCACAATGGCAGTTAAATTTCAACATGTGTTTTAGAGGAGACATTCAAACCATAGCAATGAGGGAAGACAGAGTAGCTGGGGATAGACATGTGTTAATGAAGGTTTCTTTTCTATTTGTTTTTGTTTTTTTAGATGGTAAAGATTTAAGTATGATGATTTTTTTTTTTTTGTGGCCTGCAAAGTTTCTGCCGATATGATGAAATGTTGATGGGAAGGACCTAGAGAGAGAGAAGAAAAGTTCAGATACAGGAGAGAGAAGGACCAATCAAAGAACATGTTCTTTGAAAATGTAGAAGGAAGTAGACTCAAGAGCGCTTACAGAAGAAGGATATACCAAGTAGGGATACAGGTCAATTTTAGAGCTGGTGATAAGAGGATAGGATGTTACCCTCAGATGGCTGATATTTTCTTGGTGAATTCATCTGTTGAAATTGAAATGGTATATGATGATGCTGAAGTATGTCATGGTGGTAATCATATTAATGAAATGTTAAAAGCAATAAAACTGCTTACCATAGGGGATGGTAAAATAAATTATGTGTCTATACTGTTCTAGTACATAGGATTTAAAAATCATATTATATAAAAGTATTTTATATTAGATCAAGGGGAATTATCCATTATATATTTTAAATGACAATAATTTTACAAAAGAGTACATAGAGTATACACATAACTAACAAAAATAAATATTGAATATATGTAAAGTGGGAAAGACTAGATATACAGCATACTAAAATATTAATTGTATATATTATACACACATATATATTGTGTATACGCGTATATGTGTGTGTATATATATATACACAAGTAGAAGGAATATAGATTTACATTTCCATCTTTGCACTTTTCTGGATTTTACTTTCTAAATAAATATGAATATATACATATCTCCGTTTAGTCATTAGAAACAAATATTTTATAAATGAAAAGCAAGCTATTTAATTCAATAATAATTCATTATATTATCAAGTTTTACATAATTTTTACAGTTCATTTACTTCCTTGCTGCAGCCTCAGCACCTGGCTCATTGTAGATACTCCATAATTTTTGTTCAAATGACATAAACTAATGCTTGAACTCTATTTCAAAATAATAGCATAACTTATCCCACAGTTCAGTATAGAAAGTGTAAAGGAATGGTTGGAGAAGTATATTTTCATTGAAAAACCATGAGGCTGAATCATCTGTTCATAAAAATAGGTACCATGATTTTAAGCTCTTAGTACATGCCTGACGCTATGATTAGTGTTTAACCCTTAGAGCAATTCTATGGGGGGGGGGTATTAATATTAGAGCCATTCATGGATAAGAAAAATGAGGCCTTGAGAGATCATTGGGTTGAAATTGGGAAGTAGCAGAGGTTTGGAACCCAGGTCCATGTGACTTTAGAGGCATTGTGCTCAGACAATTTTAGTATACTGTATATCTTTCTAGTCTTTCCCACTTTACATATATTCAATATTTATTTTTGTTAGTTGTGAGTATACCCTGTATATTCTTTTGTAAAATTATTGTCATGTAAAATATATAATGAATAATCCCCCTTGATCTAAAATAAAATACTTTTCTATAATATGATTTTTAAATCCTATGTACTAGGACACAATGTACTAGGATATGTACTAGAATATGATGATAGAAACAATTAACCAGCTTCTGTCCAGGCTGCTGCAGAAACCTACATCTCTGCTGGCAAATAGCACCATTTTAATTGAAATAAAACATCAAAAGAACCAATAAAAGAAAAAAATTCTACATTTTATTAATAAGTAAGCACCATTTATTATACAAAAGATATTTGGACAGTTTTCTGGCAGGAAAATTAATATTGCCAATGCTACAGAAACAATCACAAGCCCTGTCTCATTCCTTAAGTAATTAGCAATAGTTAAAAAGGTTTTTAAAGGACAAAAATAAAAATCAAGTGAAAATTTAAAATGACACAAATGGCACTTTTATGTCGAAAAAGCTTTCAACAACTATGGATTTGGTCTAAGGGTACTTGCTAATTGTGCTATTTCAACCATTACCATCATGAGCTTTTATTCATATGTAGGATCAGGAACACTAAGCAAGCTGGAAATAATATTCTTTTCCACACATAAGCAAAGCTTTAAACCTTTTCCCTAATCTATCTCCTCCTCCTACTTCCAACAAACATTTCTTGAGCATTTACCCTGTGCCTGTTGTAACGACTGCCAAATGAGATGTTATTCTGATGCAATTTAATTGAAGTGATGACAACTTTGAGTTGATAAAGTGAAACAGCAAATTAATCTTTATCATCAAAATATTTTAAGAGTTTTATTTTAATTAATACTGTAGAATTTCTTTCAATATCCTCTACATCCTTTTCCCCACATCAACTAAAGAAACAAATAAGTAAGAAGAAAGAAGGGAAATACATGTTTCAACACCAAGAGGCAACAGATATCTTCTTGTTGTTAGATATTCTTAGCTGGTAATATTTGAGAGGGTATGTTTGTTTGTTTTGATTTATTTGTTTTGGTTTATTTTTTCCTGAATCCATTAAAATAGTAATAAAAGTATTTTACATCTCTCTCTTTTCAGCTGAGAAGCTCAAAGGATTTACAAAATTGAATTCATCCATATAACCTCTACAAAAGCAGAAAAATGAAAGAAAAATATGTACCATACTAAAACAGAACTCATGCTAAGAAGTAGTTTCATGAATGACAGTTTCTATTTTAGTATAGCATATCAAACTATGCTGTATCTTAACCCTGATGGTCGATTAATTAATTAGAATTGTTTATTCAATAAATAGGGGAGTTAAAATGTAACTATCTTGGTCAACTGTGCTGGATGTCTGATGCAGGACATAACACTGATGTATCTGAATTCTTTAAACATTAAAGTAGAAATGTATTACTATCACTCCTTGTCTTAGAACGAGTTTTTCCTATAAGCAGAGGTCGACATAGAGACAAAGGCTTATGGAAGTAATTTAATCTCAGAGGACAGGACTGAAGGACAAAGAGAGGGAAATAGGGAAGGTGGAAGAGAGTAAGGTGATATGGTGATGTAAAGTGATATGGAGAAATGGAAAATTCTAAGCTAGGAACATACACTGACCCCTTTTCCTCGCTACTGAGAGACTCACTCCCTCTAAATCCCTTCATTCAGTCAACACTTCCAAAACTAGGACTAAATGGCCTGAAATGGGCCATATGACAAAGAAAAACAACTTAGCTGCCCTCTGCTGCTTTTGTCTATTTTCTCTGCAAAAACCTTACCGTCCTCCATGCTCAGAGAAACATTTCCTTTGTCTCCCTATTGCAACTGCCTGAATAAAGTACCCATTACCTTGCAGTTTGAGTGTCCAAAAATTTTTTGAAAATTCAACAACGTATTTCTCACCATTACACAGCAAGTGCTTGTTCTTGAAGAGACCTACTAAGGAGCCTTATGAAATGCATCTCAGAATCATCTACTCAGGGAGGGAAAGGGATAAACACTCACCCCTCAGAAGTCACGAGTTGGTGCACCGGCATTAACTCCTCCGTACAACTGGGTTGCGCAAGCTTGAGTGGGAACGAGTTTTAACAGGTGCCTTACACATCCGAGTCAGAGAGGCTCTGGGGTAGAAAACACAAGACTCAAGGTGCTGGCCCAAGGCAAGGCACTGTCGGGCTACACCTGTGAGGAACTGTGAGTACCTGTTCCCGTGTGAACACAAGTCTGTGTATGACTTGTGGGGTTGGGTTCTCACCTTCCTATCTCCTTGGGAAGAGACTGCTGACCTTCTTAAATGTTTTCCCACCACTATATGGATCACTTTTTCTGCCTTCACTTGAAGGATTTTTGGGAGTTGATTCAATCTGCCCTGCCCCCCAAATGGAAGATGACTGTGGCAGATACTGTTAATGGCCCACCCAGATGCCCTTTGCCATCTTCTGTTTGCTATGATTACTGGCTAGCAAGTGCTTAGAGCAGCACCCTTATTCTAACACAAAAGTTCCCTCACCCAAGAGGATATGCCCCGCCCACCAACCCAGGTGGCAGCCTGCAGCCAATGACTGAACAAATGATTCATGAGCCCTCCCAAGCTAGGTGGAATTCAATGCAGTAGTGTTCTGGTAAACTGACGCTTTAAAAAAAAAAAAAAAAAAAGTTCTGATTTGTGGTTGCTTGGAATCAAACAAATCAAGGTGTTTTTTCTACTCTCACTCTCTGTTCACTCAGCACAATACTTCTAACACCAGATGTGCAGGGGTTTTTCTCCACACATCAAGCAATTCTGCAATAGACAGCAGCTGGGTGTCCTATAATTCAATTCAATTCTGACACCATCTACCTGGAGATAGTGTCAGGTCCCACAGGTTAAGGACACAGACCCATAAGACTGCCCCCCACCTCAGATGCCAATCACAAGTGCCTGGTTGTGACCTGTATTTCTGACCAACTGACTATAAATTGGAACTCCTATGACCCCCTTTTGGGGTTTGATTAATTGGTTAAAGTGGCTCACAGAACTCAGAGAAACACTTTAATTATGTTTAACAACTTATTATAAAGGTTATTATAAAGGATACAGATGAACAGCCGGATGGAAGAGATGCATAGGGTGAAGTATGAGAGAAAGGATGCAGAGCTTTCATACCATCTCTGGGTGTGCCACCGTCCAGGAACTTCCGCATGTTCAGCTATCTGGAATCTGCCAAATCCTCTCTTCGTTTTTCATGAAGGCTTTATTACATTGGCATGATTGATTATATCATTGGCCACTGATGATAAATTCAACTTTCAGCCCTCTCCCCTCCCTGAAGCTTCCTCCCCTGGGTGGGGCTGAAAGTTCTGACCCTCTAATCTCATAATTGGTTCCCCTGGCAACCAGCCCCCATTCTGATGCTATCCAGGAGCCCACAAAGAGTTGCCTCATTAGAACAAAACTTGCTCCTATTGGCCAGGCATGGTGGCTCACACCTGTAATCCTAACACTCTGGGAGGCCAAGGCAGGAGGATTGCTCAAGGTCAGGAGTTCGAGACCAGCCCAAACAAGAGCGAGACCTCATCTCTACTAAAAATAGAAAGAAATTAATTGGCCAACTAAAAATATATAGAAAAAATTAGCCAGGCATGGTGGCGTGTGCCTGTAATCCCAGCTACTTGGGAGGCTGAGGCAGGAGTATCACCTGAGCCCAGGAGTTTGAGGTTGCTGTGAGCTAGGTTGACGTCATGGCACTCTAG
>VBSM01000568.1:19564554-19580580 GCA_008086735.1 Cheirogaleus medius | reverse complement strand
AAAAAAAAAAACTTGCTCCTATCACTCAAAAAATTCCAAAGGATTTAGGAGTTCTGTATCAGTTGCTCCTATTATTCAGTAAATTACAAAGGAACTCTGTATCAGAGTTCCTAAGAACTCTGTATCTTAGAAACTCTGTATCAGGAACCAGGAATCAAAGACCAAGTGTTAGAAAAAAAGATTCTCCTAGAGCCTCTATCTACAAGTGTTAGATGCTCTGTGCCAGGAATGGGGTGCGTGTTGGTGGGGGGAGGCGGAGACCAAAAATATATTTATTATATCACAGTAGCGTTTGCTAATGTCTGTGTTGTAATTTTCCCACGATAGCTGATGTTCTTCTACCAATCTGACATCACCAAACACAATGTGCACAATCTGCTCTTACAAGCCTGCTCCAGCACTCTGCTCAATTCATGCTCTGGAACTTCCTGTAGGATCAGGATATAAAGGTAGGACCCAACTGAAACTACATTTTTTTTCTCAGCAACTTTCCCTGCCTTAGCCTGATGTCCTCACTTCCTTACAGAATCCTCATGAGAGTCTTTCCTCAATGAAGCACTTAGACAAAAATTCTGGCCACAGGTTCTGCTTCTAGGGAACCCAACCTAAAACAATGACAAGGAGAATCAACTACTGCTCTCGTTTTTGACTGTCCATCTATCTCACCCCTAGGAACACTTTGCTCCATTAACCATCTCTATAGAGCTCTCTGGATCAGGTACCCAGGCTACCACCCCAACCCCGTTTCTTGTTATAATTGTGCCCATCTTGCTTCTAATGTCTAAGCACAACAACCTGGCCTCTATTATTTTAGGATCCCATAATCCCTCATTGTGTTCAGGGAACTCAGTTCTGGAACAGTATCTTCTGCCATCAGAAGGATGGCCACCACTGTACTTCTCAATGATGACACCACCTGTCTCACCAACACATTTCTTATCACCTTTGTAAATGGGCTGTCTTCCAGATCTTACTAGAGGAAAGTAGATACTGGTGCATTTTCTGGTCATACACAATATATCCACTCTAGCATGCCCACTTCACTAAGCATTTTGATCTCTTCTTCCATTGTCTTCCATGGCAGTTCTGAAATGTTTACTTCACTTACTTTGGGTCATCACTTTATCCAAACTTCCAAGGGCCATCCTAGCAACATATTAATGCCATCATCCAGGGCCTTAAAATATGTATTACAAGTGAGTGCATCCATATTGATAAATTCTCACTTATCCAACTCTGTGTTTTCCTACCTCAAGCCCCTTGATCCATCACCCTCAGAATCCAATCCCATACATACTGTCCCAGATCCTGCTGGTACATATTGGCAAGGTTCTTAAGATCTTTGGCTTTGTCCTTTTCCTATCTTACCATATCCAACACTGCCCCATTCAGGTGATGTGAGATATAACTCTAAGCATTAGTTTGGTGGCTGGAAGGGGAGCTGAGGACAGAACATTAAGGGCCACAGGTTTTCTTGCAAGAGAAGCCTCTACATTATTATCAAGCAAGATGAAAGTACTAGCCTTTAACAAAAAGGAGTAGATCACTTTTGCAAGCCCAGAGGATTCAGAAAATTCAAGATTTTGTTTAAAGCTTTATTGAGATACAATTCACATATCATACAATTCACCCATTTAAAGTGCACAATTCAATGTTTTTTGGTGCACTTATTCGCAGATATGTGAAACCATCACCACATTCTAATTTAAAATGTCTTCATTAATTATTAAAAAAATCCCACACCCTTTAGCTATCAGCTCCCTAGCCCTATGAATATGAACCATATACAATGTGACCTTTGTGTATGTCTTCTTCACCTAGCATAATGCTTTGAAAGTTCATCCATGCTGTAGAATTCAAGGATATCAACCAGATGTCCGCATCCCACATCTCAGGCCTCCTCTCCTTCTTGACCACGGCCTTTTCCTTGGTGTAATAAGCTTGCCAGAGGTGGGAACGTAACCCTTCCCTGGACCTGAACTGCTTTTATAATGAAGTCCTAGGCCTGATCCTCTGCTTACAGAAAATGAAAGTCTCTTTAAATGCTTCCAAGGTCCTCTGACTTTCACACTTCACCTTAAATTGGTGATTAATCACCCTCACCCTTTCATTGTTTCTCCAATGCATCTATCATCCTCAGCAATAGCCAGCCATTGTCCATTGTCCTTATCACTACTTATCATTACTACTTGTCCTGACCCTCTCAAACTCTTGAGATATAGCCACTGCCAGTGCGTTCCCTTCCACCCTGAAAATTTTAACAATTGCATTGCTATAACATACCAAAGGCTATCCATAATCCCCCCTACCACCAGTGACGTTGTTCTCATTTCCAGCCAACTGATGAGTGATCCAGTTCCAATATCCCATTTTAAAGTCCACTTCCTTAGCACACATACCTAGCACTAACTATCCTAGGTCAGGTCCGCTGTGAAACAGACTCTGAAATGGATATTTGCATGCAGGATGATTATTGAGGAATGCTGTCTGACACAACATCTATGAAGGAGTAAAAGGAGCAGGGTTGGGCAGAGAAAGAAGTTCAACCACAGAGTAGTAACAAAGGCCTCATCTGGTCACACAGGGAGCTCTGGAGCTGAAGTGGCCCCTCAGACTTTTAAATTGAGCAATCACTGGATGTGGACTTCCCCCAGGTAGGGGCATAAACTTGGCCAAGGCAGCTGCCTTCAGTGGGAGGCAATGCCAGGAAGAGACTCAGTAGTTTGAACTTTCAGCAGACAATACTCCCAGAAGCCACAAAAATGAAGGTCCTCATCCTAAACAGAAGTTTGGGGCAACACAGTATAGCATCCACTGCAAGGTTATAATCCAGAACTTGTCACTACCAATAACCATCATGCCTCCAAATTCTCAGTTTCAACTTCCTATTTTTCAACCACCACTTTCTATTTTTTTCATCTCATAGACTAAAATACCTTAACTTCAATAATGTTTGAACTGTGGCTTCCAATCCACTGATCCTACTGTATATTTTTGTTCCCCACTGTTGTGAATTCCTCTTTCCCTTTACCTATCTTAAATCCATGATCAATCAATGTAACTATTGACTTGCATATAATATAGGGCAATACACTATGCCCCCCCACACTCTTATCTTCTTTCAGCAGAACTATTAATATAACTCTACCTATATCCAACTGCTAAGGACTGAATTGTGTCCCTCTCCAAATTTTTATACTGAAGCCCTAACCCCAGTGTGACTGTATTTGTAGATAGAGTCTTTAGGAGGTAATTAAGAATAAATGAGGTAGTAAGGGTAAGGCCCTAATTCAATAAAACTGGTGGCCTTATAAGAAGAGAAAGAGAGATCTTGCTCAGAGGAAAAGCCATGTGAGATTAAATGTGCTATCTACAAGCCAGGAAAAGAGCCCTCGCCAGAAATCAAACCCTGCCAAACCTTGATCTGGGACTTCCAGCCTTCAGAACTGTGAGAAAAAAATGTCTGTGGTTTAAGCTAGTCAGTCTGTGGTATTTTGTCATGGCAGCCTGGGCAGACTGATATACACCAACTCTTTGCCTATTCTCTGTCTGCACTTTTGCAGTTGAATTTAGCTAAAGAAACATACACCATCACACTAAAAAGTTCACTTTAAACTCATGATCATGAATCTCAAATACTTAATAATACTTGGTAATCGTAACAACCATCCCACTCTTTAATTTAATTGTCTCACTCTCTTAGGTGAATATTTCATATTTTTTCCCACTCCTCAAACTCTTAAATACTTCATTCCCCATCATGAGAGCTAATAACTTTACTTCGTTATCTTTGAGAAAGTTGAAGCAATCAGAAAAGAATTTCCACAGATCCCACCAAAACCATATCAACCTTTCTACCAGTATCTGCAACCACATTCTCTGCCTTCCCACTTGCTATCTCAGATGAAATACCTATGTTGCTAGCCAAAGCCCATACTTTTTGTGTCTGTGTATGACAGTCTCACTCTGTTGCCCCAGGTAGAGTGCAGAGGCATCAGCCTAGCTGACAGCAACCTCAAACTCCTGGGCTCAAGTGATCCTCCTGTCTCAGCCTCCCGAGTAGCTGGGAATACAGGCACCTGCCACAATGCCCAGCTAATTTTTGTATTTTTAGTAGAGACAGGGTCTTGCTCTTGCTCAGGCTGGTCTCGAACTCCAGACCTCAAGCGATCCTACCACCTCGGCCTCCCAAAGTGCTAGGATTACAGGCGTGAGCCACTGCGCCCAGCTAAAGCCTATACTTTCTCTTGCGTTGCAGATCTCATGCCCTCTTTACTACTCAAAAGCATCTTTCTAAGAGCTCTTTTCTACATCATTTACTGCTTGCTCTCTCCTGGATCATACCATCAGCATACATGTAGCGGCTGCTTTTCACTCCTGAGCTCGGTAGCGAAGGAAAACTACTCGAAACATATACTGTTTAGAGAGAAGGAAAGAAGCCAAAGTCTGAAGGAGAAAATAGCCTCCTCAGCTAAATTCCTCCGTATTTATTTCCAAGGACACGTGCAAAAGGTCAGGGCCATTTGCTAATTTCTTTAACAACTTCCATACAGGTCAGCTGTTTTCAGCTGACCTTTGCACATAGCAAACAAGCAGCTTCGGGCCAGTGTTTTTTGCCTGACCTTTCATTCACCCTGCTCCCATTCTTTCCATCCATCCATCCTTTCTTCTAGGCCCAGCCCACACACATACACACATGCTACTCTTGCTCCCATTGCAAAAAGAAACAAAACCAAAAATACTTTAGTCCTCATCTCCCCCACTAATTAATGCTTCATTTATTTATTTCCTCTCCTTTTCAGTAAAACTCAAGAGTTTTTTATACACTGCTATTTCCAATTTCTCTCCTCCCAGTCTCTTAAACCCACTCTACAGGGCGTCCCAAAAGTCTCCACACAAAGGAAAAATTTTATAAAATTTTGCAATGAGTATTTTGTAAATAAAGGTACATTTAGCTATAATTTCCCATTTTCTCTATGTACGGTGACTTTTGGGATACCCTATATTTCAGCTTTCACAACCTGCTACTCCCCTGAAATCACCCTCCTCAAGGTTATCAGTGACTTCTATGTCATTCATTTCAATGGTAAGTTCACAGTCTTTGGTTTACTTGATCCAACACAGCAGTTCTCAAACTTGGGTGATTTTTCCCACCAGGTTTCATTTAGCAAAGTTTGGAGGCATTTTTGGTTGTCACAACATGTTGGGTGAGGCAAACCCTACTGACATCTAGAAAGTAAAAAATCCAGAGATGCTGCTGCTAAACCTCCTACAATGTATAGGAAACACACCACCACTAACAAACAAAGAATTATCCAGCCCAAAATGTCAATATTGCAAAGGCTGAGGAGCCCTGGTATCATCTGACACACTTAATAGATTTTCTTCACTTGGATTTCAGGATAGCACACTTTCCTGATTCCCCTCCCACCTCACTGGGTACTCCTTCTCGGTATTTGTTGCTAGTGCCTCCTCTTTTCCACAACCGCCTAATGTTGGACTGCCCCTGACTTGGTTTTGTATTTTTTTTTCTTTCCTATCTATAGTCATTCTCTAGGTAGTCTTCTCTGTTCTCATGGATTTAAATGCCATCTCTATGTTGTTAACTTCCACAGTTATACTTCTATCAGTTCTTTCTTCAGATTACTGTACTGGTTTTTTGTACAGATTTCTGTACTGATTTCCATATGACTGCCTACTCACACCCCCACTTGATATCTAATAGGCATTTCAAAACCTAATGTGTCTAAAATGAAATTTCTTACCTCCTCAGCAAACCTGCTCCTCCCAGCCTTCTCTTAGGAAATGGAAACTACATCCTTCTAATGGCTTAGGCCCCAAATCATGGGGTCATCCTTGACTTCTCTTTTTCTCTCATATCTTATACCTGATCTCTCATGTGGGTCTATCTTCACAATATATCCAAAATCTGACAACCTATTATTATCTCTATTTTTGCTTCCCTGGTCCAAGCCATCATCACCTCTCACCTGAATAACTGAAATATTATCCTAACTGGGCTCTCCAATTCTACTTTTTTTCCACTACAGTCTATTCTTACACAGAAGCTAAAGTGATCATTTAAAAGTCATCTATCCAAAACATTCTAATGGCTCTCCGTTTTGCTTAGTATTAAAATCAAAATCCTTTTGATGACCCACAAGGCCCTATATGAACTTTCCCTTATTTACTTCTCTGATTTCATCTCTCCCCACTCTCCCCCTCAGTCTCTCTGCTCCAGCTGCACTGAACTTCTCCTATTCATCAAATCCATGAGGCATGCTCCTATGTTAGAGCCCTGATAATGCAATGCTCTCTCTTCGATAGCCATATGCTTGCTACCTCATTCCCTTCAAGTCTTTGATCAAATATCACCTTTTCAGTGCTACATACCTGAATTACCCTACTTACAACTGCAACTAATATTCACACCCCCAATAGCTCTTATTGCACTCTATTTCTTTTTTTCCCAGTGCCATTATCACCTATTAATATACTGTATAATTTACATATTACTTATTGTCTATCATCTTCTCCCCTGAGAGCAGGGATCATTGTCTGTTTTGCTCACTGACATATCTCAAGTACCTAGAAGAATGCCTGGCATATAATATGTGTCCCCAAAATATTAATATTTGTCAAATGAATGAGTTTTTACTACAAGGAGATTTGGTGCATTTGGTGCAAGGAGATTTTCTGCCATTAGCTTTACAATAAATTAATTTTGGAGGGCAGTTGGAAAATTTCTTTGAGGTTTTTTCCCTATGTCTTTCATAGGAATTGTGATGAGAAGTTCAAAAAGTCTATATTTTAAACCAAAATTCAAGCTTCTGATGATTCCAGGCATCAACTTTGCTGTTTTTGAGTTTGAGTGTATCTTCATTCTTCTTTGTCCACTACCAGCTGCTTTAAAGTTTGAGAAGTATCAAATTTATATATTTCTTTTGCAGTTTAGCATACAGAATAGACTAATTGAATTCATTTGCATGCCTAACTAGTTTTGAAGCAGCACTTTAGCTCTATTCCTACTATTCCTCTCCCACCCTCATCCCCCACCTCACTTTTTTTAGAGTGAAGAAACTGGCTTTCTGCATCAAAGGTTTCTTTTCAAAATACTCTTTCCTTTCATTTCCTTAATCAGCATAGCGGAGTCAGAGATTACCTAACCCGCCCCCCACTTAAGCTTTTATGTGGGCTCTTTGGCTGTATCTACAAACCAAATTGACACCAGACAGATTAACAAGAGAAAAGTATACAAATTTTATTAGTTTTACATGTACAGGGGATCTTCACAAGAGAGTGAAGTCTGAAGAAGTAGCCAAAGCAAGATGCTTTTATACTTTTTAGACAAAGAAGGGTAAATTTGAGAAGAAATAACAGGACAAAGAAAATCTGACTAGGAGCAATAAATTTTCTAGGAGATCCATTAGGATATATATGGGGGAGGGGAGTGTAAAACTAGTGGAAGATAAGAGTGACTTTATTAAGTATATTTATTCAGGTTCATTGCAGCCCCCAATTTCCAGTCTCTGGTGGTAAGGGCTAATTTCTCACCCCAGTATGAGGAGGGCACCCCTCCCAAAGGAATATTTATCACTTTGCTGCATGCTGGAAGAGATAGGTCAGCTAGCCCTTTCTGAAACTACACTGTTTCTAATGTTTTTAACTCAAAATAATCAATATATCAACCCAGCATATTTTGGGATGGCACATCCTTTACTCTATCATCACAATATAGAAAAATCTTTGCTTGTTCTCTTACACTAAGAAAAAAGGACACTCTTGAGAGGCATATTTCATGATTCTAGGTACTGAGCAACTTCCATGGATGGTTTCATTTGAATCTCAGGAGAAGGCAACTGAATTCATTCACCTTTCTGAATCCTGCCTTCTTTTCTTTCTGAATGCTTGTTTTGCATCAGATACTAGAGATAATTCATCCAGTTACCTTAGCAAACTCCTAGCATTTTATTTTCAACTTGACTCATTTCCAGATACTTTTTATAGGTGCCAACTCCCTTGCCTACTTTTTGGCTTTTCTTTTCTAAAGATTTAAATAAAAACTCAATGGCACATAGTAAATTTTAAACAAAGACACAGTCATTTCTTCACGATGATAAGCCAACTAAGTCTGTAAACCTAAAACTTGAAAAGCTAAATGACTTAGTGAAGTATTATGATAAAATTACCCACAGAGCAGGTATCCTAAGTCACCAGGCTTGAAATGGCACCACAGTTCTCACAGACCTAAATGCAAAGAACATTTGCGCTTTCTGCCATCTGTGCTTTGAAGCTATAAGTCTCTTTCCTGACCATTTAATTATGTTCACTTTCATGTTTGCCTTTCTTTGTGTAGGGAAATTATTAAAAGCAAATGCATTCTGATAATGTAGGTTTTGTATTATATTAAACTCTGAATTTTAGTGATTTATGATGTGATGTAAGTTTTCCATGTATTGTCAGAAAGCAGTGTATAGGGGGTGTTCTAAATTTCTTCTTAACTGTCTTGATATGCATGGAAGACATTTGCAAACATTATATATAGGCAATATTCTAAGACCTACAACTCACCAGGCCTGGGCCAGCAAGAGTTTATTGTAGTCAATACTCTCGTCTAGTATATTAGATGATACTGAGTGATTCTGTTGGCCCTGGCCAGATTTCTTAGGTTTAGAATTGCCAGTCGAAAACAAGCTTATTCATATACATGTGTATTTTACTGATAATAATTAAGAATTTAGCTCAGTTTTCAGTCTCTGAGGTATGTGGGTGGGAAAGGCAACAGCAAAATAATCAAGGGAACTGGAGGATCACTGGGACTAGGTGACACATTGGATGTGGGTGGTAGTCACTTGTAGAAAACTAGGCAGGCAGTGCCTCCTGAGTCATTGGGCTATCAAGATGCATCATGTTTACAAACAAATAGTAGCATAATGGTAAACTTGCAATTCATTTTTCCCACTGCAATATAAACAGGATGGAACAAATTTTAATTGTTCCATTCCTGGCCTCTCCCTGGATATTTCATGGTCAATTTTCGGGCATTTTGTTAACATCCCAGTTGCAGTCTCATGATAATCTGGCTTTGATTAAAAGAATTTCTGAATACTTAAAACTGAAAGGGTATTTAAAAATTATTTTTTCCATCCTTCTGATTTATACGGATAGAAAACTGAGGCCCAGAGACTTGAAGGATTTGTCCAATCCATACATCCCTTTGAAGACAGATTAAGATCTAGAGGTCCTGAACCATCTCTACTATGTTTTCTTCTACACCACATTGCCTAACCTAGGTACTATTTATAATTATGTCATCTTTTTCAAAAACTGTAAATATGTTGTCAGCTAGCCTTGCAAGTATATTTGAGCTGTGATATTCAGTCACTTGCAAAATCATTTTAAGATATCACCACAATGCTACAGGATTGGTTAAAATCATGAGTGGGGTTTGCTAACATTTTCCAAACATGGGGCAATATCTACTTGTATTACACAGTAACCATAGAACATTTTCTCCAATGCTAAGATTTATCACATATTAACCTAAGAGCTTAAAAGCCTATTAAAATAATGGTGCTTGATTGTAAGGCATTTGTATGTGTTCTTCTTAAGCAGCCACATACATCTGAACTATATACTGCTAAAGGAACATCCACAAGACCTCTCCTAGGTGAAATCAACTAACCTCACTAGTTTGAAGGCTCCATTGGGAAGCACACCAAAGTGCAAAGGGTTCCACACTGTTGTACTACAATTACCCAGATAGCTGATTTGCTTGTCACCAGTTAGAGCTGTAACCCTGACTTTTGTAATGCACTCTCCATATTCTTCTACATTGCAATTAATACTTGTAAGAAAGCAAGGTGGAGATGAGAAAAATACCAGTAAATCACATTTAATCAGCTTCCAATTTTTGTTTGCCATTAACTGCTTTGTCCCTCCCATCCCTCACAGCTTCCCAGGACTGCATTTGAAATAATGCTTGTAAGTCACTTCTTTCTGTGGTTTCCTGATTGATTGACAAGCTGTCTAGCAGCACATTGTTCTGCTCTCCCGCTCTACCATTTTCCCAGTGGGCGGTGCTGCACAATAGTGCTGAGGAACTGTAATGACACTACATCAAAAGTCACTAAAATATAAATATGACATGAACTTCTTCATTTCATAAAGCTAGATCCTTTTATCCATTTATTTACATCACTTTTGTATGTAGCAGTGATGGAAAATGTTAACCCTCTGTTTTCCAAACCTACTCAAATAGGATTTGAATCTAAATGCTCTTTGGAGACACACACTTTAATACAGGTGTATTCTAGGACTTAAAGCGTGGTCACTCTTTGTATTTATGCAATCTCTTTTCTAAGCACTTCCTATCAAAGGAGATTTAAAGCAGATGGAAATTATTCAATGCAGTTATGAATTGAAAGCTCATAAGCTAGCTGCTTTTCAAAGTGCTCAGAACACCTGGGCCACCAGAATTGCTGAAGTAGACAATGGCATTTATACTGAGATTACAACATCATCTTATTCTAAATGGTATTTTTGTCTTTAGAGTGCAAGAGGGATGCCAGCGCTTCTCAGTGCTTAATTGGTTTTCTCCCTTGACTTTAATTAAACTCACCCTAAGCTTGCAAAACCCCAAGGCTGGCTGCTTAAGGGTGAGAAGCTCCAGTGTTTCCAGCTTTGAATACAGTATGATAAAGAATCAATTGTACTGTTTGATTAAATGAGTATGCGACTCTTTTACATTTTTAGACAGCGACATTGTTACATAATCAACAGCATTCTAAAAATTGCTCTATTGTGGATGAAAAGGCGTCATTTTTGTAAATCTCCAACAGGATTTTAGAAAATATTTAACTTGCCAAGCTGTAATGCATATGTTCACTGCTCAGCAATGCACCATTTATATTATGCCCAGTTATAAAGCCTCATTATTTACTATTATGACATTATCTAGGTATCATTTACATCATTTAAAGAGAATTTTGGCTTGGACATTTGTTTCCTTCAGTGGTGTGACAAAGATCAAGGTCTTAAGCATTCTGGACATAACCCAATTCCCATATGCTTACTCAACCCTTTATTGGAAGGTCATTTGAATTGACTGAGTCAGTTGCACCTGAACAGGGAGAGAGAGTCTTCTGTCTTTTCTGTGATGAGTCAGCACTCAGTTTTAATATTGTACCTGTACCAAGGGACTGGACAATAGAAACATGAATAGAAACACATATCCTTACAGCAGGTATAAGAGTTATATACCGCTGGAAGCCATCCCCACTGGCAAACATAAGTTAAATACTAAGTCAAAAAAAGAGAACATAATAGAAACCTATCGAAACTGCTCCCACATCACCAATATAGTGGACTCTAAAATGTCATTTCAGTATACAGATTTCCTGGCTTCATGCTTCGTTTCTTTGTTTGTTTTACTAAAAGGGGCTGCCATTTCTTTAAATACTTAATATGTGCCAGGCATTCTGCTGAGCACTTTACACCTATTAACTAATTTAATGCTAACTTAATCTTTATTTAAACCTTATAAAGTAAAAAAAAAAATTATTAGCCCAACCATTTTAGGCACAGAAACTGAGGCACAAAGAAGTAAAGTAATATTCTCAAGGTCACAGGTAGGAAGTGGTAGGTCCAGAAGGAAAACCCTGGCAGTCTGATGCCAAAGCCCC
This sequence comes from Cheirogaleus medius, assembly GCA_008086735.1. Taxonomy (NCBI): domain Eukaryota; kingdom Metazoa; phylum Chordata; class Mammalia; order Primates; family Cheirogaleidae; genus Cheirogaleus; species Cheirogaleus medius. Next base: position 19,568,896 of record VBSM01000568.1, on the reverse strand, counting down.
CTTTCTTAAGCACCATATTAGTGAAACAACCAGTTAGTAACCAAACAAATCTCAGTATACTGACTTACAGAGAAGGGCAAAAGTTTGCTGTTAGGCTCAATGACCCTGAGGATTCAAAAGCTATTCTAGGAACATGCTCAGTAATGTTTTAATAGCCCAATTAGAATTCAAGTAAATGTCCCCAGAAGCCTTATAGTCTGATAACTGTGTTAACATTCTCATTATGGACTGTTCTTCCAAGAACATGACTGGGAAGGGCACCACTGAATCAAAATTACAGACTAGGTTCATTTTGTCAAAAATCAATTTCAATAATTTATTCATTCCGTAACTATTTATTTGGCTACTCAGTATATGCCAGGTACTGAGCTAGGCAGTAGGATTTGTGTTCCTCTTATCTGAAGGGGAAAAACATCATGCACTAGAAGTAAGGGCAAGTTGAAACATGGAATCAAAACACAAGAAGTGGGAGTAAAACTGTGGGTACTAGGAGGCTGGGAAAGTTGGGGGCGGGAGGGGACGATGGGGAGAGATTGGTTAATGGATATTAAATTACAGCTAAATAGGAGGATTTCATTTTGGTGTTCTGCAGCACTGTGGAGTGAATATGGTTAGCTGTAATTTATTGTATATGTTCAAAAAGCTGGAAGGGAAGATTTTAAATACAACAAAAAGAAATAAATTTTTGAGGTGAAGATATACTAATTACCCTGATTTGATCATTATGCCTAGTATATGGATATTGAAATATCACTCCATATCCCATAAATATGTACAATTATTACATATCAACTAAAAACAAAAGGGGAAAACGTGCAGTGTGGGAAAGCAAAGTATTAGGTTCTATCAGAGTTATTAAAAGGGTAGGACCTGGTAGCGGCCTTCAAGAAGTTTTTATTCTAGGTAAAGAGATAAGACATACCCATGAAAAACTAACTAGTTTAATGTTGTGATAAAGTCAGGAACCTATATGGCAATAACTACTGTGGAGATCCAAAATAAACGAGAGATCACTATGGGATTGGGAAGGATTCTTGAATGGTAATTTACATTACCTGGGGATCTTGTGAAAATGAATTCTACTGAATTTGAATTTGAATTCTAGAATTCTGATTCTACTGAATTTGAATATCTGGGCCTCAACTTATTTCCATGAGAAATGGTTTGAATTTATTTGCCACCATAAAGCACTGCATTCTTACTTTACAGAGATGTACAAAACATAAGACAGCCACATACCAATTTTACAAAAATTAGTCAAATTGATCCATCATTATATTGTTTAAACATCCATGTTAATTGTCAATGTAGAGATAGGTGGCCTATTGAAGATGATTTGAGGAACTAATTAATTTATAACATTTCTGTTAGGGTGGAAAGGCTAGTAGGTGCTCACATCACAGGCGGAGAAAGATTTCTCACACAGAGATTAAGATATATAAGTAAAATTTATTTTATCCCTTAGAAGAACAGAGAATGAGAGAGGGAGAGAGAGGGAGAGAGGGAGAGAGAGAGAGAGAGAGAGAGAGAAGGAGGTGGGAGGAGAGCAGGGTGTCCCAAAGAAACAGAAGAGAGATGCCAGCAGTGAGGCCACGTAAGATTTGCTGCTTTTATGGGGACAAAGAGAAAAATAGTAATTGTTGTGAAGTAATTAGCAGGCAGTCACAAGTTGTCCATCTTTCTTGCTGCTTCTGTTCCTGGAGACTTGGTTATCTCTGAGATGCAGTCAGGCCTATTACAGGGGATGTGATTTTTGCCCCTGAGATATGGTATTGGGCAGGAAACAAGGACTGGAATTGACTGGAATTTACCCCTCAGCTTTCCGTCCAGGAGCTTCTCAGGAACACCTTGAGGCTGTAAAACAAATTCTAAAGGCTGTCAGCTGGTGAATGTAAAGAGAAAGATTTACATTTCCTTTCTTTTGGCTATTTTCAGACGTTTGTGAAAACAGAGTCCCAGCAGGTTGCCTGCTAGCTTGGGAAAGAAACAGCCAAAAGTAGGGAGAGCTCAAAATTGATTTTTAGAAAATTGGGAGATTCAAGGCTGCCCCTAACAGCTTCATTGATACATTTCCTAAAATTCCTAAAAGCAACATTTTGTTTTTATTTGTTGTAGCATTCTGCTTCAAATGAGACCTCATCTACTATTGTTGAAGTTTATTGGGAAGGAATTACATAAAGAAAGCTTTAAAAATGAGGAAAACTTAAGCCAAGATAATATGAATAATTGTTTATGTCACCATGTCTGAAGGGCCAGCCTACATCTTGTTCAGAATGTTGGTAGTGATTAGAATTCAAGAAAACTCATTCAGCATTTTGGTTTTATTTCTCCTAAAAATAAAATAGATGAGCTAGTCTCTATATGATGACAAAATATATTATCAAAATATATTACCGCTGAAAATGAGTCAAATTGATATCTCTAAAAGAAATGTACTTTTCACTTTTCAACCACGGTTTTGGCCTTGAAGACATAGCTATATCGTATTTTTGAAGCTCAAAATATTTTGCTGTTCATCCATCATTAAAATGGTAAAAATCCTACAGATGTTAGTTATTATTTGACTCTGCGATCTGGAGACAAGGAGCACTGTAGAGTATTGGATTTTTTCCCCTTGTATACAATGAATAAATAGCCATTCCTCTCATGTAGAGAAGCTCAAGGATCTTAATACATTCTTTTCATCACAAAAATGCAGATTTTGTGAAAAGTCAATGTAAAACACAAACTCCTGTGGCTGTCCTTGGATTCAGAAGTCAGATTATATCAGCTCTTAAATGAACAAGAACTACCCTCTTCTGACACTGGAAACATTAGGCAAAGGCAGAAATAAAACTTTCCAACATTGCAAACATGGGCAAGTCCTAGCTTTATAACAACTGTAACAACCTTAGCAAAAATATGTTCTTTTTATAATTGCATGTGTCTGTGTGTATATGTTTATATGTATATATGTATAAACATTTATCAGAAAATGACTCAAAATTATCAGACTTTTGTACTACTTAAGTAGGTGCTAACCAGAGGTAAATTTGTATGAGATCAAACTTTATTACAGATGCAAATTACAATTTAAACTTTAAAACAGTCAAATTCTTGTGGTCTATATACAACATTACAGATTGTTTTGCAGACCTAAATATCAGCCTTTGCTGCTTTGTTTATAAGTCTCAAATGAAAAAGAAACTCTGGGAAACATTAAGTTAGTTACTACAGTAGTTTGAAATGAAATCATTGTTCTATGAATCTTAATAGAGCTAGTTGGTCTGTCTTGATTTCTGTGGTCCTTGTAAAAATTTAGTCTGCAGTTAAGAATATTAGGGCTCTTAAGAAATGTTAACTTGAATTTATTTTCTGCATTGGCCAACTGCTAAACTGCTATGAAAATTACAATCATTTTCTAGTGTATCTGGAACAAATTTGAAATTTTCCAGGTTCAGGTTGTTAGCAATAGCTTTTCCCCCCATTAAAAGTATTTTAATTTGTATTATTGGAATAGCATATATGACACAAAGTGAGAAGTATGATATTCTAGGTTTAGAAATTGAAAAAATATTGGCCATTTTTTGACCATCTGAATCAGGAATATAAGTTTATACTATGTTCAAAGTGTAAACCGGAATTTTAAACTTTGGCCAAGTTGGAATAACAGGGACCAGATTTACCTTCCTGTTTAAAATAATCAAATAGCCAGACAAAATATATTTGAGACAACAGTTTTTGAAATACTTTATATCAGGCAACAAATGAGAATGAGGACTGAACTCTGATCTTTTTCTTTTACTCAAAACTCCTTCTTAAGGAGGCCAGCTGAGTCAGGCTGACAAATGGTAAATTCCCACTAACCAGCTTTTGTTAACCAAATAAAGTGGTGGTTTACTTCCCAACCTGATTCCGGTATGCCATTAACATCACCTAAAAGATAAAAAGCCTCTATCTTAACTCAAGCATCCTAGCAGATGCCTATCTTAAACTTGAAACATTCTCCTGTCTGGACCTCCCAGAGTGCTCACACCTTTATCTTAAATTAAGCATATCCTTTCTGGTCTTTTAGATAAAGCCTAACTCTCTCAGCCAATTGCCAGCCAAAGAATCTTTAAACCCACCTATAACCTGTAACCCCCCCCTTTGAGATGTCCCACCTTTTTGGGCCAAACCAATGTATGCCTCCCACGTATTGTTTTATGATTTTACCTGTAACCCCTGTCTCCCTGAAATCTATAAAAACCAAACTGTATTATTCAGCTGTAAGAAATAACGGTGATATAGCACATCTTGTATTTTCCTGCATACAGCTGGAACCCATACTACTAAGTGAAGTATCCCAAGAATGGAAAAACAA
>VBSM01000568.1:19544215-19564454 GCA_008086735.1 Cheirogaleus medius | reverse complement strand
ATAAATCTCTTTAAAATTATTTTACAGAGTTTGGCTTTTTTCTGTTGACAAGAGTAATCCTTGGAAGATGGGAAATAGGCAAAGTAAGCCCTAAGATTGCCCCTACTTGAGGGCTTGAGAGAGTTTCCAGGCCATGGTACACAGAGGGGAGAACCTCCCTCTCTGAGTGTGACAGACAACCTGAGTACAGAACATCAAACTAGAGAGACCATGGCAGCTTCAATTTGGAGGTCACTACTAAAGAGGAGAGCACTGTACAGAAAGAGAACACCAGAGATCTGCAGGAGGTCCCCATGGAATATTCAGTAGACTACTGATCAGTACATGCTTGTAAGGAAACTATTCCAGGCCATGAAAAGAACCACATGAAAAGATTGAAGGGAAGAATATCCAGCACTATCACAGGGCCAGGGATAGCACCTGCTCCCACCAGTTAGACTGACAAACCTCCTATTCCATGGGCAGAGTATTCAGAAGGGTATTGCTCCAATAGTGGGAAATAATTAGCCTTACACCAAACATGGCTTTGGTCCTGCCTAACAAATGTTAGAAGTGACGTTTTAGGCTGGGTGATTTAAAAAAATATTAGAAGCAAGACCGAGAAAGAGCAAACTATTTCCAGTTAATTTAACTGTATTCCAGAACACAGCTCAAAAATATTTTTAGGAATACAAAACTACCTAGTACCCAACAAGGTAAAAGGTAAAATTCACAAAGTCCAACAGCCAATCAAAAATTATCAGGCATCAAAAGAAAAAGCAAAATATAATCCATAATGAGAACAAGCAACAAATTGAAACTGACCCAGAACTGACACAGATGTTAGAATCCTCAGACAAGAATATTAAAACAGTTATCATCAGTGTATCCCATATGTTCAAAAGTGATGTAGAGACAAGAAAGATATTAAAAAATTACATCAGACTTCTAGAGATAACAACTACAATGTCAGGTATAAAAATATACTGGATGAGATTAACAGCAGATTAGATATTGTGAAAGACAAGGTTAGCAAACATGAAAATATAGCAATGGAAACTATCCAAAAAGAGAGAGAAAAGAGACTAAAAAATTAAGCAGAGCATCACTGATTTCTGAAACAAGCTCAAGAGAACTAAAATAAGTAATTGGAGTTACCAAAGTAGGAGGCAAAAAAATTTTTAAGGAAATAATGGCTAAATATCTTCCAAAATTGATGAAAATTACAAACCCAAACATTCGCCAAAAAGTTCAACAAATTTCAAACAGAAAAAACAAAGAAATTTATAAAAAGGCACATCACAAATTGCTCAAAAACAAAGAGAAAGAGAAATCTTAAAAGTAGACAAAAAAGATATTATATACAGAAGGTCAAAGATAATGGTGAGAGTAAATTTATCATCAGAAACTATGTAATTCACAAGGCAGTGGAGCATAATCTTTAAAGTATTATACAAAAAAAGTTTTTAAAATGAAGGCAAAATAACATGCAGAAGAACGAAGCAGTATCCATATCTCTCACCACTCACGAAAATTAATTAAACATGGATAAAAGACTTAAATGTAGGGCATGAAACCATAAGAATTCTAGAAGAAAATGCTGAAAAAATTCTTCTAGATATCGGCCTAGGCAAAGAATTTATGAAGACAATGCCAATGTCAATCACAGCAGCAACAAAAATAAATAAGTGGGACTTGATTAAATTAACTTCTGCACAGCTAAGGAAATAATCAACAGAGCAAATAGACAACCTACAGAATGGGAGAAATATTCTCAAGCTATACATCTGATATAGGGCTAATAACCAGAATTTAAAAAATCGAGCAAATCAGCAACTAAAAAAAACAACCCCATTAAAAAGTGAGCAAAAGACATGAACAGAAGCTTTTCAAAAACAGATAGACAAATGGCCAATAAACATATGGAAAAATGTTCAACATCACTAATCATCAGGGAAATGTAAACTAAAACAACAATGAGATATCATCTTACCCCAGTCAGAATGGTTTTTATTAAAAAGTCCAAAAACAATAGATGCTGACATGGATGCAGAGAGAAAAGTACACATACACTGTTGGTGGAACTGCAAGTTAGTACAACCTCTATGGAAAACAGTATGAAGAATCCTCAAAGAACCATTTGATCCAGCAATCCCAGTACTGGGTATTTACCCAAAGGAAAAGAAGTCATTTTATTAAAAAGACATCTGTACTCAAATGTTTATTACAGCACAATTTACAATTGCAAAGATGTGGAATCATCCCAAGAGCCCATCAATACATGAGTGGGTTAATGAAATGGGCTATATATATACCAGGAAGTACTACTCAGCCATAAAAAAAATAGTGAACTAATGCTTTTTGTCACAACCTGGATAGAACTGAAGACCATTCTTTTAGGTGAAGTATTGCAAGAATAGAAAAACAAACACCACCTGCACTTGCTATTAAATTGGAACTAACTGATGAGCACACAAGTGCACACAGGGATATAAAACTGAGTAGAAATCAAGCAGGGAGGAGTGGGGTGGAGGAGATGAGTGAAAACCTACCTAACAAATACAATGAACACTATCTGGGTGATGGGCACACTTGTAACCCTGACTCCAGCATTACGAAAGCGATCTGTGTAGCCAAAAACATTTGTTCCCTTGTAATATTTTGAAATTTCAAAAATGAAGGCAAAATAAAGGTTTTAAAACATACAAAAGCTGAAAGTATTCATTACCAAGAGACCCACACTATAAAAAATGTTAATGGAAATCCTTTATTCAGAAAGAAAATGATATCCAATGAAAATGTGGTTATACACAATGGAATGAAGAGCACTAGAAATAGTAAATATTAATAGTTGGGTGACTATATAACATTTTCTTCTTATTAGTTAAATGCATTTAAAAAATAACTGACATTTATCCAAAAATATTGACAGTGTAATTTGGTGTTTATAACATTTATAAGAGTAAAATGTATGACAACATAGCATAAAACCTGGGAGGTGGGAAACAGAAATATTTTTTTCTTAAAGTATACATGAAGTGGCATAATATAACTTGAAGGCATACTGTGTTACGTTAAACATATATATTATAAACCCTAAAGCAACCACTAAAGGAAACAAAACAAAGAATTATAGTTAACAGGTTAACACAGAAGATAAAATTAATCATAAAAAATAATCAATTAGTCCAAAAGAAAACAGACAAAGAAGAAAAGTGAAACAAAACACAGGTGGGAAAAATAGAAAAAAAATTAGCAAGATGAGAGCTTTAAACCTAATTATATCAATAATGATATGAAGTGTAAGTGGTCTAAACACCCCAATTTATAGGCAAATATTATCAGATTTGAGAAAAAAAGCTTGACTCAACTATATGCTATTTACAGAAAACACACTCTTGAATATAAAGACACAAATAGATTAAAAGTAAAAGGATGGGAAAATACATACCATGTTCACACAAACAAAAAAAAAATGCTGAGTGGCTATATTAGTATCAGACAAAGTAGATTTCAGAGCAAAGAATACCACTAGTGTTAAAGAAGATCATGTATTAATGATAAAGGAGTCAATTCAGCAGGAAGATATAACAACACTAAATGTTTATGCAACTAATTAATAACAGAGCTTCAAAATACAAGAATCAAAAACTCATAGAGCTTTTCTCCCAAAATTTAAATATTCCTTTTGGTATCTGTACCCATGGTGCTAAATATAAACAAACCTGGTTTATAATTATCAGATTATGAAGAAAAAAACCCATAGAATTGCAAGGAGAAATAGACTAACCCACAGTTGTAGTCAGAGATTTCAATATCATATTGTTATGAACTGAATATGTTTCCCCAAAATTCACATGTTGAAATCCTAACCACCACTGTGATTGTTATTCCAATGTGATGGAATACTAATAACAGTAATGAAAGTTAACATTTATTATGCACTCACTATGTTCCATGTGCTATTTTTGATGCTTTTTATATATTATGTCTTCTAACTCTCCATTATAATGCTATGAGGTAAACAACATTCATCTCCCCCTTTTAGAAGGTCTTTGGGAGGTAACGAAGCCATAGGGTTGGAGCTCTCTCACCCTCTTTCTGCTATGTAAGGTTAAAAGGAGAAGTTAGCCAGCTGCAACCTGGTAGAGGCCCCTCACCAGAACCCAACCATGCTGGCACATTGATCTGGGACTTCCAGTCTCCAGAACTGTGAGAAATAAATGTATATTATTTATAAACCACTACTTTAGGTTATTTTGTTATAGCAGCCTGAACTAAGACACATGCTTTCAAAAATTTCTAAGAACAAATAGAAAATCAGCAAGGATACAAAAGACTTGAACAACAGCACCATCAACAAACATGACCTATTTGACATTTATAAATAACACACCCAACAAACAATAGCACAATACATATTCTTCTTAAGTTCACATGGCACATTCACCAAGGCAGATCATATTCTGGAACTTAAAATAGGTCTCAATAAATTTTAAAATATTCAAGTCATACAAAATCTATTCTATGACCTCAGTGGAATTAAATCAGAATAACAAATACTCTAAAGCTGCACTTAGGGAGAAATTGATAGCACTAAAATGCCAATATTAGGGAAAAAAGAAAAGTCTCAAATCAATGACTTCAGCTTCTACCTAAAGAAAGAAGAAAAATAAGAGTGAATTAAACCAAAAGTACACAGTAAAAAGGAAATAAAGATCAGAATAGAAGTTCATAAACTGTTTTCTAGTTCTAGATAAACACTATTATAAGTTGATGAACTCAATAGCTAGTTCTTTGAGAAGATCAATAAAATAGATAAACCTCTTGGAATATTGTTTGGAGTACTTTGCTTTACAATAAAAGAGGTAAACCCCTCCAGGAATGATGGTTCAGTGGTGAGGCAACCCTCTAGTAAGGCATTGGAAAAGTTACTGGATTTGGTTTGTTTTTAATAAAAGTTGAAATAAACTATTTGAGTAATAGAAAAAAAAGAGGTGAAAAATATAGCATTAACAACAATGTAAGTGTATGCCTAAATCAATGAGTTAGAATAAATAATAAAAAACAATCACTACCGTTTTAGGTATCTGATGTATGAGTTCAGATCTATTTTCTTTTTAATATATATAGCAGCCATTGAGATTAACTACTTAGATGTCCTTCAAGAGAAACATGCTGTGAAGTGCCCAGTTAACTGCCAGCCTCCTGATGCGTCTCCTTGTGAGTGGTAAGTCCACATATAGTCCTTGGTTCTCCCAGTCAGTGGTGAAGCATGGCGGAGGTATTAGTGTAGAATCCTTCCTGCCCAATAGAGGATTCCTCTAGCAGGCAACCATGGCTCAAGTACTCCCCATTTATCTGGACAAGGCTTTGTCAAAACTGGGCAGCAGTCTGTGTCTCTTGCTGCCCAATCTTCCTTTATGTTCCCTCTCTTCTTTCACAGGTGTCAGATCTCCTTTGTATTCTAAAGGCTCTTCCTGCTTCCTCTACTTTTATCCTTCATAGGTGTTTTCTCCAATTAATTGTTTGCTTTTCTAATCCTGTCTTGGCATTTGCTTCTTGTAGGACCCAAGCTGACACAATCTAGGAATTCCTAAAGTGGAAATATTCTTTAACTAAGGAAATACAATATAGTATGCCATGTAAAATAAAAGTATCAAAAAGGTTATTACAAATAAATTTCATAAAGCTATAGACTTAGACTTATCATTATTGTTACCAACAACAACAATAATAGTAATGAAAGTTAATATTTATTATGTACTCACTGTGTTTCATGTACTATTCTTGGTGTTTTTCATACAATATGTCATTCAACTCTTCATTATAATTCTATGAGATAGACACTATTAATCTCCCTCTTTTATAGATGATGAAACAGGCTTAGAGAAATTAAACAACTTGCCCATGTTCATATAGGTAGTAAATGTTTAAATTAGGCCACAAACTTAGGGAGTCTGCCACTAGAGCCCACACTTTTCATTATTACATTATGCAAGCCTTGGTTGGCTTCTTCAACTCCATGTCATCCATAGGCTTCAGACACATTGGCCAGGCTTTGAGGGTCATCATATTTTCCAGGCTGACTCTTGATCCCAGGTATGCTCTGGCATAGATCCAGAAGTCTATACAGTAAAATTTGTCTCTGTACTAGCAGAGTACAGCTGAGAGAAGCTCAGGATCCTACAAGACCAAGGACATTACCCTGTAGATATCAAGGGAAGACAACAAACACATTGGAAAACATGACTCCCAAGAACACATAATCATTCCCTTTGGAATCGTGTCTAAGGGAAAGAGTACAGAATAACTTTGTGTACAAAAATAAAGATGATTAGAATAACTTTTGCCTTATTACTCAAATTACAAATGTTCACAAAGATCAATTACTGTAAAAAATATAAATATCAATGAAATTTGATGAGTTTAAATTAACTTTTTGATGATTCTTTGAAGGTAGTGACTTAAATTTATGTAGAATTCTGACACTCACGTTGATCCAAAAAGTTGATGGGTAATATTCCTGTTGAAATGTTTAGTAAGATGTGGCCATATAATATTTGCTTTATATATACAAATCCCAACGTGTTTAGTAGAAGCCAAATGGAAAGTACCAGAATAAAATTACTCTAGTATTGGCATATTCAAACAGTACCCAGGGATACCTTCTGAATTATGCAAAGTTTAAAGCAATCTCATTCTTAAGAGATAACTAGAAAAAAATCTCTTAAAATTTCAAAGAATTGACTTTTGAGTTCTTTGCAAACTCATATAGAATCACAAATGGGTTATGAATGTTGAGGAGCTATAAGACATCAGTGTAAATTCATAACAAGGATGGGGAAAGCTGTTTAGATAAAACTGGAATGAGCAGTCTGAAACCTACAAATCTTTAACCAAATCAGAACCTCATTAAATTTGGAAAAGTTTCATTGAATATTTTTAGAGGTATTCCTCTCCACATTTCAAGTCTATTTCAAACCAGGATAAGAAATAAATAAGCTCATTGTGAGAGGATTAGGTCTATTTTTACTTTTGCAATTGTATGACAAGCTCAACAAATATTAAATAATAGTAATAGTCTAGGAAAGTCAGGTCTATAAACTGTTCTTGATGAACAGAAATAAAGAAAGATTAACCAGTCAATATAAAATCAGAAATCTTTTGAGCTTTCATTCACTTACATATAAATGGATGTGCTATTATTCACTGTTACAATAGCTTATAATAAAATGCACAACTGTGGTACTAATAAACAGGTTGTCTCAGCTTGATTTTTAATTGCACTGTTCCTACAATGAAAATAATTTGAGGACTGTTAGCTTGGAAGAACTGGCTACAGAAATGGCAGGGTACAGTGGTGTTATCGTACTTTTTGGGTTTGCTGATCCTAAACACCACTGCATTAATTAGATTACATAAATTACATAAAAATGTATTTATTAATATTACCCTACTTTACATGGTGTCAATCATGGAACGAATTTGTATGGATAGAATATCCTCGTATCTGATAATAATTTCTGTTACAGTCAACAAATCATCTTTAAATGTATGTAAATTTCTCCAAGCAGCTAAATATATTTATTTTTTCCCACTACTGAGACTCATTGGTTATGGTGTGAATGTTTGTGTCCCTCCAAAATTCGTATGTTGAAACCTAATCACCAATGTGATGATATAAGGGGGTGGTGATATTTGGTGGTGATTAGATGGGATTAGTTTACTTTAAAAGAGACCCCAGGCTAGGTACAGTGGCTCATGCCTGCAATGCCAGCACTTTGGGAGGCTGAGGCAGAAGGATAGCTTGAGATCAGGAGGATAGCTTGAGATCAGGAGTTTGAGACCCTGTCTCTACAAAAAATTTAAAAATTAGCCAGATGTGGTGGCATGCACCTATAGTCCCAGCTACTCGGGAGGCTCAGGCAGTAGGATTGCTTGAGCCCAGGAGTTTGAGGTTGCTGTGAACTCTGATTATGCCACTGCACTCTGGCCCAGGTGACAGAGTGATACCCTGTCTCAAAAATAAATAAATAAATAAATAAATAGAGAGACCTCAGAGAACTGCCACATCGCCTTCTGCCATGTGAGGATGCAGGGAGAAGACACTTTCTGTGAATTAGAAAGTGGACCCTCACCGGACACCAAATCTACCAGTGTCTTGATCTTGGACTTTCCAGCCTCCAGAACTGTGAGAAATAAACTTCTGTTGTTCATAAACTATCCAGTTTATGGTATTTTGTTATGGAAGCCTGAACTAATGCACCATTACAGTGTTAAAATGCACAAGAGAAATTTCACACAGGAGATTTTCATATATTTGCCAACAATTTTCCTTGGTAAAACAAAATTTTGCTATTATTAAATTTCTTTGATAACCAAATGTCAATAGTATCATAAATTTGTAAGATGATTCACAAAGCACTTCAATGCACACCAAATTGATTTTCTCATCAATGTGTAAAATAAGTAACCTATTTTACTTATGAAGAAACCAAGGATTTTAATTGACTAGTTGACATAATGTTGCCAATTCAGATGTTGTCCCAACAAATGTCCTAAAAAGCTCAGATTCAGTAAATATAAAGTAAATAAAAGTGCATGAAAGCACAACTGCAAATATGATGGCAAATCGGAGAAAACACAGATAAAAACAAGGTACAAGAATGAACCCTTTCTTCATAAGCAAAGGTATTATGTGAGTTGTAAAGCATCTGAGTACCTACTACAATATTGTAAATGTAGCAAGGGTTCAGTAGACAAGAAGATGAAGTGTGGTAAAATATTAATAGATCACAGACATTATAGATAATCATGCCTGGGTCCAAAATTCTGCCTATGTCATTTACTATTTGACACCTGGACACATCACCTCTCTAATCCTGTTTCTTCATCAGCAAAATGAGGATGATCATAATGCTTATCTTTTAAAGGGTAGTTTAAAACTTAAATTTAATTAAGTTAAGTGGCTGGCATTTAATAAGTGATCAAATATGTTAGCTCTTCTTTCCACTTCTTGAAGCTAAAGCAAGTAAAAAGCACAAAACAGAAGAATCTGTAAACAGTGGACAGTTGTAAATGGAAAACAATATGACTTTCATGTATCAAGAATGGATGAATAAGTTTCCACACCCTCTGGAATTTTCAGCCAAGCATACAAGCATTATAATGTTGTCAGCAGCGTTTCCTTTAATACTGAGAAAACTAATATTAACATTTCCAGAAAAAACATTTCAGTTTATCAATCCTCACATATTTTCTAAGTAAGCTATTCAGTTGTCTTCTTTTTAAATTGTCCATAGGTAATTTTGTGTGGCTTCATTTTATCACTCATATCATGCTTTAAAGTGAAATTATCCAAATTCTTCTTAATGTGCAAACACAACTACTTTTCCCTTTTGACCCATCATGATCTATTATCAAAAATTATTAGGGCTTGCTTTGTTTTGAAAAGTAATATGCCTCCCTCATTATGTTTAAATATAGTTTCCAGATCACTCTTTCTCCATGTTCTTCCATTTACATGGCAAACACATGTACATGCTATCAATGGTACAGCGTTGTCAGGATGTGTAAGTACCAAACATTATAACATAAAAATATTCCCACTGGTCCATCTTTTTTTTTGTTTTAATTTAATCAATGACTTGATTCCATTAACTATGTTTACTTTAAATTAAACAGTCATTTGGTTAATTTTAGAAGATAAAAACTAAAATGGTAACAATAGTCAATAAATCTTCAAATTATGATAATTTGCACTTTGTAAATCTTGTGATTTGTGCCAAAAACTGTATGGACTGTAGATATATCCTATGAAATACCAACACATTTATTCTATGGGGGATGCATTTTTGAAAACTAATGATCAGTTTGGCAAGTAACATTCTCTGATAAACAGCCTGAAATTGATTTAAAAATTTTAGAGAAGTCGATGTGACAAAGCGCTTTCGCTCATTATTTGGTTTTCAAAGGACCACATGATATAACCAACACATCAACACTCATACTTAAATGGCTATTGACATTAAGCGTATCTTTGAGGACTTTTAAGGTATTATCTATGTAAAAAGAAAAAAAGGTAGAGTTAAAAGTTAACACTTTAAGTCATCTTAGTGCCTGGATCTACATTTTTAAAGAACCAATTCGCATATGATTTTGCCTGGCTTTGAGATCTATTAAATAACATGGCTGTCAGGCTGGATGAAGAGAATCCCTCCTGGACATTTGCTCCTGCTCTTCCTAGCCAAGAAGAGGGTCCTTAATACATTTGACCTTGACTTCCACAAGTGACAATCTATGCCCGCTAGAACTCATGGTGAGATGGTCTAGTATGGGTACACTGGTCTTGCCATGCCATTCTTAGCCTGAAGAATGATTCATTTGGTGGGAAAACTTTATCTCTTTATACTATATTTTCTACATTCTCCAATCACTTTACCCAGTTACCTCAAGTGAGCAGCACTTTACAGTGGGTAAAATGTGATCATCTTGCTATTCAACTTCTAACTTCAGATACATAACAATCAGAAACTAAGTAAAGTAAGGGGATTAAAATGGAACTTTGAGCTGGTAAGCAATAACCACTCAGTAATGAGTTGTGATTTATCTTTTTTAGGATACCAGCTCTCTTCCTTATTTCCTAGACAACTGTTAGCTTTGAAGGGTAAATGCTTTTATTCTATTTCCTTCTAACTTTTTGACTGCCTTCTGACTGCCTATCTTCTGAGGCATCCTCTCTCTATAATGAAAGGATAAAATTATGTTTTCTCAACTATTAAATTTTCATTGGGTCTGAAAACTGAAAGAGAATCATATCTGGGAATAGGAACTCCTGAGATTTATTTCCAGTTTCATTGCTGGTTGTGACACTTAAGACAACTCATTTACATTCTTTTATACTCTCATTTACAATGTGCTCATGCACTTGCAGTCTCTGTCACCAAAGTACAGACAGTAAGAGATTTCCAAGTAAAGAAGATAAAAATTGGAAATGAGTTATCTCACCAGAGGAAAACATGGTCATATAGACACAGAGACTAGCTCAGGTTTTTGGGTCCCCACGGGACACCTCACCCATTCTATAAGGACTCTGAAACTCTCTCAACCACTGAGTTGACTCTCCAGTCCTTGAGCTCATAGTGGAAACCAAGAACAACATAGCAACAATTAACAATAAACATGCTCTTTCCTAAAACCACCAATAATTATACTGGCTCAAACATTTTTAAAAATACTATTATCTTTCTATCTGTTATGTACTCATTTAAGTGAGATTCAAGGGCACTATCTGGCACCTTGCTTCGTGTCCTTCTTCATTATCAGATGTACACACATCTTATTCTTGTATAGATAAGTGGTCAACCAGCCAGAGAGATGCACTGAATAGACAAATCCACAAATGACAAGCAACAAAGGTTATCCTTTGCTGCTCACCAAAAACATCTTATTTTTTGCAGCTCAATTATAGCTCATGAAAGCATGCCCGTGGACTTTATACATTTGAGTAAAGGAACAAATAACTCACAATTCAAAGGGGAGATGAGAAGAGACCCAAATCCTTTCTACCAGATACACAATGCCCCGTCCACTTAATAGTTAGCATTTTTAGCACTTACCATATGCTAAATGTTTTGTTGAGATTATCCCACTTGATCCTCGCAAAACTCCTATTAAGCAGGTAATATCATCCCCATTTTACGGAGGAAGAAACTGAATCTAAAATACATTAAGTCAGCAGTCCCCAATCTTTTTGGCACCAGAAACCGATTTCATGGAAGTCAATTTTTCCACAGATGGGAGGTGGGGGTGGGGGTTGGGATGATTCAAGTGCATTACATTTATTGTTCACTTTATATCTATTATTATTAAATTGTAATATACAATGAAATAATTATACAAACCTCTCTGCTAATGATCATCTGTATTTGCAGCCACTCCCCAGCACTTAAATCACCACCTTAGCTCCACCTCAAATCATCAGGCATTAGATTCTCATGAGGAGCACACAAACTAGATCCCTCGCATGGGCCATTTACAATAGGGTTCGCCCTCCTATGAGAATTTAATGCCACCCCTGATCTGACAGGAGGCAGAACTCAGGCAGTGATGTGAGCGATGGGGAGTGGTTGTAAATACAGATGAAGCTTTGCTAGCTCACCCACCACTCACCTCCTGCTGCGCAGCCTGGTTCCTAACAGGACATAGACCCGACCAGTGTTGGTCCTCAGCCTGGGGGTTGGGGACCACAGCATTAAGTAATTTGCTCAGGATAAACCAATATAACCAGGACAATTTGACTCCATACCACACTATTATCTCCTATGCCTTCTTGGCTTCCTATCACCATTGTCCTAGCTCAGGGGTTGGCAAACTTTTTTCTGTGAATTGTCAAATAGTAAATACTTTAGGCTTTCAACCACATGGTCTCTGTTGAAACTACTCAACTCTGCTGTTGTAGAGCAAATCAGCCATAACAATACTGAAACAAATGGCCATGGCTATATTTCAATTAAACTTTATTTATGGACACCGAAATTTGGATTTCATATAATTTTCTATATAACAAAGCATTATTCTTCTTTTGATTTTTGCAACCATTTAAAAAAATGTGAAAATTCTTTTTATCTTGGAGACCCTATAAAAACAGGCAGTGGGCTAATGTAGCCCAAAGACTATAGTCTGTCAACCCCTGAGTTAGCCAATGCAGAAGTGGGCCAAATATACACCCATAATTCTGTGTGTGCCCAAACTTGCCCTGAGACCTCCTTTCTTACTCCTATGCCAAGGATGTCATTTGGGTTGGCTTTCAAAAACATTTATTTCCCAAAGCTCCTTCTCTGATGAGTCTCGCTTTCTCTTTGACACACAGCCCTCAGTTTCTTAAATTAACACACATCCCCCTTCATCTATAACATCAGAAAATAGTTGAAACTTTTGATAATGGCCTTTTCAAAGGATTTTGTGTGCCTTTATGTAGTGGAGTGGATAGTAACTTTATTAATGGGGTAGCCAAGGGGGGAAAAATGGACCCATTATTCCAGCTTCGTGCTTTGACGTTTGACATCACCATAGTCAATCTGCCATCACTCTGCCATCAGTGCTCTTTTAGGCTCTTCAGTGTCATTAGAATCATAATATATTAAGCTTAACAAACTTTACATTCAATTTTAAGAATGCCACCTAAATGTTCTATGGGTAATAACTTTGGTTTTATAAATAATTACTTAAGCCCAGACCATTTCTATGGTAAAGGCTATGAATTAGGGGCATGAATGCCACTTGAGAAGAATTGGCTAGTACCACTGTCTCTGTCCCTTACTAGCATGGGGCTCTACCTATTTTGCCTTCCATATTTTATACTTTTGAACTGCTTTCTCTTGAGTCCTTTCTTTTTCTCTTCTTCTACATCCCTTCTTTGTAACTTCCTTTCTATTATTACCTGCTAGACTCAGCATGGGGTAATGGAAGGAGTGCTAAACTTGTATAATATCAGAATGTTTTCAATTCTAAGAGACAGAAACCAAATACAAACTAGCCAAATAAAAGAGCAGGTGTGTGTGTTGGGGGCGGGGGAGAGAGAAAGAAAGAGAGAGAGAGGCAGGAGATGTTTTTATGCACAGTTAGATCCAGTTCAAATGACAGCATTAAGGCTGTTTTTTTCTTCTTTTTTTGTGAACTATTATAATTTTTTTAATTTCAGGATATTATGGGGGTGCAAACATTTTGGTTACATGTTATGACTTTGCCACATCCAAACCATGATTTGAGGCTGTTTCTTTTTCCAACTCTTGGCTACAGCTCTGCTTGTTTCTACTTGCCTTCTTTACCAGGAGGCTTTCTCTATGTGGCAACAACATAGTGCCCACTAGCTTCAAATCCATGTCATTCTTATAGCTTCCAATCCCAGATAAAACAATAGTGTATTTTCCAATAGCTCTTGTAAAGTCCCAGAGTAGGTTTTGATTGGGCTGTGTTGGGTCACATGGATATCACTGAGCTAATCATTCTGACTAGAGTCATGAGATATACTTTTTGGCCAGGTCTGGGACCGTTCCACATCCATGTGGGAGACCAACATCAATGAAAGCACAAAAACTTAGCAGAATTACAGTGCAATGACAGTGAAGTGATTCTCCAAAGGAAAGTATGTTGAGAAGACTAACACCTGTTCATGAATTAGGGTTTGCGAATGACTTCTACTAAAGCAACTATATGACACCAAATTATTCAAGGTCCAATATAAAATTGGGAAACCCTGCATATGCAATGGCTCAGAAATACTTATATCTATAAAATATATGAGGGACTACTGTGATTTAGGCCTGTCCATGGACAGTAGGGTTACCCTAAGAATTATTTTGCCTTTATTGAGTATAAGGACCTAATCTTTATTGATTGCTTTCTTAGACTAGGAGATATCTAAGAGGTACGCTATCACCATCCACAAAATTCTTTCTATATATTCTTTCTAAAGTTATCTGGTAAAACTGTTATTATATTAGCATCTTGATTTTGTAGATAAAGAATGAGACTCAGAGAGTTTAGTAGATAGTAGAGCCAAGATTTAAACTCATTTGTTGTTGTTGTTTTTCCTGTGTCTCTTTGATTCCAAATTGATGTTCTTCCCTGCTACTATGCTGTCCTGTAACCCTTAGAGCTAAGGGAAGATTGGCTTCTATAGATGCATTCTTCTAGCATTTATAGACACATGGTGAGATGTGTTCTACAAAGCAACACTCTCAAATATTTTCATATAGTTTATTTGGGCAGTAATCATCAGGGCAGTTATTTGTGATTTAAACACTAGAGAGGTTTCAGGGTGTGGGTTCCTGCAACCTACACAGTGTTTTCTTTCTCTTATGTAGGGAAGATTTTCTAAGTTTAAATAATCAAAAATCTCATATGGCAACAATATTCTGCCAGATCCTTATTCTAATCAAATGAGATGTGTGTGGTAATACTCTATTTACACAACAATCTCATTTATACAACAGTCCTATCTTCATTTCCTGTTAACTTCAACTCAGTACTCAGAATTTTTGCTCCTGGATCACTAGAGAAAGCATTCCACATAAATTAAGATTATTGAGAAAACAGAATATCCTGTAAATCTCTTTCTTGGCCTTAGAAACTGGCAGCATGATTAAAGCATGCTTCTTTAGTTTAGACTTGTACAAATGGCATTCTTAAACTAACAGAAAGTTTTCTTTAAGGACTCTTCTTGCAGCCTCTTAAGAATATAATCATACTTTATTTGCAGATAGTATGATCTTCTATATAGAAAATTCTACAAAAATCCTCTAAAGAACTATTAGAACTAATAAACAAATTCAGGAAGTTTGCAAGATGAAAAACTAATATATAAAAATTGCATTTCTGCATACTAGCAATAAACAATCCAAAAATGAAATTAAGAAAACGATTCTGATTATAACATCATCAAAAATAATAAAGTGCTTAAGAATAAGTCACACAAAAAAGATACAAGACTTTGGCACTGAAAAGTACAAAACATTGTTGAAAGACATAAAAGACCACCTAAATAATGGAAATATATCTCCTGTTTATAAATTGGAAAACTTAAGATTATTAAGAAAGCAATGATCTCCAAATTGATCTACAGATTTGACACAATCTCTATCAAAATTTCAGTTGCTTTTTTTGCATAAATTGATAAGATAACCTTAAAATTCATATGGAAATGGAAAAGTCACAAAAGAGCCAAAACAATCTTGATGAAGAAGAGAAAATTTAGAGATCTCACATTTCCTGATTTCAAAGCATTCTGTCAAGCTACAGTAATCAAGACTGTGTATTACTGGCATAAGGACAGATATATAAATCAATGGAATAGAATAAGAAGACTAGATATAAACCCTCATATTTAGGCCTAATTGATTTTCAACAAAAGTGCCAACACAATTCAATGGGAAAAGAATAATCTTTTCAATAAATGGTGCTGAACAATTGGATACCCACATGCCAAAGAATTAAGGTAGGCCCCTACCTTATACCTTATAAAAAATAATTCAAAATGGATCAAAGACATAACTGTAAGAGCTAGGACCATAAAATTCTTAGAAGAAAACATACCTTGTATTAGGCAATAGTTTCTTAAAACGCCAAAAACACAAGCAACAAAAGAGAAAAACACATAAATTGGACTTCATCAAAATTTAAAAAATTTTCTGCATCAAAGAAGTGAGTAACAACCCAAAAAATGGGAGAAAATATTAACAAATTGTAAGTCTGATAAGAGAATTGTATCTAGAATTTAAAAACTCTTGCAACTCAATAACATAAAGAAAAATAAGACAATTTTAAAATGGGCAAAAGGATCTGAATAGACATTTCTCCAAATAAGATATACAACTGATCAGTAAGCACATGAAAAGATGTTCGACATCATTAGTCATTCGAGAAACACAAATCAAAATCACAGTGAGATACCACTTCACCCCTACTGGATAGCTATGATAAAAAAGACAAACAACAACAAGTGTCGATGAGACTGTGGAGAAATGAGACCCATAATACCATGCTGTTGGAAATGTAAAATGGTAAAGAGGCTTTGAAAAACATTTGGCAGTTCCTTTGAATTAAAACATATAATAAGCATTTGACTCAGAAATTATACTCCTAAGTATATACTCAAGAGAAATGAAAATATACATCCACACAAAATATGTACACAAATGTTTATAACAGTATTAATTATAATAGCCAAGAAGTAGAAAGAGTCCAAATGTTTATCAATGGATGAACAGATAAACAAAAAGTGGCATATGCATACAATAGAATATTATTCTTCAATAAAAAGGACTGAAGAACTGATTGATACATGGTAGAATATGAACGAGACTTGAAAATATTATGTTAATTAAAAGAAGGCAGTCACAAAAGGCCACATATGATTCTAAGTTATATGAAAGTACAGAATAGGCAATTCCATAAAGACAGAATATAGTTGGTGGTTATCTGGGATTAGAGAAGAGGGAGGTTGGAAGGAAATACAGTGTAACTGCTAATGGGTAGGGAGTTTCTTCAGAGAATGATAAAAATGTTCTAAAACTGATTTGGTGATGGCTGTACAACCGTGTGCATAGACTAAAAACCATACATTTTAAATGGGTAAATTGTATGGTATATGAAATATATCTCTATAAAGCTGTTATTTTAAAAAAGATATAATCATAGTTAACTTGCATAAGACATTTTGAGTTATTTTGAACTAAACTTTTTGACACTCTGAGATCTCATTTAATTCAACATACATTTTTTTAAGTACCTTTGTCAAAGGGGCTACAAAGATGAGTAAGACCCAGTCTCTACCCTCAGGGTAATCCCAATCTAATAGTGAGACAAGACAAGCAAATAAACATAAAACAAGCTTATATTAGACAATATATGGTATATTAGTGAGGGTCATACTAGCTGCTTTAAAATAAATCCCAAAATTTCAGTAACTTCACACATTTATTTCTGCTCATAATAATCCAGCTTTGTAGCTCTGCCATCCTCTAGTACCACACAGTCACCTGTATCAAGCTGAGAAAAGGTAAAAGATAGCAAGCAGAGAAAATCTGCCTGTTTCATTACTTCCTTGGCCATGCTTCATTTCTTCCATTTGCAATAACTTGTCCCAAGAGCCCACCTAAATGCAAGAGTATCCAAGAAAAATAGTTTCCAACTGGACAGCCACTCCCAAGTGATAATTATATGCAAATGGAAATGTTAAATCCTGCTGAAATTAAATAAGGAATTTACCAGTTTATATAACTAAAATTTAATAGTTTGATACCATCACATTTGTGGATTTTTGCTTTTTTTGCCTGTGCTTTTGGGGTCATATAAAAAAAAATCATTGTCCAGACCAACACTGTGGAGCTTTTTGACTATGTTTTCTTCTAGTAGTTTTAAGATTTGGGGTCTTATATTTAAGTCTTTAATCCATTTTGAGTTGATTTTTGTATATGGTGTGAAATAAGGGTCCAGTTTCATTCTTCTGCATGAGGATATCCAGTTTTCCCAAAACCATTTATTGAACAGACTGTCCTTTTTCCATTATGTGTCCTTGGCACCAAAACTATTTGCAAACTATACACCTGATAAGGAGTTAATATTCAAAATATATAAAGAACTCAAATAACTTAATAGCAAGGAAACAAATAATCAATTAAAAAATGGGCAAAGGACCTAAACAGACATTTTCCAAAAGAATATATTAAAATGGCCAACAGATACATGAAAATTCTCAGCATCAGTAACCATTAGGAAAGTGTAAATTAAATCACAATGAAATATCATCTCACACCTGTTAGAATGGTTTTTATCAAAAAGATGGAAGATAACAAATGTTGGTGAATATGCAGAGTAAAGGTAATTTGTTGTACATTGTTGGTGGGAATGTAAATGAGTAAAGCAGTTATGAAAAATGGTATGAAGGTACTTCAAAAAACTAAAAATAGTACCATATGCTCCAGTAATACCACTTCTGGGTATACATCCAAAGGAATGAAATCAGTATGTTGAAGGAATAACTGCACTCCCATATTCATTGCAGCATTATTTACAATAGCCAAGATATAGGATCAACATAAGTGTCCACCCATGAATGAATGAAGAAAATTCAGTATATATTCACAACAGAATATTATTCAGCATCTACAAAGGGAGAAATTGTGACTCTCAAAATCTAGAGACTTACCAAGTAAAACATGAAAAGGTCTAGAGGTTTGCAAGAGATAAAGACCCTCTAGACTAATGTTAGGGATGTTACTATGATTCTCTGCCTGGAAGGGAACAGCCATTGGCTATTCTACAAAACAGTGACCTCCAAAGTTGAATGTGTAAGATGATCCTTTGGAGTGTGAGAAGAAAAAGATTTTGTTTATAAGTTACAGGATGTTATTGACGTAATTGTATGCAGAGGTTCTTTGATTATCTTGTGACAAAGTGCTTAAAGGAGTTGTAGAGCTTAAAATGCATTAGGCATTTTTCTTTTATTAAAAGATAAGTGTTTCAAGTGTGCCAACCTTTGCTCTGATGACAAAAGGCTCTCAGTAATGTGTTATCTAGAATGTACTTTTAAAAAGAATAAGCACCCCGTCTACCTTCAAAGGAAAAGTGATATTTAACAATAATGGAGAAGACATCTTATTTTCAAAAGAAAGTTACACTATGCAGAGATCATCTTAAAAAGAAGTGTTTGGAAATATTGATAACATTTTGTGCTTTTATTGCTAAAACTATGTGTGCCACCTGTAAAAACAAATAAAAGCCATATATTTGCACCCTTAAAATTTGAAAACACAATAGAAAAAAATGATAAAAGACATAAACTATTCACAGAAAAAGAAAAACAAATGGTCCTTAACATGAAAAAAATGCTCATGTTAACATCTAAGGTATTAAAGTTAAAACTACAAGATAGCATTCCTCATATATACTGACAATAAAGTCTGTTAGCATAATGTAGAGATATAGTCACTCTCTTAAATTGCTGGTGAGTGTGCAAAATGTTATAATCCCCATGGAGGGGCATTTGGCAATATCTAACAAAACTACATGCATGGCTTTACTTTGTGATCCAGTAATGCAACTTCTAGGACTCTACCTTGAAGATACAGTGCCAACAATATGAATCATATGCACTAGGTTATTTATTGCAGAATTATTTGTAATAAGGAAACATTGGAAACAACCTAGGTATCCATTCATAAGGTATTGGTTATAATAAAGTATGATACGGTGACACAGTGAGGTACATGCAACATTAAAAAAAAATGAAGGAAGATTTGCTTATTTTCCCAAAAAGAAATACACAAAAGATGAGTGTGAAACCATCTGGTCCAGGACTTTTCTTTACAGGTGAAAAACTATACCATGTTCATGGGTCAGCAAAATCAACATTGTTAAAATGTCTATACTACCCAAAGTGATCTACAGATTCAATGCAATCCCTATTAAAATGCTAACATCATTTTTAGCAGATCTAGAAAAAAATTCTACACTTCATATGAAACCAGAGAAGACCCTGTAGAGGCAAAGCAATCTTAAGCGAAAAGAACAAATTGGGAGGCATCAATTTATAAGACTTCAAGCTATACTACAAGTCAATAGTAACAAAAACAGCATGAACTGGCACAAGAACAGAGACATAGACCAATGGAACAGAACTGAGAACCCAGATATAAGACCGTCCTCATATAGCCATCTAATCTTCGACAAAGCAGACAAAAACATACACTGGGGA